>JAGFMF010012226.1:388210-456586 GCA_019455555.1 Galemys pyrenaicus
CCCGCTCTCTGTGGTGAATCCTCTCACCCCCCCACACCTCTGGCCTGTGCCCCAGTGCTTGTATGCATAAATAAAATAAAAATCTTTAAAAAAAAAAAGTCCCAACTCTAGGTACACGTGACAAAAGTTATTAACAGGTTTTATTTTATGAAAGAAGGGGAATAAAATAGTAATTATACCGAGGGAAAAAGAGAGGGATACAAATCCACAAATACCCTACCAGATCTAAGCAATGGCTCGTTGAGAGCTGGTTCCAAGTCAAATGAGATGGTTCCAAAGGAAGAGAGATGTCTTCTGAAGGAAGGGGTCTGGCTCCTGTAAGAGAGTGAGCCCCAGGCTCACCTCTGGTTTTATAGCCAGCCTGGCTGCTTAACTCCACCCTCAGGTCCCAGTGATCCACTCTTCGATAATCATCTTATTGGATTTGTGGTTCTGGAACACTGATGGTCTGGAGTGGGGGTTGGAGTCCACACACCCATAATCCATTCAGGACTACCTTTTCCCCCTAACAAAATGATGCTAATGGTCAAACTTTATCACTGAAGGATAGCAAAATTTACACAGGAATTTATTGGACAATGGGAATGAAAAGTTTTACTTTGAAAATTGGACAGCAGAGATATGAGAAGGCACCAAGTTTTAAGGATATCAAGAAACTAGTCAATTTAAAGAGATCAGGAATAGAATGTTAGCAGATATATTACCTTTGGTTATCTTAATTTCAGCTGAAATGCAAATGGAAACATTAGCAGACTAATATGTAAATGATCACTAACAACAATGTAATTTGCTGACTTATTTCTTTACATCATTAGCATTTGCTAGTTTCAGATGAGCATCTTTCTGTTCCCACCCCATTTCTCTCTGTGTGTCTTTTTTTCTCTCTATTCATCTCTCATAAGCAAAAAGAAAATACATATACTTTGCTGTGCAGATACTCTTGAGCAGTTAAAAGTGGGCAACTGTACTAAATTTTATATTAGACAAAAATTTAAAACTTTTTAGTAGATTGATTTTAAAATAAGATATATATCTTAATATATCTAAATATGATTTTACCTGTTTTACACATCAATATCATGGGCAATGGAACAGTGATGCTAATGGTCAAAGTTTACAACTGAATGATACTTAAACAGGTTGATTGGACATTGGGCATTAAAATTTTTCTTAGAAAATTTGGATAGTAGAGACATGAGAAGGCAATGAATGTTGAGCACACCAAGAACTCAATTTTAAGGAGGTCAAGAATAGAACATTAGCAGATACATTACCATAGGTTATCTTAATTTCATCTGAAATGAAAATCAAAACATTAGCAGATAAATGTAATATCATGCAAAAGACCATAAACAACAATGCATTTGTTAAATTTTTTTTTACAACATTAGAATTCACTAGTTTCAGATGAGCATATGTCTCTCCCCACCCTACTTCAAGCTCTATTTCATTCTTCCTCTCCATCTTTCATAGACAAAAAGAAAACACATAGACCTTGCTGCACACATACTCTTCAGTAGTGAAAAATGGGCAACTGGACTAAATTTTAGAACAGACAAAAAATTTAAACTTCTCACTAGATTGATTTTGAAACATATTAGATATATCTTAATATATCTAAATCTGACTTTACTTAATATACACAATAATATCGAAGGGTAATGGGACAGTGATGCTAAAGGTCAAACTTTACCACTGAATGACAACAGACTTACACATGAGTTGACTGGATAATTAGAATGAAGATATTAGTGACATAATTTGAAAAGCAGAGACATGAGACGACAAGGAGTGTTAAGAAACCACTCATTTTAAGGAGATCAAGAATAGGATATTGGGCCCTCCCTGGTGGCGCAGTGGGTTAAGCAATGCACTGTGAAGCAAACCGCAGTCACTGCAGCACGAGTTTGATCCCTGCCTCCGGCTTGGGAGGTGACCCACATGGTTCAGGCAGACCTCTCCTGCCTGGCCCGCTGCTCCCCTCAGCAGTGTGTTTCGGTCCATCTGCCTGTTCTGCCCCCTGCTCTGTCTGGTGGATTCTCTCACACCCCCACACCTCTGGCCTGTACCCCAGTGCTTGTATGCATAAATAAATAAATCTTAAAAAAAAAAAAGAATAGGATATTAGCAGATACATTACCTTTAAATTTCTCAACATCTTCTGAAAAGAAAATCAAAACATTAGCAGATTAATGTGATATCATGCAAACGACCATAAACTGTACAGTACCGAGTTTCTGAGGGCACCCAAAAGAACAAAGTGCAGACACAGGGCTGTAAAAAGTCAAATAGAGCTTTATTATGCCAGCATGCTGGGGCCGACCGTTCAACAGAGACACGCAGGTCTGGCTGAGGCGATCAACCCCGAGAGTGAGAAGGGGTGAGCTTTTATAGCCAACTTCCCACCCTTACATAGGTTGAGTGAATTAGCTGAGGGGTTGAAAAGCCCACACAATGGGCACAGCCAATAGTTTTAAAGAGACACATATTTCAATTTTGAGATCTATTTTGGCGGGGTGGGTTTCTGCCCCGTACCTGGTGCATATCCTAAGATAACAACCTCTAAGCTAACACTCTAAGCGAACATTCCAAGCTAGGTTGTTTGTCAGGCAGGATCAATCTCTGGCTCCAGCATCTCTGACTCTAACACTAACATTCTAAGGCTGTTTATCAAGATTGATTAATCTGTGGCTTCAGCATGTCTCTGACGTCAACAAAACAACAATTTAATATGCTGAATTATTTCTTTACAACAATAGCCTTTGCTAGTGTCATATGAGCAACTTTATCTCCCCACCCCATTTCTCTCTCTCTCTCTATCTCTCTACCTCTCCTTCTCCATCTCCGTTTCCCTCTCCCTCTCCCATAGACAAAGAGAATATACAGAGAACTTGCTGTGGAGATAAACTTTAGAAGTGAAATGACAAAAAATTAAAACTTATGAGTGGATTGAATTAATCTGATTTTCTTGATGTACACATCAATATTAAAGGGCAATGTGACAGTGATGCAAAAGGTCAAACTTTACCAGTGAATGATACCAGAACTTACACAGGAATTGACTGGACAATGGGAGTGACAATTTTTACTTAGAAAATTTCGAAAGCAGAGACATGAGAAGCAAGGAGTGTTAAGGAAACCAAGAAAATGGTCAATTTTAAGGAAATCAAGAATAGAATGTTTGAGATACATTACCATCGCTTTCCTGAGCTTCTTCTGAAATGATATCAAAACATTAGAAGATTAATGCAAAATCATGGAAATGAACATAAGCAATAATTAACTTGCTGAATAATTACATTATAACATTAACCTTTTAGTTTCAGATGAACATCTTTCTCTTACAGAAAAAGAAAATGCATAGAACTTTCTGTGAAAAGTGGGCAACTGGATTAAATTTAGAATAGACATAAATTTAAAACTTAACAGTAGATTGATTTAAAAATTATTATTTATATCTTAATAGATCTAAATCTGATTTTAATATATGTACATATCTATATTCAAGTGCAATGGAACAGTGATGCTAAAGATCAAATTAACATTGAATGATACCATAACTTACACAGGAATTGATTGGACAATGGTTTGACAATTTTTACTTAGAAAATTTGTAAAGTAGAGACATGAGAAGCAAGAAGTGTTAAGGTCACCAAGAAACCAGTCAATTTTAAGGAGATCAAGAATAGAATGTTCAAGATACATTACCATCACTTTCCTGGGCTTCTTCTGAAATGAAAATCAAAACATTAGAAGATTAATGAAAAATCATGGAAATGAACACAATAATTAATTTGCTGAATCATTTCGTTACAGCATTAGCCTTTGTTAGTTTCAGATGAGCAACTGTCTCTCCCCACCCCATTTATCTCTTTCTCTCTCTTTTCAGACAAAAAGAAAATGCACAGAACTTTTTGTGCAGATACTCTTCAGCTGTAAAAAGTGGGCAGATGGACTAAATTTTAGAATATAGAAAAATTTAAAACTTACAAGTTAATTGATTTTCAATTTTTAGATACATCTTAATATATCTACATCTGATTTTAATAATGTACACATCTATATTCAAGTGCAATGGAACAGTGATGCTAAAGGTCACATTTAACATTGAATGATAGCGTAACTTAATTTTAAGGAGATCAAGAATAGAATGTTCGAGATACATTACCATCACTTTCCTGGGCTTCTTCTGAAATGAAAATCAAAACATTAGAAGATTAATGAAAATCATGGAAATGAACATAAACAACAATTAATATGCTGATTCATTTCATTACATTAAGCTTTGTTAGTTTCAGATGAGCAACTGTCTCTCCCCATCCCATTTATCTCTCTCTCTCCTTCTCTCTTAGACATGAGAAGCAAAGAGTGTTAAGGAAGCCAAGAAAACGGTCAATTTTAAGGAGATTAAGAATAAAATGCTTGAGATACATTACCATCATTTTCCTGGGCTTCTTCTGAAATGAAAATCAAAACATTAGAAGATTAATGAAAAATCATGGAAAAGAACATAAAACAACAATTAACATGCTGAATCATTTCATTACAACATTAGGCTTTGTTAATTTCAGATCAGCAACTGTCTCTCCCCACCCCATTTGTCTCTCTCTTAGACAAAAAGTAAATGCATAGAACTTGCTGTGCAGATACTCTTCAGCTGTGTAAAGTGGGCAATTGGATTAAATTTTAGAATAGACAAAGATCTAAAACTTATCAGTAGATTGATTTTCAAATTATTAGATGTATATTAATATAGTTAAATCTCATTTTAATATATGTAAACATCTATATTCAAGTGCAATGGAACAGCTAAAGGTCAAACTACCACTGACTGATACTGTAACTGCCACAGGAATTGATTGGATGATGGTTTGACAATTTTTACTTAGAAAATTTGGAAAGTAGAGACATGAGAAGCAAGAAGTGTTAAGGACACCAAGAAACCAGTCAATTTTTAGGAGATCAAGAATAGAATGTTCGAGATACATTACCATCACTTTCCTGAGCTTTTTCTAAAGTGAAAATCAAAACATTAGAATATTAATGTAATATCATGCAAATGAACATAAACAATGTAATTTGCTGAATTATTTCATTATAAAATTAGCTTTTGCTAGTTTCAATGAGCATCTGTCTCTCCCCACCCATTTCTCTCTATCTTTCTGTCGCTGTCTCTCTCTCTCATAGACAAGAAGAAGATACATAGACTTTGCTGTGCAGATACTCTTCAGCACTGAAATGTTGGCAACTGAACTAATTTTTAGATTAAACAAAAAATTTGAAATTTACCAGTTATTGGTTTTAAAATATATTAGACATAGGGCTTTTCCTGGTGGCACAATGGGTTAAGCAACGCACTATGAAGCCAACACAGCCACTGCACAATGAATTTGATCCCTGCTGCTGGCCACGGAGGTAACCCACATGGCACAGCAGACCTCTCTTTCTTCGCCTGCTGGTCCCCTCAGCAGTGTATTTCAGTTAGTCTGTCTGTTCTGTTCCCCACTCTGTCTCTGGTGGATCCTCTCACCTCCCACACCTCTGGCCTGTGCCAGTGCTTGTATGCATAAATAAATAAATATTTAAATAAAATAAAATATATTAGATATATCTTAATATAGCTAAATATAATATTCCTTGATGTACACATCAATTTTCAAGGGCAATAGAACAGTGTGCTGAAGGTCAAACTTTACCACTGAATGATACCAGGACTTACACAGGAATATTGGACAATGGGAGTGACAATTTTTACTTAGAAAGTTTGGAAAGCAGAGACATGAGAAGGCAAGGACTGTTAAGGACACCATGACACCAGTCAATTTTAAGGAGATCAAAAATAGATGTTAGCAAATATATTCCCATTTGCTTTCTGAACTTTTTTGGAAATGAAAATAAAAACATTAGCAGATTAATGTAATATCATGCAAATGTCCATAAACAACAATGCAATTTGCTGAATTATTTGTTTACATCATTAACATTTGTTAGTTTCAGATGAGCATCTGTTTTCCCCACCCCTTTTCTATCTCTCTCTCTCCCTCCCTCATAGAGAAAAGAAAATATGTAGACCCTGCTGTGCAGATACTCTTCAGCAGTGAAAAGTGGGCAACTGGACTAAATATTAGAAGACAAAAAAATTGTAAAACTTATTAGTAAATCTATTGTAAAACATATTAGATATATATTAATATACCAAAGTCTGTTTTAATTTACATGCACATCACTATTCCAGGGCAATGGAAGTGATGCTAAAGGTCAAACTTTACCACTGAATGATGCCACTACTTACTCAGGAATTGATTGCACGATGGAAGTGAAAAATTTTACTTTGATATTTGTAAAGCAGAGATATGAAAAGACAAGAAATTTTAAGGGAAAGAAACCAGTCAATTTTAAGGACATCAAGAATAGAATGTTAGCAGATGTATCACCTTTGTTTTTCTTAATTTTTTCTGAAAAGAAAATCAAACATAAGCAGATTAATGTAATATCAGGCAAATGAAAGTAAACAAAATTGTAATTTGCTGAATGATTTTTTTATATTAGCCTTTGCTAGTTTCAGGTGAGCACCTGTCTCTCCACACTCCATTTATCTTCTCTCACTTGCTCTCTTTCTCTATCTCTCCCACACTCATAGACAAAATACATCCTAATACTCCATTTCAAAAACCAAACAATATGAGAATATTATAATTAATTAGGGGGCATACCATACTCATATATTTATAATGGTGTTTTTCAGAAACATCCCATCTTATGTGATGCCTTTGATTCTTGAAATTAAATTTTGGCTATAGGCAAAGAACTTTATGTCACACTTACACTGCACATTTTTTAAATATGTATTTGCTTCTAATTGAAGCACATATGAAACTTATATATGCTAGAATGTAATAGTACATCAATGAAAATATTGAAATAAAATTAAAAAGGTCACAATTTATTACCATTCTCTTCAAAACGTAGATCTGAAATGAAAATCAACACGTTTTCAGATTAATGTAATATCATACAAATGAACATAAACAACAATGTAATTTCCTGAAATATTTTTTACAACATTGGCCTTTGCTAGTTTCATATGAGCATCTGTTTCTCACCACCTCCCTTTCTCTTTTTCCTCTCTCTCGTTCTCTCCTCTCTCTTCTACCCTCATAGACAAAAAGAAAATATGTGGACCTTTCTGTGCAGATATACTTCAGCAGTGAAAAGGGCAACTAGATTAAATTTTAGAATAGACAAAAATGTAAAACTTATCAGTAGATTGATTTTGAAATATATTATATATATCTAAATATACTTAAATCTGATTTTATTTGATTCACACATCATATTCAGGGCAATGAAACAGTGTCAAACAGGGTCAAATTTTACCACTGAATGATGCCATAACTTACACAGGATTGATTGTACAATGGGAGTGACATTTTTTCCTTAAAAAATTTGTTGTCTTCAAGTGCTTCCCTGGTGGTGCAACATTTTAAGGACCACACATGAAGCATCTGCAGCCACTGCAGCATGAGTTTGATTCCAGAGCAGAGAGGTGGCAGACACATGGTGCAGCAGACTTCTCCTGCCTCACTCGCTGCTTCCCTCAGTAGTGTATTTCGGTTAGTCTGCCTGTTCTGTTCCCCACTCTGTCTCTAAATCCTCTCATCCCTCACACATCTGCCTGCACCCCAGTTCTTGTATGCATAAATAAATATAAAACAAATTGGTATTTTTGCTCATGTTTGAATGTTTTTTTTTTATAAATATTACTGCTTAGGCTGGTCCTTCAAATTTAGAATTTTGCCAGTGGTCCTAAATTTGATGTCTTCCTAAAAAACTTATTCTATCATATAGACACTATAACTTTATCAACTAAAACTTTACTCCTCACCATTTTTTCTCCATGTGCAAGTCTCAGTAGGAGAGCAGAAATCAAGTTTATATTGAACCAATGTTATAAATTAAAATAAAGAGAATGGCAAGATAGAGTAGAGAATTGGTTATTACTCAAATAGGCAGAATTCTAGCACCTAAAATCATAACGGAGTAGTCATACACCAAGTCAAATAAATGGGAAGCATGGAGGAGGAAGCAGGTAATTAAAGAAGCAGGTAATTAAAGACAAGAAATCAGTCCTTTACAGGAGTTAAAGGGGTTTAGACAGTAAAAATGTTCGTAATGAATGTTTTGTAATGAATCCCATTACGAAATGATCAAAAAAACACAGGTAGAAAAACATACACCATAGGATGAACAAAGTACTACAGACCCACATATTTTAAATTTTAACTATAATGATCTATAGGGAACTGGTTATCACAAACACCTACTTCTTGCAAAGTGAGTGAAATTTCTTGGAAAGTGAGTGTGGCCCTGAGAGGAAGGAAGGAGAACTTCCCCTGAGATGCACAATAGCAGCCATTCCTCCTTCATCAGGCCACTGTGCTTTTCAGGTTAAAATATAAGCACGAAATCATGCCAGAGTCATTTTTAACATGAGGAGGAAACACAGGAAAGTAACACATCTGATGAAAGCTGAATCTGTACCAATAGTCATGTGAAACCTATGTACCAATGAAGAGCTACATTCTGAAGCTCCATTTCAAAAACAAAACAATGTAAAGTATATTATCATTAATTAGGGAGAAAACCAACTCAGAAAATTATAATGGGGGTTTTCTTAATCATCCCAATTCATGTGACGCCTTCACAGAAAAGAAATTTTGGCACTAGGCAAAGAACTTAATGTTACATTTATACTGCACACTATTTATATACGTACATGCTTTAATTGAAGCATGTCATGAAGCATATATATGTTAGAATGTAATGTTACATCAATGAAAAATTAAAATAAAATTTAAAATGTTGCATATATATTACCATTCTCTTCCCAAAGTAAACCTGAAATGAAAATTAAACATTAGCAGATTAATGTAATATGCAAATGAACATAAACAATAATGCAATTTCCTGAAATATCTTTTACAACATTACCCTTTGCTATTTTCAATGAGCATCTATCTCTCCCCATCCCATATCTCTGTCTTTCTTTCTTCCTCTCTCATAGACAAAAAGAACATACCTACACCTTGCTGTGCAGATACTCTTCAGCAGTGAAAAGTTGCAACTGGTTTAAATTTTAGAATAGACAATTTAAATCTTACCAGTAGATTGATTTTAAAAAATATTAGATATATCTTAATATATCTAAATCTGACTCACTTGATGTACACAGCAAAATTCAAGGGCATTGGAACAGTGATGCTAAAGGTCAAACTTTACCACTGCATGATACCAGAACTTACACAAAAATGAACAACGGGAGTGACAATTTGGTGCTCGGGGTCCTCCCCTGTGGCTCAGGGTTTAAGCACCACACATCAAGCATCTGTGGCCACTGCAGCATGAGTTTGATCCCTAGTTTGACCCACATGGTGCAGCATACCTTTACTGTCTAACTTGCTGCTCCCCTCAGCAGTGTATTTCAGTCAGTCTGCCTGTTCTGTTCTCCACTCTGCCAATATAATCCATTCACCCCTTACACCATTGCCTGTAACCCAGACTTCTATGCATAAATAAATAAGTCTTAAAAAATTATGTCTTCTCTATCATGTCTATATATATTTTTTAGCAGTATTACTGCTAGCTTTGGTGCTTTAAATTTGGAATATTGAAGTAACAATAAAGATACAAAAACCAAAAATGAAAAGACAAGGACAAATTGGGGACACTAGGTGGGGAGGGGAGGGGGAGGGTTGAGGGCAGATGGGAGCACAGGGGACTGAGGTGATGGTGCACTGGTGATGTGGTGATGGGGAATACATGGGGATTACAATTGATGTCAAATATATATAAATAAAAAAAGAAAAAATAAATAAAAAATAAATATTACTAAAAAAATAAAATTGGAATATTGAAAGTTGTCCTAAATTTGATGTCTTCCTAAAATGCTTACTCTATAATATATAGAAACAATAACTATCAAATAAATCCTTGCACTTCACCATTTTTTTTCCATCTGCATGTTTCAGCAGGAGAGCAGAAATTAAAGGTCATATTGAGCCAATGATATAAAGTTTTAAAAAAAAGAATGATGAGGTAGAGTAGCAGAAATGTTAATAACTCAAAGGGGCAGAATTTGAGTACTTAAAAATCATACTGGAGTAGTCATATCTCAGGTGATATGAATGGAAAGCATAGAGGAAGAGGCAGGTAATTAAAGACAATAAGTCATTTTCAGGAGATTAAAGGTGTTTAGTCACTAAAAATTTAATGAGTTCCACTTTCAAATGACAAAATTACATACACAAACATATATGATGAACAAGGTACCACAAGACCCACATATTTTAAATTTTAACCATAAATATCTAATGCAACTGGTTATCACAAACGTCTACTTCTGCTTGCAAATTGAATGAAATTTCTTGCAACGTGAGTGTGGTGCTGTGAGGAAGGAGAGAGAACTTTCCCTGAGATGCACACTAGCAGCCATTCCTCCTTCATCAGTCCACTGTGCTATTCAGATAAAATATAAGCTTAGAAAATACACCAGAGTGATGTTTAACAGTGAGGAGGAAACAGAGAGGAAAGGAACACATCTGATGAAAGCTGAATCTTTCCAGTAGTCATATGGAACATATGTATCAATTAAGAGATACATTCTGGAGCTCCATTTAAAAACAAAACAATATAAAGAATATTATCACTAATTAAGGAGCAAACCATACTCTGGGGTTTTTCAAAAACAAAGCATTTCATGTGATGTTTTCAATTCACAGAAAATAAACATTGGCAATAGGCAAAAAACATAATGTGACATTTTTACTGCACATTCTTTATATATGTATATGCTTCTAATTGAAGCAGACATGAAATGTATACCTGTTAGAATGTAATGGTTCATCAGTAAAAGTATTGCAATAAATTAAAAATGTCGCAGATATATTACCTGTCTCCTCTTTAAGTCGCTCTGAAATTAAATTAAAAATATTAGCAGATTAATGAAATGTCATGTAAATGAACATAAACAACAATGTAATTTCCTGAAATATTTTTCAGCATTGGCCTTTGCTAGTTTCAGATGATCATCTGTCTCTCCCCACCCCACTAGAATAGACAATTTAAAACTTATCAGTAGATTGATTTTAAAACATATTAGATATATCTTCATATATCTAAATCTGACTTTACTTGATGGACACAGTAAGATTCAAGGGCATTGGAACATGATGCTAAATGTCAAGCTTTCCCACTGAAATATACCAGAATTTGCAAAGGAATTGATAGTAGTGATAATTTTTCCTTAGACAATATGGTGTTTTCAGGTGCCTCCCTGGTGGCACAAGAGGTGAAGCACCACACTATGAAGCATCTGTAGCCACTGCATCATGAGTTCGATCACTGCCAGGGAGGTGACCCACATGGCGCAGCAGACATCTCCTATCTTACCAACTGCTCCCCTCAGCAGTGTACTTCATTCAGTCTGCCTGTTCTGCCCCCCACTCTGACTTTGGCGAATCCTCTCACCCCCTACACCTCTGGATTATACCCAGTTCTTGTGTGTATACATAAATAAATCTTTTTTTTTAAAAAGAAAATTTGGTGTTTGCGGATTCTCCCTGGGTGCAAAAAGGGTCTAGTTGTAACACTATGAAGCCAACCATAGCTACTAAAGCACTAGTTAGATTCACAACAGGGATCTGAACTACATGGCACAGAGGACCTCTCTTGTCATGCTTTCTGCTCCCCTCAACAGCGTATTTCCAATAGTTTGCCTGTTCTGTTCCCCACTCTGTCTCTAGAATCATTTCACAGCTTACACTCTGGCCCTGTATCCTAGTTCTTGTAAGGATAAATAAATAAATCTTAAAAATAATTGGTGTTTTCACTCATGTATGAACCTTTTTTTGGAGTTATTATTGCTTAGCTTTTGTCCTTCAAATTTGGAATATCGCCAGTAGTAATATATTTGATGTCTACCTTGATGCTTATTCTAGCATACACACACTACAACTTTATCAACTAAAACCTTGCACCTCACCATTTTTTCCCATCTGCAAGTCTCAGCAGGGGAGCAGAGATCAAAATTCATATTGAACCAATGGTAGAAAGTCAAAATAAAAAGAATGGTGAGGTAAGGAAGCAGAAATGGTTATAACTCAAAGAGCAACAATTTAGTATCTAAAAATCATATTAAAGCCATCATATGCCAGGTCATATCAAGGAAAAGCATAGAGGAAGAAGCAGGGAATTTAAGACATATGAAGCAGTCATTTTCAGGAGGTTAAAGGAGTTTAGTCACTAAAAATGTTAATGAGTTCCATTTTCTAATAATTAAAAAAACACAAGACAAATATACACTATATGATGTACAAGGTACCACATGACCCACATTTGTGTCACAACCCCTACTTCTTCTTGCAAAGTGAGTGTGGCCCTGAGAAAAAGGAGAGAGAACATTCTCTGAGATGAACAGTAGCAGCCATTACTCCTTCATCAGGCCACTGTCCTATAAGATTAAAATATAAGCATAAAAATTATACTGAAGTGATGTTTAACTAGTGAGGAGGAAACACAGAGGAAAGGAACACATCTGATGAAAGCTGAATCTGCACCAGTAGTCATTTTAAACCTATGTATAGTTAAGAGATACATTGCCAACTTTCATTCAAAAACAGTACAAAATAAAGAATATCAGTATTGTTAGGGAGAATACCAACTCAGGAAATGATAATGGGGTTTTCAAAAACATCCCATTTGATGTGATGCTTTTCAATTCACAGAAAAGAAATTTTGAAACAGGCAAAGAACATGACATTTTTACTGCACATTTTTTATATACATGTGCTTTTAATTGAAGCAAATGTGAAACATATATGTTAGAATGTAATGATATATTATGGAAAATATTAAAATAAAATTTATTGTTGCATATATATTACCTTCTTCTTCACAAAGTCGTTCTGAAAAGAAAATCAAAACATAAGCAGATAAATGCAATATCATCCAAATGATCATCAACAACATTTTAATTTCTTGAAATACTTTTTATAACAACATTAGCTTTTGCAAGTTTCAGATGAGACTCTGTCTCTCCCCACCCCACTTCTCTCTTTTTCTCTCTCTCCCTCTCTCATAGACAATAAGAAAATACCTAGACCTTGCTGTGCAGATGCTCTTCAGCAGTGAAAAGTGGGCAATGGAACTAAATATTAGAATAGATACAAATTTGAACCTTATCAGTTGACTGATCTTAAAACATATTCGATACATCTTAATATATCTAAAAATATATCTGATTTTACTTGATGTACCTAGCAATATTCAAGGGCAATGGACAGTGATGCTAAGGATCAAACTTTACCACTGAATGATACCAGAACTTACACAGGAATTGATTGGACAATGGGAGTGACAATTTTTCCTTAGACAATTTGGTGTTTCAGGAGCCTCCATAGTGGCACAAGGGGTTAAGTACCACATACGAAGCATCAGCAGCCACTGAAGCACCAGATTTATCCCTGGCCAAAGAGGTGAGCCACATGGCCCAGCAGAACGTTCCTGTTCTGTCCACTGCCTCCCTCAGCAATGCATTTCAGTCAGCCTGTTCTGTTCCCTGCTCTGACTCTAATAAAACCTATCACTGCCCACACCTCTGGCAGCTCTTGTGTGCATAAATAAATCTTAAAAAAAAAAAAGAAAATTTGCTGTTTTTGGGTTTTCCCTGGTGGCACAAAGGGTTACGCTTCAACATTATGAAGCTAATTGCTATCTATCAGCCTGATAGAACTCCTGATTTAGTAGCTGACCCACATGGCACAGAGGACCTCTCTTGTCTTTCCTACTACTTCTCTCAGGGGTGTATTTCAGTTGGTCTTCCTGTTCTGTTCCCCACTCTCTCTCTAGAATCCTCTTACCCCTTGTTCCTTTGCTCTTTACTCCAGTTCTTATGCATAAATAAATATATCTCAAAAAAAAATTGGGGGCCTCCCTGGTGGCGCAGGGGGTTAAGCAAAGCACTATGAAGCAAACTGCAGCCACTGCAGCATGAGTTTAATTGTTGCCGGTGAGGGAGGGGACCCACATGGTGTAGCAAACCTCTCCTGCCTTGCCCACTGCTCCCCTCAGCAGTGTGTTTCAGTCAGTCTGCCTGTTCTGCTCCCTGCTCTGTCTGTGGTGAATCCCTTCACCTCCCTGGACTCTGGCCTGTACCCTAGCTCTTGCATGCATAAATAAATCTTTAAAAAATTGTGTTTTTTCTCATTTCTGAATTATTATTTAGAAGTATTACTATTGGTTTTGGTCCTTTAAATTTGGACTATTGAAAGTGGTCCTAAATTTGATGTCTTCCTAAAATGTTTATTTTATCCTATAGAAACTATAACTTTATCAACTAAAACCTTATACCTCACCTTTTTTTTTTCTTCTTCAAATTTTATCAAGAGAGCAGAAATCAAAGTTCATATTGAAACAATGGTATAAAGTTAAAAAAAAAAGAATGATGACAGGGAGAAGCAGAAATGACTATAATTCAAAGGACCAAAAGTTGAGTACCTAAAAATCATATTTAAGTTTCCATATGACAGGTCATATCAATAGAAGGCATAGAGGAAGAGGCAGGGAATGAATGACATCAAGAAATCAGCCATATTCAGGAGGTAAAAGGTGTTTAGTCACCAAAAATGTTAATGATTTCCATTTTCAAATAATCAAAAAAACACACGCAGACAAACATACACTGTCTCAGGGTACCACAGGACACATATATATGAAATCTGAAAAAAAGATCTTAAAGCATCTGGTTATCACAAAAACTTATTTCTTCTTTCAAAGCAACTGAAACTTCTTGCAAAGTGAATGTGGCCCTGAGAGGAAGAAGACAGAACTTCCTCTGAGAGGCATAAAGAGTAGCCATTCCTCCTTCATCAGGCCATTATGCTTTTCAGAGTGATCTGAAGAGAAACCAGAGTTTAACTGTAAATGTAATTGGACTAAACTCATCAATAAAAAGACACAGAGTAGCAGGCTGGATTAACAAACAAAACCCAAGCTTTTGCTGACTACAGGAAACAAATTTAACCACAAAACACAAGCATAGACTGAAAGTAAAAGGCTGGAAAACATTCTACCGTCAAATGGACCAAAAAAGAAGGCAGGAACACTATACTTATATCCGATAAAATACACATCAAAAAAAGAAAAGGTTAAAAGAGACACAGATGGCCATTACATTATGATTAAGAGGACAACAAATCAAGAAAACATAACACTTATCAACATAACACTCATATAATCACTAAATGAAGGAGCACCAAAATATATCAGACAAATAATAACATCTTCGAAAACCAACATTAGAGAAAATAAATACATAGTAGAAGACTTAAACACACCACTCTCACCGATGGACAGATCAATGAGACAAAAAGTAAGCAGACATTAGAGTTCTAAACAAGGATCTAGACCTCATGGGCTTAATGGACATCTATAGAACACTAAACCCCCAAAAATCCAAGTATACATTTTTCTCAAGTGCAGGTGGATAATTCTGTAGGATTGATCACTACTGGGACATAAGACAAACATCAGCAGATATACTAAGATTGAAATCATATCAACTCTCTTCTCTGACCATGAAGCCATCAAGCTAGAAATAAATCATGAAAAAAAAAACAAAACAAAACAAGGGACCCTCCCAACACATGGAGATTGAAACCCGCACTTTTGGAAGACCATTGGATCAATGAGGAGGTCAAAGAAGAAATTAAAAAATGCGTTGAGATAAATGATAGTGAGGACACATATTTCTAGAATATCTGGGATAGAGCAAAACAGTTATAAGAGGAAAATACACAGCAAAATAGGCATACATCAAGAAAAAAGAAAGAACGCAAAGAAACAACCTAATCTCACACCTTCAACAACAACAACAACAAAAAACCCAAAACCCAGTGGAAGAAAAAATAAAAATCAAAGCAGAAATAAATGAAATAAGAGTTAAGAAAATTATCCAAATGGTCAATGTAACCAAAAGCTGGTTCTTTGATAAGATAAACAAGATAGATATATTCCAGTCAGACTGATAAAGGAAAACGGGAGAAAACACGAATAAATAGGATAGTAAATGAAAGAGGACAAATCACAATGGAATTGGCAGCAATAAAAAGAATAATCAGAGACTACTATGAAAAGCCATATGCAAACAGGTCAACAACCTAGAAGAGACAGACAAATTTCTAAAACTTTACAGTCACCCAAACTTAGATATAGAAAATATAGAACTCTGAAACAGTCCAATTACAAGAAGTGAAATTGAAACAGTAATCAAAACCCTCCCCCAAAATAAAAGTCCAGGACCAGATGGCTATACAAATGAATTGTACCAAACATTCAGAAATGAAGTAGTACCCATCCTACACAGACTCTATAAAAAATTGAGAAAGAAAGGATACTACCAACATATTCTATGAAGCTAACATAACACTAATACCAAAACCGAACAAGGACAACACAATAAAAGGAAACTATAACCAACCTCTCTAATGAACACCGATGCAAAAATCCTCACTAAAATCTTAGCCAACAGAATCCAATAATGCATCAACAAGATAATCCACCATTACCAAGAAGGATGTATTCCAGGACACAAAGAGGGTTCAATATTCAAAAATCTATATATTTAATCCATCACATCAACAAAAAGAAGACTAAAATCCATATGGTCATATCAGCAGATGCTGAAAAAGCATTTGACGAAGTTCAGCATCTATTTATGATGAAAGCCCTCAAAAATCTTGGGATAGAAGGAGTATACCTTAACATAATAAAGGCCATATATGACAAGCCCATAGCCAATATCATTCTCAATGATGAAACATTAAAAGCCTTTCCCCTTAAGATCTGGAACAAGAAAAGAATGCCCACTCTCACCACTGCTATTTAATATGGTACTGAAGTCCTAGCCAGAGCAATTAGACAAGAAAAAGGCACACAAGGAACCCAAATAGGGAAAGAAGAAGTAAAAAAAATCACTATTTGCAGACTATAGGATAATATACATAGAGAATCCCAAAAACTCCACAGAAAGTCTAATCAAACTAATAAGTCAGTTTAGCAAAGTAGTAGGATACAAAATCAACACACAAAAATCAGTAGTCTTCCTATATACAAACAACCAATCTGAAGAAGAAATCAAGAAAACCATTCCTTTTATAATTGAAACAAAAAAATATCATGTACTTGGGAATAAACCTAACAAAAGATATAAAGAAACTACAGAAAAAGTTATAAAACATTGCTAAAAGAAATAGAAGAAAACACAAAGAAATGGAAATACATCTCTTGCTCATGGATTGGATGATCAACATCAAAATGGCCATCCTACCAAAAGCAATCTACAGATTCAATGCTATTCCAATAAAAATCTCAATGACATTCTCCAAGGAAATAGAACAAATACTGATGAAATTCATAAAGAGACACAAAAAACCTCAATAGTCAAAGCTCTCCTGACAAAAAGAAAAGGAATGGAGGCATCATACATCCAGACTTCAAACTATACTACAAAGCAACAATAATAAAAACTGCATGGTACTGGAGCAAAAACAGACACAGAGACCAATGGAATAGAATAGAAAGCCCAGAAATAAACCCACAGACTTATGAACAACTAACCTTTGACAAAGGAGCAAAGAATATACAATGGAATAAAGACAGCCTGTTCAATAAGTGGTGCTGGGCAATCTGGACTGCTACATGCAAAAGGATGAAACAAGAATACTGCCTTCCACCATGCACAAAAATCAACTCAAAATGGATTAAGGACTTACACATAAGACCTGAAACCATAAAATATATAGAAGAAAAGGTAGGAAACACCCTACATGACATACACCTCAATGATATCTTTAGAGATACAGCACCTAAAGCAAAGATAGTGAAGGAGAGGATAAACAGCTGGGACTACATCAAACTTCAAAGCTTCTGTACAGCAAAGGACACGCTAACCAAAACAAAGTGACACCCCACTGACTGGGAGAAAATCTTTGCACATAACATTACTGATAAGGGACTTATCACAAAGATCTACAAAGAACTGACCAGACTAAGCAAAAGCAAAGTAAACAATCCAGTCAAAAAATGGACAGAAGAGCTAAGAAGACATTTCTCCAGAAAAAAAAAATGCAAATGGCCAACAGGCATATGAAAAAATGCTCAACATCTCTTGTCATCTCAGAAATGCAAATCAAAACTACTATGAGATACCACCTCACACCAGTGAGAATGGCACATATAAAAAAAAATTAGCAACAACAAATTTTGATGAAGATGTGGAGAAAAAGGAACTCTCCTACACTGCTGGTGGGAATGCAAACTCATCCAACCACTATGGAAAGCAGTGTGGTGGTTCCTCAAACTACTGAAAATGGAACGCCCATATGATCCAGCAATCACACTCCTAGGAATATACTCAAAAGACACAAGAGCACTGATTCAAAAGAATACCTGCACCCCTATGTTTATAGCAGCACTCTTTACAATAGGTAATGACTAGAAACAACTTAAATGCCCAAAATAGATGATCGGGTCAAGATGTGGTACATAGACATAGTGGAATACTATTCAACAGTCAAAAATATAAACTGAGTCATTTGTAGAAACATGGATGGAGCTAGAAGGGATTATGCTCAGTGAAGTAAGTCAGAAGGTAAAAGAAAAATACTGGATTGTTTCACTCCTAGGCGAAATAGAAGGGAACCAAATAAGGGGCCCAGAAAAAGAATAATAACAATGAAAAAAACAAAAAACAACACAACAAAAGCAAAAAGATAAGGACAAATCTTTTTGTGTATGTGGGGGGGATGGAATGGGATGAGGGCAGAAAGAGCACAAAGGTCTGAGGTGATGGTGCACGGAGAAATGGTGGTGGGAAATGGGGATCACAATTGATGTCAAATATATATAAATAAAGGGAAAAAAGTAAACTGTAGTGCTTTTTAACAAATGAGGAGGAAACACAGCGGAAGGGTCACATCTGATGAAAGCTGAATCTGTACCTACATATGAATTAATAGATACATTCTGAAGCTCCATTTAAAAAAAATAGCACAATTAAGAATATTATCATAATAAGGGAGCATACCATACTTAGATAATTATATTGGAGTTTTTAAAAAACATCCCATTTCATATGATGCCTTTGTATTCACAGAAAAATATTTTGGCAATAGGCAATGCACTTAATGCCATGTTTTACGTACATATATCTTATGTCTGTATATGCTTTCTAATTGAAGCAAACATGAAAGTTATATATATATATATCAAAATGTAATGGTACATCAATGAAAAATTTAAAATAACATTAGAAAGGTCGCTGATATATTACCATTCTCTTTCCAAAGTAGTTCTGAAATGAAAAGCAAACAATAGCAGATTAATGTAATATCATGCAAATGAAAATAAACAACAATGTAATTTGCTGAACTTAATAAACTTTTTTCAGTTTTATGTGAGTATGGCCTCTCTCTCTCTCTCTCTCTCTCACACACACACACACACACACACGCGCACACGCACACACATTAAGCACTCATTGTTGTCCAGAGATAATTGGAAGTTGTGAAATGTGAAAACTGGATATAATTTTATGTCTAGAAAAAAATTTTAAGATGAGTTCAGTGGGTTGATTTGAAAAGAATTCACAGCTCTTTGTCAAGTTCTAGTTTCCAGTGCTTTGACTGATATTTGAGGATGATCTTTGACTGTTTTTAAATATACACATTCTTTCTTATTATTGACACAGGTATATTGTTAAATATACCATAAAATTAGTGTAGTGGAGTCTAAGACACTGGTTACATAGGAAATCCACCTACTAATTCTCATTTCAAATGTATTTGATTGTATATTTTAACCCATGCCTAGTTGAAGCTAATTTAAATAGCAGGAAAAGAAAGAAGTACTAGTGAAGCAGTCAAAAAGGTCTAAAATCAAATGACCCTGGGTTTTCTTGGTACAATGTTACAGATCACAAATATTAAAAATAAGACTTCACTGAAATATGCATGATAAAATTCAATTGATAGAAAGGTTCTGTTTATTGCACCTCTTTGACTGCAATGACCTCACACATGAAGGAGATAATGGGAATAAGTGAGCAGTCAAAGAAGATGGTAATGTGAGTCAGAAGGAAAACATACCATGATAACTTAGTGGAAAATTATATGTGCAGATGTGCTGAGGTAGATAATCATTGAGAGTTGAGGCAAGGGGAGAAAATGACAACATACTCATCATAATACAGTAATGGTACTTGCCTTTTTCTTGTTCAATATTCCCTGAAAAGTAAAGGAATGATGTCAATAACAAAAGTATATCGTCCCAAATGAAAGCATAATATTGCGAAAGGAAGAAAATAAACACTAGAGCCCAATTCAGAACTCATCTGTTTGTAAAACATGACCACATTTGTGAACACTGGATTATAGATATCCAGAGGACACGTCACATAACCTGAGCCAATGTGGTTTTTTTTTTTTTTTAAAGATTTATTTATTTATGCATACAAGCACTGGGGTACAGGCCAGAGGTACAGGGGGCGAGAGAATCCACCAGACAGAGTGGGGAGCAGAACAGGCAGATCAACAGAAGTACACTGCTGAGGGGAGCAGCGGGCACAGGAGGAGAGGTCTGCTGCGCCATGTGGGTCCCCTCCCCAGCCGGCGGCAGGGATCGAACTCGTGCTGCAGTGGCTGAGGTTTGCTTCACAGTGCGTTGCTTAACCCACTGCGCCACCAGGGAGGGCCCCCAATGTGGTTTTTATGCACAAAATGTTATTTTAATTATTGAAACTAGGGAATGAGGCCACGAGAAGTGGACAGGTTTTCTCCTGATATTGACAATATCAATCAGTAACGTTTCATCAGGTTATACTTTTAAAGATTTGAAAACAGACACAGCACATTCACCAGACAGTTACTTAGCAGGCAGGAGCAAGCACAGAGTAAAGTACCCATTTGACCAAAACTGAACCTGTAGCAGTCATCATATGAAAACTACTGTGTTCATTAATGAGATGCATTCCTGTGGTCTGTTTCAGAAAAGGAATATAAACAAGATTATCATGACAAAGAGAGTATATTAAACCTTATACAATTATATCAGGTACAACAAAGAAACACTCCCCAAGTCTAATGCCTCTTGTATAATGAAAAAGAAAACATTGTTGGAATTTTAGCATTGAACTTAATGGAATATATACAAACACTGATTCTTATAGATCCATTCAAAAATCTACCTAATGCCAAAATGTAATGCCATTTCAATAAAAGTGTTAATATAAAATTAAAAAATTAGAGTTGAAAGATTTATTAACTTTTTATTTTCCTTAGCATTTTTAAGTGTTCTGCTAGTATATTCTAAGAATGACAGTATTTAAGTGGGTAAATTTGTCAATAAAAAGGCAAAAGTATAAAAAGCAAGCAATATACTGGGAAATTTGAATGACCTCAGGATACTTATGGACACTACATATATAGCAGGGAATATGTGGACATATGTTCAAGGGCAGTGGAAGAGTGATGCTCAGTTTCTCACTTGAGAAAGATCAGCGATTATAGGAATGAAAGGGACAATGGACAGTAAAATTTACCTTGGCAAAACTAGTTCTTGTCTCTACTTGAAAGTCTTTTTATATTTCTCCTAGGGGGGGAAACCATCTGGTATTTTTCTTTTGCCTTCTGACTTATTTCACTGAGCATAATCCCTTCCAGTTCCATTCATGTTCCTATGAATGACTTTAGTTTATCTTTTTTGATTGCTGAATAGTATTCCATTGTGTATATGTACCACATCTTCCTGAACCATTCATGTTTTGGGACATTTAGGTTGTTTCCAGGGCTTACCTATTGTAAATAGTGCTGTTATAAAAATAGGGGTGCAGGTATTCTTTTGAATCAGTGTTTTTGTGTCTTTTGGATATATTCCTAGGAGTGGGTTTGCTGGATCATATGGAAGTTCCAAGGAAAAGAATAACAACAACAACAACAACAATAATAAAACAACAAAAACAAAAAGACAAGGACAAATTGGGAACATTTGGGGTGGGGAGAGGGAGAGAGTTGAGGGCAGATGGGAGCATGGGGGACTGAGGTGATGGTGCACTGGTGAAATGGTGATGGGGAATCCATGGGGATTACAATTGATGTGAAATACATATAAGTAAAGAAGGAAAGAAAAAAACAAAGAAAGTCCTTTTAGAAGTGTTACTTATTTAGTTTTAAACCCACAAAGGTGGAACTGTGATACATGTTCGAAAGTTGATGTCTTCTGGCCTGGTTATAGAGAATAGAAACCACATGCCAAACAGGTTTAATGTCATTCACCTCACCAGTGTCTTAAGCAACACTCGTGGAATTCAGGAGGAGGTAAAAAACAAACAACATAGGGTGAAAATGTACGAAATTACAAAAACAGAAAAGGAATGGGTAGTTAGGCATTTAGAAATGGCTTCTTTCAAAGGAGAAATATTCAAACACCAAAAGTTTTGGCTACAGAGGGATGATATTAGGAAAATCACATGAATGGAAAACATAGTATGGAAAGGCAAGGTATGTTAAGTAAACCAAGAACTAGTCAGTTATAAGGAGAACAAAAAATGGAAAATTGTAGATATATTACCATTCTTTGTCCGAAGAAATTCTGAAAAGAAAATCAAAACATTAGCACATTAATGTAATATCATGCAAATGAACATAAACAACAATGTCATTTGCTGATTTATTTCTTTACATTAGCTTTTGATAGTTTCAGGTGAGCAAGTGTCTCTCCCTACCACATTTCTTCTCTCTTCCTCTCTCCCCGTCCTCTTTCGTAGACAAAGAGAAAATACATAGACTTTGCTGTGCAGATACTCTTCAGCAGTGAAAAGTGGTCAACTAGCTAAATTTTAGAATTGACAAAAAATTTAAAATTATCAGCAGGTTGATTTTAAAACATACTGGATATATTATAATATATAATGTTATTATATATTATTAATATATCTAAATCTGATTTTACTTGATGTACACATCAATATTCAAGGGCAATGGAACAGTTATGCTAAAGGTCAAGCTTTACCAGAATGATGCCATAACTTACACAGGAATTGATTAGACAGTGGGAGTGACTATTTTTCCTTACACAATTCAGTGTTTTTGGGGCCTCCCTGGTGGCTCAAGGGGTTAGGCACTGCAACATGAATTTGATCCCTGAGCAGAGAGCTGACACACATGGAGCAGCAGATCTCTCCTGACTCACCTGCTGTTCCCTTTAACAGTGTATTTCAGTTATTCTGCCTATTCTGTCCCCTACTATGATTGTGGCAAATCCTCTCACCACACACACCTCTGGCCTGTACTCCAATCTTGTGTGCATAAATAAATAAATATTTTTTTAAAAAGCAAAGAAAAAGAAAATTTTGTGTATTTGGGTCTCTCTGGTGGCACAAGGGGCTAAGTTGCAACACTATGAAGCTAATTGCAGCTACTAATACATGAGTTTGATCCTCAATAGGAAGCTGAACCACAAGGCACAGAGAACCTCTCCTGTCTTACCAGCTGCTCACCTCAACAGTGAGTTGAGTCTACCTGTTCTGTTCCCACTGTCTCTAGAATCCTTCACCCCTCACACTTCTGCTGAAAGTCAGTTCTTGTATCTATAGATAAATAAATCTTGAAAATAAGATTTTTTTTCATGCTGAAACTTTCAAGTCATGCTGAAATTTTTTTTTAAGAAGTATTACTGATTAGCTTTGGTCCTTCAAATTTGGAGTATTGCTGGTGTTCCTAAATTAGATGTCTACCTAAAATGGTTTTCTATCATGTAGAAACTATAACTTTATCAACTTAAACCTTGCACCTCAGCATTTTTTTTTCTTCTGCAAGTCTCAGAACGAGAGCAGAAATCAAGTACATATTGAACCAATGGTATAAATATCAAAATAAGAAGAATGGTGAGGTAGAGAAAGCTGAAGTGGTTATAACTCAAAGGGGTAGAAGTTGAGTACCTAAAAATTACACTTGAGTGGTCTACATCAGGTCATATCAATGGATAGCTTAGCGGAAGAGGCAATTAGGCCTTGTTAAATCAGTCATTTTCAGGAGGTTAAAGGGATTTAACACTAAAAATGTTAATGATCAAAAAAAGCACACAAATTTATACTATATGATGCTGAAGGTACCACAGGACCCACATTTGGAAATTTTAACCATAATGATCCAAAGGCAACTGGTTATCACAGACACCTACTTCTTGCAAAGTGAGTGAAACTTCATGCAGAGTGAGTGTGGCCCTAAGTAGAAGGAGAGAGAACTTCCCCTGAGATGCACAATAGCAGCCATTCCTCCTTCATCAGACCACTGTACTATTCAGATTAAAATATAAGCATAAAAAATATACTGGAGTGATGTATAATAGTGAGGAGGAAACACAGAGGAAAGGAACACATCTGATGAAAGCTGAACGCACCAGTAGTCATATGAAACCTAAGTACCAATGAAGAGATACATTCTGAAGCTCCATTTCAAAACAAAACAATATAAAGAATGTTATCACTATTTAGGGAGCATAACACAGTCAGATAATTATAATGGGTTTTTTCAAAAACATCCCATTTCATGTGACACCCAGGAATTTACAGTAAAGACATTTTTCAACTGGCAAAGAACTCAACGCCACATTTTAACTGCACATTCTTTATATATGTTTATGTTTCTAATTGAAGCAGACATGAAACCTATATGTGGTAGAATGTAATGGTACATCAATGAAAATATTAAAATTTAAAAGATTGCAGATATATTACCATTCTCTTTCTGGAGATATTCTGAAATGAAAATCATAATATTAGCGGATCAATGTAGTATCATTCAAAGGAACATAAACAGCAATGTAATTTGCTGAATTTTTCTTTTCAAATTAGCCTTTGCTAGTTTCAGGTGAGCATCTATCTTTCCACACCCCATCTCTCTCTCTCTCTGGTAGACAAAGAAAATATGTAGACCTTGCTGTGAAGATATACTTCAGCAGTGAAAAGTGGCAACTGAACTAAATTTTAATATTTAACTTAAAAATATTACAAAAATTAACACTTATCAGTATATTGTTTCTAAAACTTATTAGATGTATTTTAATATATGTAAATGTGATTTTACTTGATGGGCACATCAATATTCAAAGGCAATAAAAGGTGATGCTAAAGGTCAAATTTTATACTGAATTATAACATAACTTTGATAGGAGTTGATTAAACAAAGGGAGTGACCATTTTTGGTAGTTTCTGGGCTGGCCAGGAGATGCAAGGGGTAAAGCACCCCACTCTGAATCATCCAGAGTCACTGCAACACCAGTTTGATCCCAGGCCAGAGAGGTGACCCACTTAGCAAGGAGACCTCTCCTGTCTCCCTTGCTCCTCCCTTCAGCAATGTATTTCAGTCAATCTGCCTGTTCTGTTCCCCATTCTGACACTTGTGAACCCTCTCACTGCTCACACATCTGGCCTGCATGCTAGTTCTTGTGTGCATAAATAACTCTTTAAAAAAAAAAAGAAAACTTGGATTTTTTGCATTTTTCCTGATGGCACAAAGGGTTAATTGCAACACTATGAAGCTAATCTCAGCTACTTAGGCATGAGTTCAATCCCCGGCCAGGGAGGTGACCCATATGGCACAGAGGATCTCTCCTGTCTCGCCAATGGCCCACCTCAAAAATGTATTTCAGTCAGTCTGCCCGTTCTGTACCCACTCTGTCTCTAGAATACTTCACACCTTGTTTCTAGACCTGTATACCAATTTTTATATGCATATATAAATAAATCTTGAAAAAATTGGTGTTTTCTCTCATGTATGAATTTTTTTTAGATATATTCTGCTTAGCTTTGAACCTTCAAATTTGGAATTATGCCAATGGTTTTAAATTTGATGTTTTCCTAAGATGCTTATTTTAATCTATAGAAACTATGACTTTATCAACTAAAATCTTGCTCCTCACCATTTTTTTTCCTCTTGCAAGTCTCAGCAGGGGAGCAGAAATAAAAGTTCATATTAAACCAATGGTATAAAGTTAAAATGAAAAGAATAGCTGGCAGAGAAGCAGAAATGGCTACCACTCAGAGGGGCAGAATACCTAAAATTGGTATTACCTAAAATACCCCAGAATACCTAAAATTAGTCGAATACCTAAAAATTATACTGGAGTTCTCATATGGCAGGTCATATATATGGAAAGTATCAGGAAGAAGCAGGGAATTAAAGACATCAAGAAACCAGTCACTTTCAGGAGATTAAAAGGGTTTAGTCACTAAAAATGTTAATGAACTCCATTTTCAAATGATTTAAAAAAATTCAAAGACAAACATACACTATATGATGTAGAAGGTACCACAGGACCCACATTTGGAAATTTTAACCATAATGATCCAAAGGCAACTGGTTATCACAAACACCTGCTTCTGCTTGCAAAGTGAGTGAAACTTCTTGCAAAGTGATTGTGGCCCTGAGAGGAAGGAGGGAGAATTTCCCCTGAGATGGGCCAGAGCAGCCCTTCCTCCTTCATCAGGCCACTGTACTATTCAGATTAAATATAATCATAAAAAATATACTGGAGTGATGTATAATAGTGAGGAGGAAACACAGAGGAAGGAACACATCTGATGAAAGCTGAATGTACCGGTATTCATATGAAACCTAAGTACCAATGAAGAGATATTTTCTGGAGTGCCATTTCAAAAACAAAGCAATATAAAGAATATTATCACTAATTAGGGAGCACACATACTCAGATAATTATAATGGGTTTTTTCAAAAGCATCCAATTTCATATGAACCCTTGATTCACAGAAAAAACACTGGCAATAGGACAAGTACTTAATGCCATATTTTTACTGCACATTCTTTATATATGTATATGCTTCTAATTGAAGCAGACATGAATGTACATATGTTAGAATGAAATGGAACATCAATGAAAATAGTAAAATAAAAATTTTAAAAATCACTGATATTTTACCCTTCTCTTTCCGATGAAATTCTGAAATGAAAATCAAAACATTAACAGATTATTGTAATATCATGCAAAGGGGCATACACAACAACGTAATTTGCTGTATTTTTTCTTTTCAACATTAGTGTTGCTAGTTTCAGATGAGCATCTGTCTCTCCCACCCCATTTTTCTCTCCTTTTTCTTCCTCTCTCATAGACAAAAAGAAAATACATAGACTTTGCTGTGCAGATACTCTTCTGCAATAAAAATGGGCCACTGAACTAAATTTTAGAACAGACAAAAAATTTAAATTTCTCACTAGATTGATTTTAAAACATATTAGATATATCAGAATATATCTAAATCTTACTTTACTTGATGTACACATCAATATTGACGGGCAATGGAACAGTGATGCTAAAGGTCAAATTTTACCACTGAATAACACCAGAACTTAGACAGGAATTGATTGGACAATGGTAGTGACAATTTGTCCTTAGAAAATTTGTTTTTGGGGGCCTCTAGGTGACTCAAAGAATTAAGCACCCCACTGTGAAGTATCCACAGACAGCACCAGTTTGAACCCTGGCCAGATGCGTGACCCACATAGAAAGCTGATATCTCCTGTTTCGACTGCTGCTCCCCTCAGCAGTGTATTTTAGGCAATCTGCCTGTTTTGTTCCCCACTCTGTCTCTAGAATCCTTATCCCTTGTACCTCTCTCTGTACCCTTTACTTGTATGCATAAATCTTGGAAAAAAATTGGTGTTTTCTCTCATGTTTGAATTTTTTTTAGAAGTATTACTGCTTATCTTTGGTCATTCAAATTTGGAATATTGCCAGAGGATTTAAATTTGATGTCTTCCTAGCATGCTTATTCTATCATAGAGAAAACCTTAAGCTCCCCTTTTATTTCCTCCTGCAAATCTCAGCAGGGGAGCAGAAATCAAAGTTCATATTAAACCAATGGTATAAAGTTAAAATGAAAAGAATAGTGAGGTAGAGAAGCAGAAATGGCTACAATTCAGAGGGGCTGATGGTAATTTCCTAAAATTAATATTGGAGTTCTCATATGCCAGGATAAATCAATGGAAAGCATAGAAGTGGCACAGAATAAAGTTTATCAAGAAATCAGTCACTTTCAGGAGATTAAAAGGGCTTAGTCACTAAAAATGTTAATGAACTCCATTTTCAAATGATTTAAAAAAATTCAAAGACAAACATACACTATATGATGTAGAAGGTACCACAGGACCCACATTTGGAAATTTTAACCATAATGATCCAAAGGCAACTGGTTATCACAAACACCTGCTTCTGCTTGCAAAGTGAGTGAAACTTCTTGCAAAGTGATTGTGGCCCTGAGAGGAAGGAGGGAGAATTTCCCCTGAGATGGGCCAGAGCAGCCCTTCCTCCTTCATCAGGCCACTGTGCCTTTCAGATTAAAATATAAGCATAAAAATACACCAGAGTGATCTTTAACAAGTGAGGAGGAAACAGGAAGGAACACATCTGATGAAAGCTGAATGTACCGGTATTCATATGAAACCTAAGTACCAATGAAGAGATACATTCTGAAGTTCCATTTCAAAAACAAAGCAATATAAAGAATATTATCACTAATTAGGGAGCACACATACTCAAATAATTATAATGTGGTTTTCCAAAGCATCCAATTTCATTTGACACCTTTGAACTTACAGAAAAGAAATTTTGATCATAGGCAAAACTTATTGACACATTTAACTTATTGATGCAAGTAACTTAATGATACATTTTTACTGCACATTCTTTATCTATGTATATGCCTGTAATTGAAGCAGACATGAAACATATATATTTATATATATATAATCTTATAATGTAATGGTACATCACTGAAAATATTAAAATTAAAAAGATCACAGATATATTACCATTCATTTTCTGAAGAAACACTGAAATGAAAATCAAACATTAGCAGATTAATGTAATGTCATGCAAATGAACATAAACAACAGTGTAATTTGCTGAATTATTTATTTACAACATTACCCATGATGGTTTCAGATGAGCATCTGTTTCTCTCTCCCACCTCTCTCTCTCTCTTTCTGTCTCTCCCTTTCCTGTCTCATAGACAAAAAGAAAAGACCTAGACCTTGCTGTGCAGATACTCATCAGCAGTGAAAGTGGGCATCTAAACTAAATTTTAGAATAGACAAAAAGGTATAAAATTATCAGTAGATTGATTTTAAAACATATTAGGTATATCTTAATATACCTAAATCTGATTTTACTTGATGTGCACAAGAATATTGTGATGCTAAAGTTCAAACTTTTAATTGAATGATACCGTAACTTACACAGGAATTAGTTGCACAATGGAAGTGACTTTTTTCCTTAGAAAATTTGTTTTTTTGAGCTTCCCTGGTGGCGCAAAGGGTTAAGCCCCACAATGTGAAACATCTGCAGCCACTGCAGCAAGAGTTCAACCAGTCAAATAGGTGACCCACATGGCACAGCAGACCTCTCCTATCTCGCCAGCTGCTCCCCTCAGCAGTGTATTTCAGTCTATTTGTTCTTTTCCTCACTCTGACTATAGTGAATCCTTTCACCCCCACACATCTGGCCTGTATCTCAGGTTTTTTGTGCATAAATACATTTTTTGAAAAAAAAAAAAAAAAAAAAAAAAAAAAAAAAATTTTTNAAATAAATTTTTTTAAAAAAAAAAAAAAAAAAAAAAAAAAAGAAAATTTTTTGTTTTCTGTTTTTCCCTGGTGGCACAAGGGGTTAAGTTGCAGCATTATGAAACTAATCGCTGCTACTAAAGCATGAGTTCTATCTGCACAGGGAGCTGACCCACATGATACAGAGGACCTTTCCTGTCTTGCCCGCAGTCCTCTCAACAGTGTATTTGAGTTAGTCTGCCTGTTCTGTTCCCCACTCTGTTTCTACAATCCTCTCACCGCCCCCCCACCACTGCTTGTAGCCCAGATCCTGTATGCATAAAAGTAAATAAATCTTTACTTTATAAAAAAATGGTGTTTTATCTCACATCTGATAGTTTTTCTTTAGAAGTATTACTACTTACCTTTTATCTTTCAAATTTGGTAATTACCAGTGGTTTCAATTTGATATCTTCCTAAAATGTTTATTCTGTTATATAGAAACTATAACTTTTTCAACTAAAATCTTATGCCTCACTTTTTTTTTCCCCTCCTGGAATTCTCAGCATGAGAACAGAATAAAAGTTCATAGTGAGTTAATGGAATCAATTTAAAATAAGAACGGTGAAGCAGAGAAGCAGAAGTGCTTATAACTCAAAGAGATTGAAGTCAAGTACCTAAAAATGTTACTGGCGTAGTCATACACCAGGTCATATCAATGGGAAGGATCAGGAAAAAGCAGGGAATTAAGTTTATCAAGAAATCAGTCACTTTCAGGAGATTAAAAGGGCTTAGTCACTAAAAATGTTAACGTATTACATTTTCAAATGATTGAAAAAAATTTGAAGACAAACATACATTATATGATGTACAATATTATGTACAAGTTACCACAGGACCCACATATGTGAATTTTTAATCAAAATGATCCAAAGGCAACTGGTTATCACAAACACCTAATTCTGCTTGCAAAGTGAGTGAAGTTTCTTGCAAAGTGATTGTGGCCCTGGGAGAAAGGAGAGAGAACTTCCCCTGAGATGCACAATAGCAGCCATTCCTCCTTCATCAGGCCACTGTGCCTTTCAGATTAAAATATAAGCATAAAAATACACTGGAGTGCTGTTTAACAAGTGAGGAGGAAACAGAGGAAAGGAACACATCTAATGAAACCTAAATCTGCAACGCAGTCATATGAAACCTATGTAACGATTAAGAGATATATTCAGAAGCTCCATTTCAAAAACAAAAAAATATAAAGAATATTATCATTAGTTAGGAGCATACCATACTCTGATACATATGGAGTTTTGGAAAAACATTCTATTTCATATGACACCTTTGAATTCAACAAAAAGAAATTTTGACAATAGGCAAAAAATTTAGTCACATTTTTACTGCCCATTCTTCATATATGTATATGCTTCTACTTAAAGCAGACATGAAATGTATCTATGTTAGAATGTAATGGTACATCAATAAAAATATTAAAATAAAATTAAAAAGGTTGCAGATACATTACCCTTCTCTTTCCGAAGAGATTCTGAAATGAAAATCAAACATTGACAGATTAATGTAATACTAGCAAATGAACATAAACAACAATGTAATTTGCTGAACCATTCACTTAATAAATGAGCTTCTTTCAGGTTTTTGTGAGCACTCCTCATTAGATTGATTTTCAAACATAGTAGATTTATCTTTTTATATTTAATCTGATATTACTTTATGTACACATCAATATTCAAGGGCAATGGAACAGTGATGCTAAAGGTCAAACTACCACTGACTGAATCTGTAACTTACCAGGAATCGATTGGACAATGGGAGTGACAATTTTCCTTAGAAAATTTGGTGTTTTCGGGGCCTCCCTGCTGGAGCATAGCATCAAGCACTGCACTATAATCCATCAGCAACCACTGCAGCCTGAGTTGATCCTGGCCATAGAGGGACCCAGTTCCTGCAGCAGACCTCTCCTGTTTTGCCTGCTGCTCCACTCAGCAGTGTATTTCAGTCAGTCTGCCTCTTCTGTTCCCTACTCTGACTCTGGTGAATCTTCACCACCCATACCTCTGGCCTTATACCAGTTCTTGTGTGCATAAATAAATACATTTTTAAAAGAAAAAGAAAACAAAAATTTATTGTCTTTGTCTTCTCCCTGATGATGCAAGATGTAAAGTTGCAACACTATGAAGCTAATCACAGCTACTAAAGCATGAGTAATCCCCACCAGTGAGCTGACCCACATGGCACAGAGGACATCTATCTACCCCGCTGCTCCCCTCAGCAGTGTATTTCATTCAGTCTGCCTGTTCTCTTCCCCACTCTGTCTCTAGAATCCTCCCACCCATTGCATCTCTGCTGTACCACAGAACTTGTATGCATAAATATGTAAATATTAACACAAAAAATTGGTGTTTTCTCTTTTGTGAATTTTTTTAGAAGTATTACTGCTTAGATTTGGTCCTCCAAATTTGTAATATTGACAGTGGTCCTTAATTATATGTCTCCCTAAAATGCTTATTCTACCAGATAAAACTACAACTTTTCAAATAAATCTGAACCTAACCATTTTTTTTTCTCTCTGCAAGTCTCAGCAGGAAAGCAGAAGTCAAAGTTCATATAAAGCCAATGGTATAAATTAAAAATAAGAAGTATGGTGAGGGAGAGAAGCATAAATGATTATAACTCATAGGGGCAGAAATTGAGTACCCAAAAATCATAGTGGAGTAGTAATAAGTCAAGGTCATATCAATAGAAAGTGGAGAAGAAGAGGCAGGGAATTAAAGACATCAAGAAATCAGTCATTATCAGGAGGTTAAAGGGATTTAGACACTAAAAATGTTAATGAGTTCCATTTTCAAATGATTAAAAAAGTACATGCAGACAAACATACATTGTATGATGGACAAGGTACCACAGGACCCCCATTTGAAGGTTTTAACCATAACGATCCAAAGGCAACTGGTTATCACAAACATCTACCTCTTCTTGCAAAGTGAATGAAACTTCTTGCAAAGTCAGTATGGCCTTTAGAGGAAAGAGAGAACTTGCCCCGATATGCACATTAGCAGCCATTCCTCCTTCATCAGGCCACTGTGTTTCTGAGGTGGCGGTGCACTGGTGAAATGGTGATGGGGAATACATGGGGATTACAATTGATGTCAAATATATATAAATAAAGAAAAAATTCTATACTAAAAATATATATACACATAAACATAAAAATTCACCAATGTGATTTTTAGTGAGGAGGAAACACAGAGGAAGGAACATATTTGATGAAGGCTGAATCTGTACCAGTAGTTATTTGAAACTTATGAACCAATTAAGAGATACATTCTGAAGGGCCATTTCAAAAACAAAGCAATATAAAGAATATTTTCATTAATTAGGGAACATACTATACTCAGATAATTATAATGGGGTTTTAAAAAACAATCCATCTCATGTGATGCCTTTGAACTCACAGAAAAGAAATTTTGGTAATAGGCAAAGAACTTAATGCCACATTTTTACTGCACATTCTTTATGTATATATATGCTTGTAATTGAAGCAGACATGAAACAGATATATACATCTTAGAATGTAACAGTACATTAGTGAAAATATTAAAAATAAAATAAAAAAGTTCACAGATATATTACCATTCTCATCCGAAAGTACTTCTGTAATGAAAATCAAGACAGCAGATTAATGTAATATCATGCAAATGAATATAAAGAACAATGCAATTTGTTGAACTATTCACTTAATAAATGACTTTTTTCCATTTTTATGTGAGCACGATCTCTCTCTCTCTCTCTCTCTCTCTCTCTCTCTCTCTCTCTCTCGCACAAAGACACACACAGACACTAAGCACTCATCGTTGTCCACAGATACTCATCAGCTGTGAAATGTGAGGGATTAGACATAATTTTAAGATGAGACCAGTAGGTAATTTAAAAAAAATCCACGATCCTTATTGAAATTACAGTTTCCATTTTCTTGGGTGATATTTGAGGATGATCATTGACTGTTTTTAAATATACATTTTCATTCGCAATATTACACAGGTGTTTTTTAAAACTGCCATACAATTGGTATAGTGGAGTCTAAGACATGGTTACATAGGAAATCCATCTACTAGTTCACAGTTCAAATGTATTGTAGTTTATATTTTAACCCATTCCTAGTTGAAGCTAAGTTGAATTGCAGGAAAGGAAAGAAGTCTACTAGTGAAAGACAGTGTGAATGGAGGCCTGAAATAAAATCACCTTGGTTTTCTTGAAGCAATGTTACAGATCAGAAAAATTAAAAATTAACTTTCACTGACATATGCATGATAAAATTCAATTGATAGAAAGATTCTGCTTATTTTTTTTTTACTTGATAACACATTATTTATTGGCTGTCTTATATTTCCAGTTTCATTTTCTCACTCTGGCATGAATATTCCCTGGACTCACTTCCCATATAAAATACTTGCCCCTACACTTGGTGGGGAGGGAAGAGGGGAAGGGTGGAGGGCAGACGGGAGCACGGGGGACCGAGGCGACGGCGCACCGGTGCTTATTGAACCTCTTTGAGCAATGACCTCACACGCGAAGGAGGTAATGGGGGAAAGTGAAAAGCCAAAATTGATGGCTAACATAAGTCACAAGAAAAACATACGATGGCAACGTCATGAAAAATAATGTATGCAGATGTGCTGAGGTAGATAATCACTGAGAGTTGAGGCCAGGGAAGAAAATGACAACACACTCATCATAATACAGTATTGGTACTTGCCTTTTTTAAGTTCGTTCTTCCCTGAAAAGTAAAGGAAACATGTCAATAACAAAAGTATATCATCATAAATGAAAGTACAATATTGGGAACGGAAAAAGTAAACAAGGAGCCATTTCAGGACTCACCTATTGGTAAACATGACCCACATTTGTGAACACTGGACCAAAAGTATCCAGAGGACAAGTCACACAATGTGAGTCAATGTGGTTCTTATGTACCAAGTGTTTATGCTAATGTTTGAAACTAGGGAATAGGGCCACAGGAAGAAGTAGATGGGACTTTCCTGACTTTCACGATATCAATCAGTAATGTTTCATCAGGATATCAGTTATACAGATTCAAAAACAGACATCACACATGATGCTTACATGAGTAAGCACAGAGTAAAAGCACCCATCTGACCAAAACTGAACCTGTAGCAGTCGTCATATGAAGCCTACTGTGCTCATTAAAGATACATATATTATGGTCTGTTTCAGAGAAAGGAATATAAACAAGATTATCATTACAAAGAGAGTATATAGGGAACCAAATAAGGATCAAGGAAAGGAATAAGAACAATAATAATAATAATAATGATATCAATAAAGACAAAAAAACAAAAATGAAAAGACAAGGACAAATTGGGGACACTTGGTGGGGAGAGGGGAGGGGGAGGGTTGAGGGCAGACAGGCAGACGGGAGCACGGGGGACTGAGGTGATGGTGAACTGGTGATATGGTGATGGGGAATACATGGGGATTACAATTGATGTCAAATATATATAAATCAAAAAAAATGAAAAAAAAACTTTAAAAAGTAAGAAACAAAACAAAACAAAGAGAGTATATTAAACCTTATACAATTATATCAGGTATAACAAACACTCCCCAAATCTAATGTACTTATATAATGCAAAGGAAAACTATGTTGCAATTTTAGCATTGAACTTAATGTAATATATACAAACACTGATTCTAATAGATCCATTCAAAAATCTACCTAATGCCAAAAAGTAATGCTATTTCAATAAAAGTGTTAAAATCAAATTCAGAGTTGAAAGATGTGTTAACTTTTGAAATTTTTTGTAATTTCAAATGTTCTGTAAAAGTATGTACTAAGAATAACAGTATGCCAATGATAAAGGTTTCAATAAAAAATTTGCCAATAAATAAAAAGCAATCAATATATATTGGAAAATTTGAATAACCTCAGCATACTTATGGACACTACATATATATACATATATAGCAGGGAATACGTGGACATATGTTCAAGGGCAGTGGAAGAGTGATGCTCAATTTCTCACTTGAGAAAGATCAGAGATTACACAGGAATGAAAGGGACAATGGACATTAAAGTTTAACTTGGCAAAACTGGTTCTTGTCTCTACTTGAAAGGCTTTTTAGAAGTATTACTTGCTTAGTTTTAAACACACAAATGTGGAACTATGACACATGCTCAAAAATTGATGTCTTCCAGACATGATTATAGAGAATAGAAACCACGTACCAAACAGCTCAAGGTCATTCATCTCACCAGTTTCTAAAGAAAACTCTCACAGAATTGAGCAAGAGAGAAAAATTCAGACCTTACAGGGTGAAATGTATGAAACTGAAAAGAAAAAATAGAAAGGAATGGGCAGCTAGGCATTTAGAAATGGTTACATTCAAAGAAGAAATATCCCAACACCAAAAGTTTTGGCTATGAAGGGTTAATATCCAGACAATCACACCAATGGAAAACAAGTATGAAAAGGCAGGGTATGTTAAGGAATCAAAGAACCAGTCAATTTTAAGTAGAACAAAAATGGAAGGTTGCAGATATGTTACCATTCTCTTTCTGAAGATATTCTGAAATGAAAATCAAAACATTAGCAGATTAATGTAATATGCAAATGAACATAAACAACAATGTAATTTGGTAATTATTTCTTATTTTAGCCTTATGGTAGATTCAGATGAGCATCTGTCTCTCCCCACCCCATTTCTCTCTCTCTCTGTCTCTGTCTCTCCCTTTCTCACAGACAAACAGAAAATATGTAGACCTTGCTGTGTAGATACTCCTCAGCAGTGAAAAGTGGGCAACTGAACTAAATTTTAGAATAGACAAAAAATTTAAAATTATCAGTAGATTGATTACGAAATGTATTTAGATATATTAAGATATATCTAAGATGTACTTAGATATATCTTAATATATCTAAATCTGGTTTTACTTGATGTACACATCAATATTCAAGGGCAATGGAACAGTGATGCTATAGGTCAAACTAACTATAATTTACACAAGAATTGATTGGACAATGGAAGCACAATTTTTCCTTAGAAAATTTGGTGTTTTTGAGGTCTCTCTGCTGGTGCAAAGGGTAAGCACAGCCTATGAAGCATCCCAGCGACTGCAGCAAGTATTGATCCCAGGCTAGAGAGGAGATCCAGTTCCTGCAGTAGACCTCTTTTGTTTTGCCTGGTGCTACCTAAGAGTGTATTTCAGTTAGTCTGACTGAAATTAAATTAAATTTAATTAAAATTAAAAAGGTCACAGATACATTACCATTCTCTTTCTTTAGATATTCTGAAATGAAAATAAAAACATTAGCAGATTAATGTAATATCATGCAAATTAACATAAACAACAATGCAATTTGCTGAATTATTTCTTTACAAGATTAGCTGCTGCTAATTTCAGAATGAGCATTAGTCTCTCCCCAACTCATTTCTCTCTGACTCTCTCTCTCTCTATCCCTTTCTCATAGACAAAAAGAAAATACATAGACCTTGCTGTGCAGATACACTTCAACAATGAAAAGTGGGCAAAGGATTACATTTTACAATAGACAAAAAATTTAAAACTTATGAGTAGATAGATTTTAAAATATATTAAATACATTTTAATATATCTAAATATTATTTTAATTGAGTACACATCAATATTCAAGGGCAATGGAACAATGATGCTAAAGGTCAGACTTTACCACTGAATAGCACCAGAACTTACATAGGAATTGATTGGACAATGGGAGTGACAATTTTTCCTTAGAAAATTTAGTGTATTCACAGTTCTCCCTGGTGGCACAAGGGGTTAAACATCACACTATGAAGCATCATCAGTCACTGAAGTATGAGTTCGATCCCTGCCACAGAGGTGACCCACATGGAGCAGCAGACCTCTCCTATCACGCTCCCTGCTCCCCTCAGCAGTGTCTTTGAGTCAGTATGCCTGTTCTGTCATTCTCTTGTCTCTAGAATCCTTCACCCCTCACATTTCTGCTTGTACCCCAGTTCATGTATGCAAAAATAAATAAATATTTTAAAAATCTGGTGATTTCTCTCATGTATGAGTATTTTTTAGAAGTATTATTGATTTGCTTTGGTCCTTCAAGTTGGAATATTACCAGTGGCCCTAAATTTGATGTCTTCCTAAAATGCTTATTCTATTTTGTAGAAACTATAATTTTATCAACTAAAATCTTGTACCTCACCATTTTTTTTCCTCCTGCAAGTCTCAGCAGGAGAGCTGATATCAAAGTTCATATTGAACCAGTGGTATACATTTTAAAAAAGATGAATGGTAGAGAAAGAAAAATGGTTATATCTCAAAGGGTCAGAAGTCTTGTACATAAAAATCATATACCAGTAGTCATATGCCAGGTCATATCAATGGAAAGCATAGAGGAAGACACAGGGAATTAAATACATCAAAAAATCAGTCATTTTCGGGTGGTTAAAGAGTTTAGTCACTGAAAATGTTAAAGAGTTCCATTTTCAAATGATCAAAACATACACTATATACATCATACACTTGATGACAAACATACACTATATAGTGAACAAGGTACCACAGGACCCACATTTGTGAATTTTTAACTATAAATTTTTAACTACAAGGTAACTGGATATCCCAAACACCTACTTCTTGCAAAGTGATTGAAACTTCTGGCCAAGTGAGTGTGGCCTGAGAGGAAGGAGAGAGAACTTCCCCTGAGATACAGCCATTCCGCATTCATCAGGCATTTGTGCTTTTCAGATTAAAATATAAGCATAAAAATACACTGGAGTGCTGTTTAACAGTGAAGAGGAAACACATGGAAAGGGACACATCTGATGAAAGCTGAATCTGTACCAGTAGTCATATGAAACCTGCATACCAATTAAGATATATATTGTGAAGCTCCATTTCAAAAACAAAATAATATAAAGAATATTATCATTAGTTAAGGAGCATATCATACTCAGATAATTATAACAGGGTTTTTCAAAACATCCCATTTCATGTGATGCCCTTGAATTCACAGAAAAGAAATTTTGTCAATAGGCAATGAACTTAATGCCATATTTTACTTCACGTTCTTTATATATATATGTATCTACATATGCTTCTAATTGATATAGAAATGATACATATATTGTTAGAGTGTAATGGTACATCAATGAAAATATTTTAAAAAAATTAAAAATATTGCAAATATATTACCGTTCTCTTTCTGAAGATATTCTGAAATGAAAATCAAAACATTAGCAGATTAATGTTATATCATGAAAAGGAAAAAAAGCAACAAAGTAAAATTAGCTGAATTGTTTACAACATTAGCCTTTCCTAGTTTCAGAAGAGAATCTGTCTTTCCAGATTCCATATTTGCCTCTCTCTCTCTGTCTCTTTCTCTCTCTCTCTTCCTTTCTCACAGACAAAAAGAGAACATGTAGACCTTACTGTTTTTTCAAAATTTAAATTTATTTAAATATATTTGACATCAATTGTAGTCCCCAAGGAATTCCCACCACCATTTCACCAGTGCACCATCACCTCAGTCCCTTGCGCTCTTTCTGCCTTCATCCTGTTCTGTTCCCATCCCCTAGAAGTTTCCTTTGGTTTGTCCTTTTGTTTTTTTTTTTCACTGTACTTGCTCTTTACCTTGAGCCCTTTTTTTGTTCCTTTACATTTCTCCTATAAGTGAAACCATCTGATAGTTTTCTCTTGCCTTCTGACTTATTTCACTGAGCATAATTCCTTCTAGCTCCATCCATGTTTCTATAAATGACATTAGTTTATTTTTCTGACTGCTGAATAGTATTCCATGATGCAGCCCCAAAAACAATAAACTTGAAAGAGAAGATAAACACCTGGTACTAAATCAAATGAAAAAGCTTCTGTATAGCAAAAGAAACATTAACCAAAATAGAAAGACACCCCACAGAGTGGGAAAAAATTTTTGCTCTCCACACAAAGAACTCACAAGATTCAAGAAAAACAAACTAAACAACCCAATCAAAAAATGGGCAGAAGAACCTAAAAGACAGTTCTCCAAAGAGGACAAACAAATAGCCAACAATCACATGAGAAAATGCTCAACATCCCTCATAATCAGGGAAATGGAAATTAAAACCACAATGAGATATCACCTTACACCCATAAAAATGGCACACAAAAAAACCCAACAATAACAAATGTTGGCAAGGATGTGGAGAAAAAAGAACTCTACTACACCACTGGTGGGAATGTAAATTAATCCAACCACTGTGGAAAGCTGTATGGAGGTTCCTTAGTCTACTAAAAATAGAGCTACGATATGACCCAGCAATTCTACTTCTAGGGATCTACCCAAAGGACACAAAAACAATCCAAAAGAATATCTTTACCCTCATGTTTATTGCAGCACTATTTATAATTGGTAAGACCTGGAAACAACTCAAATGCCCAAAAGTAGATGACTGGATCAAGAAGATGTGGTACATGTGCAGATAATTTTAAACAGTGGAAAGAGGACAACTGGATTAAATTTTAGAATAGACAAAAAATATAAAATTATCAATAGATTGATATTAAAACATATATCTTAATATACCTAAATCTGATTTTACTTGATGTACACATCGATATTCAAGGGCAATGGAACAGTGATGCTAAAGGTCAAACTTTCCCACTGAATGATACCAGAACTTACACAAGAATTGATTGGAAAATGGGAATGACTAAGGTAATGGTGCATTGGTGAAATGGTGGTGGGAGATACATGGGGACCACAACTGATGTCAAATATATATAAATAAAGAAAAAAAGGAAAAAAAGAAAATTTTTTATTAGAAAATTTAGTGTTTTTGGGTGCCTCCCTGGTGGCACAAGGAGTTAAGCACCACACTATGAGCATAAGCCTTCACTGCAGCAGGACTTCAATCCTACCCAGAGAGGAGACCCACAAAGCACAGCACAACTTTCCTATCTTATACTCTGCTCCCCCTCAGCACTGTAATTCAGTTAGTTTGCCTGTTCTGTTCCCCAATCTGTGTATGGAGAACCCTCTCACCATCCACACATCTGGCCTATATCCCAGTTCTTGTGTGTATCAATAAATTTATTTATTTATTTATTTATTTATTTATTTATTTATTTTCCTTAAAGATTTACTTATTTATGCATACAAGCACTGGGGTACAGGCCAGAGGTGGGGGGAGGTGAGAGGACCCACCACAGAGAGCAGGGAGCAGAACAGGCAGATCAACTGAAGCACACTGCTGAGGGGAGCAGTGGGCGAGGCAGGAGAGGTCTGCTGTGCCATGTGGGTCCCCTCCCTGGCTGGCAGCAGGGATCGAACTCGTGCTGCAGTGGCTGAGGTTTGCTTCATAGTGCGTTGCTCAACCCACCAGGGAGGCCCCTTAATAAATAAATAAATTTAAAAAGAAAAAAAAAAAAGCAAGTTTGTATTTTTCTGGTACTCCCTAGTGGACAAAGGGTTAAGTTGCAATCCTTTGAAGCTAATAGCAGCTAATAAAGCACAAGTTCCATCTCCAATGGGGAGTTGACCCACATGGCACATTTCAGTCAGTCTGCCTGTTCTGTTTCCTCCTCTGTCTCCAGAATCCACTTACCACTTGCAACTCTACCTTGTAAATATTTCTTGAATACAGAAATAAAAACAGCTTTAAAAAGTAATTGGTGTTTTCCCTTATGTCTGAATTTTTTTTTTTTCCAGAAGTATTACTGCTTAGTTTTGGTCCTTCAAATTTGAATATTGCCAGCGGTCCAAAATTTGATGTCCTCCTAAAATGCTTATTCTATCATATAGATACTATAACTTTATCAACTAAAACCTTGCACCACACCATTTTTTCTCTTACACGTCTCAGCGGAAGAGCAGAAATCAAAGTTCATATTGAACCAATGGTATAAAGATAAAATAAAAAGAATGGAGGATCAAGGAAAGGAATAAGAACAATAATTATATAATAACAATAACAGCAGTAAAGACACAAAAACCAAAAATGAGGAGACAAGGACAAACTGGGGACACTTGGTGGGGAGGGGAAAGGGAGGGTTGAGGGAAGAGGGGAGCACGAGGGACTGAGGTGATGGTGCACTGGTGAGATGGTGATGGGGAATACATGGGGATTACAATTGATGGCAAGTGTATGTAAATTTTTAAAAAAAATTTTATATTAACAAAAAAAAAATTAGAAGCCAAATGAAAAAAAAAAAAGAATGGCAAGTAGAGAAGCAGAAATGGTTATTACTCAAAGGGGCAGAATTTGAGTTGCTAAAAATCCTACTGGAGTAATAATAAGCCAGGTATACCATTGGAAAGTATAGAGGAGGAATCATGGAATTAAAGACATCAGTTATTTTCAGGAGATTAAAGGGGCTTAGTCACTAAAAATGTCAGTGAGTTCCATTTTCAAATGATAAACACACACACACAGAAAAACAAACACTGTATGATGTACAAGGTACCACAGGACACACATATGTGAAATTTTAACCAAAACGGTCCAAAGGCACCTGGTTACCACAAACACCTACTTCTTTTTGCAAAGTGAGTGAAACTTCTTGAAAAGTGAGTGTGGTCTGAGAGGAAAGAGAGAGAACTTCCCCTGAGATGCACAATAGCAGCCATTCCTGCTTCATCAGGCCACTGTGCTTTTCACATTAAACATAAGCATGAAAAATACACCCAGTGATGTTTACCAGTGGGGAAGAAACACAGGGGAAAAGAACACATCTGATGAAAACTGAATCTGTACCAGTGGTCATAGAAACCTACATACCAATTAAAAGATACAGTCTGAAGCTCAATCCCAAACCAAAACTATATAAAGAATATATAAATTAATTAATTAGGGAGCATAACATACTCAGGTAATTATAATGGGGTTTTTCAAAAACATCCCATTTCATGTCACTCTTTTAATTCACAGAAATGAAATTTTGGCAATATCAAATTACTTAATGTCACATTTTTACTGCACATTCTTTATATATGTATGTGCTTCTAGATGAATCAGACATGAAACATATGTTAGAATGTATTAGTACAACAATGAAAACATTAAAATAAAATTGCAAAGGTTGTAATATACTACCTTTCTCTTTCCGACCATATTCTGAAATGAGAATCAAAACATTTGTAGATTAATGTAATATCACACAAATGAACATAAACAACAACATAAACTTTGCTAGTTTCAGATGAGCATCTGTCTCTCCACACCCTATTTTTCTCTCTCTCTGTCTCTTCATTTCTCATAGACAAAAAAAAAAAAAAAAAAAGATAGACCTTGCTGTGCAGATACTCTTCAGCAGTGAAAAGTGGGAAGCTGGTCTAAATTTTAGAATAGGCAACAAATTTAAAACTTATCAGTAGATGATTTTAAAACATATTAGACATATCGTAATATATCTAAATCTGATATTATTTGATGTACACACATCATATTCAAGGGCAATTGAACAGCAATGCTAAAAGTCAAATTTTTTCATTGAATGTTACGATGACTTACACAGGAATTGAATGGACAATGGGAGTGACAATTTTTCTTTAAAAATTTGGTGTTTTCAGGTGTTTCCTTGTGGTGGCACAATGGGCTAAGCACCACAGTATGAGGATCCACAGTCACCAGAGCACCGAGTTGGATCTCAGTCAGAGAGGAAAACCTCAAGTCACAGCAGACCTCTCCTGTCTCACCCGCTGCTCCCCTCAATACTGTACTTCAGTCAGTCTGTCTGTTCTGCTCCCCACTCTGTCTCTAGAATCCTCTCACTCCTTGTGCCTCTGCCCTGTACCCTAGTTCTTGTATGCATAAATGAATTAATATTAAAACAAAAATTGGTGTTTTCTCTCATGTTTGAGTATTTTTTTTAGAAGTGTTCCCGATTAGATTTTTGTCCTTCAAATTTGAATATTGCCAGTGGCTCCAAATCTGATGTCTTCCTAAAATTCTTAGTATATAATATAGAAACTACATACAAGTTTATCAGCTAAAATCTTGCATCTCACCATTTTTGCTCTCCTGCAAATTTTATCAGGAGAGTAGAAATCAATTTCATATTAAACCTATGGTATAAAGTTAAAAAAGAATGGCGAGGTAGAGAAGCAAAAATTTTTATAACTCAAAGGGGCATCGGGTACCTAAAAATCATACCGGACTAGTCATAAGCCACGTCATATCAGTGGAAAGCATAGAGGAAGAGACAGGGAATTAAGGACATCGAGAAATCAATCATTTTCAAGAGGTTAAAGGGATTTAGTCACTAAATATGCTAATGAGTTCCATTTTCAAATGATTAACAAAACTCATTCGGACAAAACACACTATATGATACACAAGGCACATTTGTGAAATTTTAACCATAACGATCCAAAGGCAACTGGTTATCACAAACACCTGCTTCTTCTTGCAAAGTGAGTGTGACCCTGAGAGGAAGGAGATAGAACTTGCCCTGAGATGGGCCAGAGCAGCCATTCCTGCTTCATCAGTGCACTGTGCTTTTAGATTAAAATATAAACATAAAAATGCACCGAAGTGATGTTTAACAAATGAGGAAAAGCACAGGGGAAAAGAACACATCTGATGAAAGCTGAATCTGTACCATTAGTCACTTGAAACCTATGAACCAATTAAGAAATACGTTCTGGAGGGCCATTTCAAAAACAAAACAATATAAAGAATATTTTCATTAATTAGGGAGCATACCATACTCAGATAATTATAATGGGGTTTTTCAAAAACATCCATTGCATGTAATGCTTTTGAATTCACAGAAGAAATTTTGGCAATAGGCATATAACCTAATGTCACATTTTTACTGCACATTCTTTATATATGTATATGTTTCCAATTAAAGAAGTCATGAAATGTATATATGCTAGAATGTAATGCATCCATAAAATATTAAAATAAAATTAAAAAGTTGCTGCTACATTACCATTCTTTTCTGAAAGCAGTTCTGAAATGAAAATAAAAACATTAGCAGATTAATGTAATATATGCAAATGAATAAATAATGTAATTTGCTGAATTATTTCTTTACAGTAGCCTTTGCTAGTTTCAGATAAGCATCTTTCTCTCCCCACCCCATTTCTTTCTGTGTCTCTCCCTCTCTCATAGACAAAAAACAAAACCAAAAACCAAAAAACCCTAGATCTTGTAGTGCAGATACTTTTCAGCAATGAAAAGTGGGTAACTGCATTGAATTTTAGAATAGACAAAATATTTAAAACTTATCAGTAGGTGATTTGAAAACACATTAGATACATTTTCATATATCTAAATCTGAATTTAGTTGATATACACTTCAAAATTCAAGAGCAATGGAACAGTGATGCTAAAGGTCAAACTTTATCACTGAATGATACCGTAAATTACATAGGAATTGAATGGACAATGGGATTGATGATTTTTACTTAGAAAATTTGATGTTTTCTGGAGCCTTCCTCGTGGTGAAAGGGTTAAGCACCACAGTACGAGGCATCTGCAGCCACTGCAGCATGATTTGGATCCCTGCCAGAGAGGTGACCCACTTGGTACATCAGAACTCTCCTGTCTTGCCCACTGCTCCCCTCAGCAGTGAATTTCAATCAATCTGCCTGTTCTGTTCTTGACTATGTCTATAGAATCCTCTCACCTATCACACCTCTGCCTCGTACCCCAATTCTTGTATGTATAAATAAATAAATATTTTTTAAAAATTGGTGTTTTGGGCCTCCCTGGTGGCGCAGTGGGTTAAGCAACACACTATGAAGCGAACCGCAGCCACTGCAGCACGAGTTCGATCCCTGCCGCCGGCCAGGGAGGGGACCCACGTGGTGCAGCGGACCTCTCCTGTCTCACTCGCCCACTGCTCCCCTCAGCAGTGTGTTTCAGTCCATCTGCCTGTTCTGCTCCCCGCTCTGTCTCTGGTGACTCCTCTCACCTCTGGCCTGCACCCCAGTTCCTGCATGCATAAATAAATCTTTGAAAAAAAAAATTGGTGTTTTTTCAGAATTCTGAATTTTTTTTATAAGTATTCTGGACTCGCTTTGTTCTTTCAAATTTGGAATATTGCCAGTGGTTCTAAATTTCATGTCTTCCTAAAATGATTACTATATAATATAGAAACTACAAGTTTATCAACTAAAACCTTGCATCTCACCAGTTTGTTCTCCTGCTAACCTTATCAGTAGAGTAGAAATAAAATTTATATTAAACCAATTGTATAAAGATAAAACAAAAATAATGGCAAGAGAGAGAAGCAGATATTTATATATATATTTTATATCTCAAAGGGGCAGGTCGAATACCTAAAAATCATATTGGTGTAGTCATATAAATGAAAAGCATAGAGGAAGAGGCAGAGGACAGCAAGAAATCAGTCATTTTCAGATTAGAAGGATTTAGTCACTAAAAATATCAGTAAGTTCCATTTTCAAATGATCGACAAAACACACACAAACATACACAAATATGATGGACAAGGTACCACAGGACCCCAATTTATGCAATTTTAACAATAACGATCCAAAGGCACCTTCTGCTTGCAAAGTGAGTGCAACTTCTTGAAAAGTGAGTGTGGTCTGAGAGGAAAGAGAGAGAACTTGCCCTGAGATGCACAATAGCAGCCCTTCCTCCTTTATCAGGCCACTGTGCTTTTTAGATTAAATATAAGCATAAAAAAATAAATATAAGCATAAAAATTACACTGAGTGATATTTAACAGTGAGGAGGAAACACAACAATAAAGGAAAGGAACACATCTGATGAAACTGAATCTGTACCATTAGTCATTTGAAACTATGTACCAATTAAGAGACATTCTGAAGCACCATTTCAAAAACAAAACATACAAAGAATGTTATGATTAATTAGGGAGCATACCATATTCAGATAATAATAATAGGTTTTTCACAAACATCCATTTTTATGACACCTTTGATCTCACAGAAAAAAAATTTTGGCAGTAAGGAAAGAGCTAATGCCACATTTTTACTGCACGTTCTCTATATATGTATATGCTTTTAATTGAAGCAGACATGAAACATATGTTAGAATGTAATGGTACATGAATTAAAATATTAAAATAGAATTAAAAAGTTCACAGATATATTACCATTCTTTTCCAAAAGTAGTTCTGAAATGAAAATCAAAACATTAGCAGATTAATGTAACATCATGCAAAGGAACATAAACAACAGTGTAATTTGCTGAACTAGTCACTTAATAAATGAACATTTTCTAGTTTTACTTGAGCATAGCCTCTGTCTCTCTCACACAAACACACACAGACACTAAGCATTCATTGTTGTCCAGAGATACTCAGCAGTTGTGAAATTGGAGGAATTGGACATAATTATACGCCCAGAATAAAATTTAAGATGCGTTCAGTGGGTTGATTAAAAAGAATTCTTGATTCTTTGTCAAATTCTACTTTCCAGTTCTTTGGATGACATTTGAGAATGATCATTGACTGTTTTTAATTACACATCTTCATTCTTATTATTACACAGGCATATTGTTATAATTGCCATACAATTGGTATAACAGAGTAAGACATTGGTTATATAGGAAGTCCACCTACTAATTCACAATTCAAAGGTATTTGAGTTTATATTTAACCCATGTCTTTGAAGTTAACTGAATTGCAGTAAAGGAAAGAAGTCTACTAGTGAAACACAGTAAAGAAGATCCAAAATCAAATCACCTGGGTTTTCATGGAGCAATGTTACAGATCACAAACATTAGAAATAAACCTTCAAGACCTCCCTGATGGCGCAGTGGGTTAAGCAATGCACTATGAAGCAAACTGCAGCCACTGTAGCACGAGTTCAATCCCTGCCCCAGGCTGGGGAGGTGACCCACATGGCACTGCAGACCTCTCCTGCCTTGCCTGCTGTTCCCCTCAGCAGTATATTTCAGTTGATCTCCCTGTTCTGCTCCCCATTCTCTCTGTGGTGAATGCCCTCAGCCTCCATGCCTCTGGCCTGTACCCCAGTTTTTATAAACATAAATAAAAAAATAAATCTTTAAAAAAAAGAAATAAACCTTCACTGATATCTGCATGATAAAATACACTTTATAGAAAGGTTCTGTTTATTGCATCAATTTGAATGCAATGACCAAACACGTTAAGGAGGTAATAGGAAAAAATGAACAGCAAAAGATGATGGCTAACCTGAATCAAAGGAAAACATACCATGACAACATCATGGAAAATTATGTATGCAGATGTGCTGAGGTAGATAATCACTGAGGGGTGAGGCGAGGGGAGAAAATGACAACATACCATCATAATACAGTATCGGTACTTACCTTTTGTTAGTTCAATCTTCTCTGAAAAGTAATGGAAAGATGTCAGTAACAAAAGTATATCATCCCAAATGAAAACACAATATGAGAATGTAAGAAATTAAACACTGAAGCCTATTTCAGAACTCACCTGTTGGTAAAACATGACCCACATTTGTGAACATTGGACCACAAGGATCCAGAGGAAACATCACCCAACCTAAGCCAATGTGGTTCTTATGCACCAATTGTTCTTGTTAGTGACTGAATCTAGGGAATGAGTCCACGAGAAGAAGTAGATGGGACTTCCCCAAACACTGACAATATCAATCAGTAACATTTCATCAGGTTATCACTTTTACAGACTCAAATACAGACACTGCACATTCACTAGACAGGTATTTAGAAGGCATGAGTAAGCACGGAGTAAAGGCATCCATCTGACCAAAATTGAACTGGTAGTAGTAGTCATATAAATCCTACTGTGTTCATTAATTAACATGTTCATTAATGAGATGTATTCCTGTGGTCTGTTTCAGAAAAGGAATATAAACAAGATTATCATGACAAAGAGAGTGTATTAAACCTTGTACAATTGTATAGGTATAACAAAGAAACACTCCTCAAGTCTAATGTCTCTTGTGTAAAGCTAAGGAAAAGATTGTTGGAATATCAGCATTGAACTTAATATAATATACACAAACACAGATTCTAATTAATCTATTCCAAAAAATACCTCATGCCAAAATGTAATGCTACTTCAATAAAAATGTTAAAATAAAATTCAAAATTCAAAATTGAAAGATTGTAATTTTTGAAATTTCTTGTGATTTCAAATGTTCTGTAAAAGTATGTACTAAGACCAGCACTATGACAATGGGTAACAGTGTCAGTAAAAAGTAAAAGGAAAACAAAGCAAGCAATATACTGGGAAATTTGAATGACCTCAGGATACTTATGGACACTACACATATAGCCGGGACTATGTGGACATATGTTCAAGGGCAGTGGAAGAGTGATGCTCAATTTCTCATTTGAGAAAGATCAGAGGTTACACAGGAATAAAAGAGACAATGGACAGTAAAGTTTATCTTGGCAAAACTGGTTCTTGTCTCTACTTGAAAGGCTTTTTAGAAGTATTACTTGCTTAGTTTTAAACCCACAAATGTGGAACTATGACACATGTTCAAAAGTTGATTCTACCAGACATGATTATAGGGAATAGAAACCATGTGCCAAAGAGCTTAAGGCCATTCACCTCACAGGTGTTTTAAGAAAACTCTTGCAGAAGTCACCAAGAGAGGAAAAAAATCAGACTTTATAGGGTGAAAATGTACAAAACTACAAAAACAGAAAAGGAATGGGCAGCTAGGCATTTAGAAATGGTGCCAAATCAAAGGAGAAACATTCAACGCCAAAAGTTTTGGCTATGAAGAGATGATATCCAGAAAATCACACCAAAGGCAGGTATGTTAAGGAAACCGAGAACCAGTCAATTTTAAGGAGAACAAGAATGGAAAGATTACAGATACATTACCATTGTCTTTCCGAAGAAATTCTGAAATGAAATTCAAACATTAGCAGATTAATATAATATCATGTAAATGAATATAAAAAGCAATGTAATTTGCTGAATTTTTTCTTTACATTATCCTTTGGTAGTTTCAGATGAGCATCTGTCTCTCACCACCCTATTTCTCTCTCTGTTTCTCTCCCTCTTTCACAGACAAAAAAAAAAATACATAGATCTTGCTGTGTAGATACTCTTCAGCAGTGAAAAGTGGGGAACTGAACTAAATTTTAATAGACAGAATATTTTATATTATCAGTAGATTGATTTTGAAACTTCTACTGGTGCTTCAAGTTCTCCCTGGTGGCACAAGGGTTAAGATGCAACACTATGAAGTTAATCCAGCTACTGAAGCATGAGTTTGATCCCTGACAGGGAGGTGACCCACATGGCACAAAGGATCTCTCCTGTTTCCCTGTTGCTCCATCACTGTATTTCTTGTTCTGTTCCCCAATCTGTCTCTAGAATCTTTAAACCCTCACACCTCTGCTGTACCTCAGTTAGTGTAGGTATAAATAAATATATATAGAAAAAAATTAGGTGTTTTCTCTTATGTCTGAATGTTTTTTTTTCAAAGTATTACTGCTTGGCTTTGATCCTTCAAATGTGGAATATTGGCAATTGTCCTAAGTTTGATGTCTTCCTAAACCTCTTATTCTATTATATAGAAACTACAATTTTATCAACAAAAACCGTGCATCTCACCATTTTTTTTTCTTCCTGCAAGTATCAGTAGAAGAGTTGATCAAAGTTCATATTAAACCAATGGTATAAATTCAAAAAAGGAAGAATGGCAAGGTAGAGAAGCAGAATTGGTTGTAACTCAAAGAGCAGAAGTCGAGTACCTAGAAATCCTATAGAGTTGTCATACGCTAGGTCATATCATTGGCTAGCTTAGAGTAATTGGCAGGAAATAAAAGACATCAAGAAATCAGTCATTTTCAGGAGGTTAAAGGGATTTAGACACAAAATGTTAATGAGTTCCTTTTTCAAATAATAAAAAAAATCACATGAGACAAACTATATGATGGACAAGGTACCACAGGGCCCACATTTGTGAATTTTGAACCATAATGATTCAAAATGAACTGGTTATCACAAACACTTACTTCTTCTTGCAAAGTGAGTATGGCCCTGAGAGGAAGGAGACAGAACTCCCCTTGAGATGCACAATTGTAGCCATTCCTAATTCATAAGGCCATTGTGCTTTACAGATTAAAATATAAGCATAAAAATACATGGGAGTGATGTTTAACAGTGAAGAGGAAACACAGAGCAAAGGATCATATCTGACAAAAGCTGAATCTGTTACCAGTAGTCATATGAAATCTATATACCATCAAGAGATACTTTCTGAAGCTCCATTTCAAAAACAAAACAAAATAAAGAATATTATCATAAGTTTCGGAGCATACAGTACTCAGGTAATTATAATGGGATATTTCAAAAACATTCCATTTCATGTTACACCTTCAAATTCAAAGAAAAGAAATTTTGGCAATAAGCAAAGAACTTAATGCCACGTTTTTACTGCACATTCTTTATATATGTATATGCTTCTAATTGAAGCAGACATGAAATGTATATATTTTAGAATATAATGGTATATCAATGAAAATAGTAAAATAAAATGAAAAAGGTCGCAGATATATTACCATTCTCTTTCCGAAAATGTTCTGAAATGAAAATCAAAATATTAGCAGATTAATGTAATTTCAAAGAACATACACAACAATGTTATTTGCTGAATTATTTCTTTATAACGTTAGTCTTTGCTACTTTCACATGAGTATCTTTCTCTCCCCATCCCATTTTTCTCTCTCAGTCTCTCTCTTCCTTTCTACCCCCGTGGCCCCTCTTCCTTATAAACAAAAATGAAATACATTGACTTTGCTGTGCAAGGTCACAGTGAGCAAATGAACTACATTTTAGAATAGACAAAAAATATAAAAAACATCAATCTATTTATTTAAAAAATATTGGATATATCTTAATATATTTAAGTCTGACTTTATATACCCATCAGTTATCAAATGCAATGGAACAGTGATGCTAAAGGTCAAACTCTACCACTGGATGATGCAGTAACTTACATAGGAATTGATTGGACATTGGGAGTGACAATTTTTCCTTAGAAAATTTGGTGTTTTCGGGGCCTCCCTGGTGGCACAAGGGGTGAAGCACCACACTATGAAGCTTCATTAGCCACCGAAGCATGAGTTCAATCTCTGCCAGAGAGGTGACCCACATGGAGCAGCAGAAATTTCCTGTGACGCCTGCTGCTCCCCTCAGCAGTGTATTTGAGTCATTCTGCCTATTTGACAGTAGGCAAAGAACTTAATGCCACATTTTTACTGCACATTCTCTATATATGTTTATGCTTCTAATTTAAGCAGACATGAAACATATATATGTTAGAATGCAAAGGTACATCAGTGAAAATATTGAAATAAAATTAAAAAGGTCATAGATATATTACCATTCTCATTATTAAGTCGCTCTGAAATGAAAATCAAAATATTAGCAGATTAATGTGTCATTCAAATGAACATATACAACAATGTAATTTGTTGAAATATTCACTTAATAAATGAAATTTCTCTAGTTTTACGTGAGCATGGCCTCTCAGTAGATTGAGTTTAAAACATTAGATATATCTTAGTATACCTAAATCTGATTTTACTTGATTTATACATTAATATCAAGGGCAATGGAACAGCGATGCCAAAGGTCTAATTTGCCACTGAATGATACCAGAACTTACATTGGAGTTGATTGGTCAATGGGAGTGACAATATTTCCTTAGAATATTTAATGTGTTCAGAGGCCTCCCTGGTGACCCAAGGGGTTGAGCACTGCACTATGAAGTGTCCCCAGATACTGCAGCACTAGTTTGATCCCCTGCCACAGAGGTGACCTATTTGGCACACTAGACCTCTCCTTTATTGCCAGCCATTCCCCTCAGCAGTGTATTTCAGTCTGTCGGCCTGTTTTGTTTCCTGCTCTGACTCTGGTGAAGTCTCTCACACCACACTCTTCTGGCCTTACACCAGTTCTTCTGTGCATAAATAAACAAATCTTAAAAAAACAAAAAAGAAAATTTGCTATTTTGGGGTTCTCTCTGGTGGCATAAGAGGTTATGTTGCAAAACTATGAAGTTAATCACACCTACTAAAGCATGAGTTCTGTCTGCACAGGGGCTGACCCCCATGGCACAGAGGACACCTTCTGTCTCACCTGCTGCTCCATTCAGTAATGTCTTTCATTCTGTCTTCCCATTCTGTTCTCCACTCTGTCTCTAGAAGCCTCTCACCCCTGAACCTCTGCCTGTGCCCCAGTTCTTGTATACATAAATAAATCTTAAATAATAAATTTAGTGTTTTCTCTCGTCTGAATGTTGTTTATTTATTTATTTTAGAAGTATTACTGCTTAGCTTCAGTCCTTTAAGTTTGGAATATTGCCCATGGTTCTAAATTTGATGGCTCCCTAAAATGATTTTCTATTATGTAGAAACTATAACTTTATCAATGAAAACCTTGCACCTCACCGCTTTTTTTCCTCCTGCAAGTCTCAGTAGGAGAGCAGAGATCAAGTTCATATTGAACCAATGGTATAAATATCAAATAAGAAGAACAGCAAGGTAGAGAAGCAGAAATGGTTATAACGCAAAGGGGCAGAAGTGAGTACCTAAAATCATACTGGAGTAGTCATGCATCAGGTCATATCAATGGATAGCTTAGAGGAAGAGTCAGGGAACTAAGGACATCAAGAACTCAGTCATTTTCAGGAGGTTGAAGGGATTTAGTCACTAAAAATGTTAATGAGTTCCATTTTCAAATGATCAAAAAAGCGCACAAACATATACTGTATGATGTACAAGGTCCCACAGGACCTACATTTGGATTTCAACCATAATGATCCAAAGGCAACTGGTTATCACAAACACCTAATTCTGCTTGCAATGTGAGAGAAAAATTCTTGCAAAGTGAGTGTGGTCTAAGAGGAAAGAGAGAGAACTTCCCCTGAGATGCACAGTAGCAGCCATTTCTCCTTCATCAGGCCCCTGTGCTTTACAGATTAAATATATAAGCATTTAAAATACACTGTGTAATGTTTAACAAGTGAGGAGGAAACAGAGGAGAGGACCACGTCTGATGAAAGCCGAATCTGTACCAGTAGTCATATGAAACCTAAGTTAAGTCATGTGAAACCAATGAAGATATACATTATGAAGCTCTATTTCAAAACCAAAATAACAAAGAATATTATAACTAATTAGGGAGCACAACACGCTCAGGTAATTATAATGGGATATTTTAAAAACATCCCATTTCATATGTTGCCTTTGGATTTACATAAATGTAATTATGGCAATAGGCAAAGAACTTAATGCCACATTTCTACTGCACATTCTTTATATATGTATCTGCTTGTAACTGAAGCAGACATAAAACGTATATATGTTAGAATGTAATGATACATCAATGAAAATATTAAAATAAAATAAAAAAGGTCACAGATATATTACCATATTCGTCCCAAAGTCGTACTGAAATGAAATAAAAACATTAACAGATTAATGTAATATTATACAAATGAATATAAACAACTTTGTAATTTGCTGAAATATTCACTTTATAAATGAAATTTCTCTACTTTTATGTGAGCATGGCCTCTCAGTAGATTGAGTTTAAAACATATTAGATATATCTTAATATACCTAAATCTGATTTTACTTGATGTGCACACCAATATTCAAGGGTAATGGAACAGTGATGGTAAAGGCCAGACTTTACCACTGAATGATACTATAGCTTACACAGGAATTGATTGGCAAATGGAAGTGACAATATTTCCTTAGAAATTTGTGTTCAGGGTCCTCCCTGGTGGCACAAGGGGTTAAGCACAGCACTAGGAATCATCCCCAGCCACTCAGCACTAGTTTGATCCCCTGCCAAACTGGTGACCCATTTGGCATAGCAGATCTCTCCTGTCTTGCCAGCTGCTCCCCTCAGCAGTGTAATTCAGTCTCTCTGTTCTCCCCACTAATATAGATTAGAATGTAATGATACATCAATGAAAATATTAAAATAAAATTTAAAAGGTTGCAAATATATTACCAATCTCATCCAAATATTGTCCTGAAATGAAAATAAAAACACAGCAGATTAATGTAATATCAAGCAAAGAACATAAACAACAATGTAAATTGCTAAATTATTTCTTTACAACATTAGTTTTTGCTAGTTTCAAATGAGCATCTGTCTCTCAACATCACCTCACTCTCTCTCTCTGTCTCTCTCTTCCTCTCATAGACAAAAATGAAATGAAATATGTAGACCTTGCTGTGCAAATACCCAACTGGACCAAGTTTTAGAATAGACAGAAAATTAAAAACTATCAGTAAATTGATTTTAAAACATATAGATATGTCTTCATATATCTAAATCTGATTTTACTTGATGTACACAGCCATATTCCAGGGCAATGGAACAGTGATGCTAAAGGTCAAACTTTTCCACTGAATGATAACATAAGTTACGCAGGAATTGGATGGACAATGCGAGAGATAATTTTTCCTTAGAAAATTTGATGATTTCAGGCACAGCCCCGGTGGCACAAGGGGTTAAGCACTGCACTGTGAAGCATCCCCAGCCACTGCAGCATGAGTTCCATTCCCACCAGGGAGCTGACCCACAGGGCACAGCAGACCTCTCCTGCCTCGTCCACTGTTCCCCTCAGCAGTGTATTTGAGTCAATCTGCCTATTCTGTGCCTCACTCTCACTCTGGTGAATCCGCTCACATCTCACTCCTTTGGCCTGTACCCATGTTCTTGTGTGCATAAATAAATATATCTTTAAAAAAAAGAAAAAGAAAATTTGCTTTTTTCAGGTTTTCTCTGGTGGCACAAGGAGTTAAGTTGCAATACTATGAAGCTAATTGCAGCTACTAAATCAGTAGTTCTATCAGACAGGAAGCTGATGGCACAGAGGACCTCTCCTGTCTTGCCCACGACTTCCCTCAGCAGTGTATTTCAGTCAGTTTTTCTTTTATGTTCTCCACTGTCTCTAGAATCCTCTCTTCCCCTGCACCTCTGTTCTTTTTTTTTTTATGGCTGTAGATGAATATTTATTCAGCAAATCAACTAATAATGATACATTTTTCAAAATACCTTAACATTAGATCTAGCCCTTGTTTTAACTGGATATATCACTTTGTGATATCTCTTAAGATACCCTAGGAAGACAGAAGATTCAGAAAATCTGCTGTACTGAGTCATAGGGGATGTGAAATGGTCTGTCTCTAGGGACACTTTTTTTTTAAATTTTATAACTGTATTCAGAGAATTTCATCTAAATTTACTCCACTTCAGGTTAGGTAATGTTATCTAATCTTCTACAGCAAATTTTGATGTTTTTGTATTTGTAAACCCCTATGAATGCCAGAATTATTTGGCAGTACATAAAAATGCCTTGAGACCTAATGTTACACTTTAAAAAAGCAATTAAAAATGTAACACAATCATGATTAAGTTTAACAAGTTCTTGACATCTTATTTAGGAAACCATTCAGTTAACCCTCCATACACATTATCCGTAATTATTTTTAATTTTTTTAAATATAATTTTTTAAAAAATTTACATATATTTAAGACATCAATTGTAAATTCTTGATGCGGTGTCTCTGGCGCCACCTAGTGATCAGAATAAAATCAGAAACCAACTAAACCTGAAACAGGCGGTTAGCTGAGGTTACTGTTGAAAAGACATACAGTTTAACCAGCAGCGGGAGGGCATCCATTGGAGCTTTGTAGGGCCCGTCCCTATGCTAGGTACCACTGGATACCACAAGAGCCCAGGTGGAAGGAGACCTCTGAAGCCCTTACACCTGCCCACCAACCTCAGGGGACCAGAAAAATCGCCCAAATTTTCCAAACGCACAGTGGCAGTGGGGTGCCTTCCAGAGACTGTGGGGTGCTCTACAGTTAATGCAGCGCCTCTCAGAGCGTTTTCTGTATCCTCCCACAGTACGCCACGAGGGGCAGAGCAGACTCTGGGAAGACTGCTCTACCTAGGGTATGAATGCTTCCAGCGGACCAGACTAAGAAGCAGGGACCAGCACACGGGGAGCCCGCCAGAGGTCTGAGAGCAATTCTCCCCAAACTGATCATGTGCTTGATTGTGTGTATATTGGTCAGTGGATTGTCTTCTGTGCGTACTTCCTTCTTTACTACCTGTGTTTTCAGTTTCCTTGGGTTCTTCTTTTTCCCCTTCAACATTATTATTAGTACTTTCTCTTCCCTTTCTGTCACTTCCATCAAACTTTGAAGGAAGTTTTCTAGGAGAAATATAGCAAATTCTATAAAAAGCTGTATAGGCTTTAACCTAGAAATTCCGTATGTAACATAGTATTCTAAAAAAAGGATGTTTTATGCACTAAGTTGTTTATCACTGCATTATTTTTCATAATGATTTGGTAGTGATTAGATGCAATTTTCATAGATCACCTACTTTACTAAAAGCATGTGCATTTACCTATAAAATATATAAAGGTACACTAGAATTGTGTTTGTATATATGAGTATGTAGAATCGTGTTTGCCACATTATTTCCTTTTTCTGTATTTTTCATTTATATAATAGCCATGTATTTCTAACACTAAGTTAAAAATAAAATGAGTTTGGTTGTGTAAGGATTTTTTAGAAATGAAAAAAATCATTACATAACAAAATTTATTCTCTTTTTAATAGAAATTATGCTCTAGAGAGACTGGGGAACTTTATCAATAATTCATTGAAGCATATTGTTGAACAGGAGATTCAAATTGAGGGTAAGAGTGGGATTGATTATTATCTAATTAAATATCAAACATATTATTTACATCTGCTGACATCAAGATTTTATTGTTTTTAACTTGAGCTCTGGAACTCTTTTTGAAAAAAAATATAAACTACCTAAACATTTTACCCAGGAGCCCTCAAAATGCACTGCATTTTTCTCATGAATTCTTACCTCGCTCCTTTTTCATCTGGTAGATAGTATATGCCAGTTCTGCAATTTCATCTACAAATTCCATCCTACTAGGTATCTGGAAGGAAATCCACAAGTCATTCATTGAGATTCACTTTGCACCTTATCATTTTTGTGCATCAGAAAAGCCCACTCAGGTTCCTCTTTTCCTTAGCTGGCAAGTTCCACACTTACTCCTGTGAGCTTCCAGGAAGAATCAGTCATCAAGCACATCTGTTAAGTTATAAGCTAAGTTCAGGATGCCCTATTAACACTATACTGGATACATTGAAATAGAAGATCTATACTCTGTGCTCAAGGAACTTAGAGTTGTTATATGACATAATTGAGTTTTCTGGAATTGACTTTATACTGTAATACACATTTACACAGCAAAATGATCAGTAAAATCATGTTGTATTAAACTGTAGAGGATTGAAATAGAAATAAAAGAACTTGAAAGGTCCTGTCACTACTGCTAGCCTGAATATGTAGGCAAGCTCATACTGACATTCTTCAAAGATGGAACTTGAATAACTAATAGCATTCCACAAGTTCCAGATCTCCACTACAAGTGTGCTTATAAATAACATTATTGCACTGTATACTTAAAAAGTATTGCTAGAAGGTGGATCTCATGTTTTTTTAAAACATAGATTTTAGGTTGTCGTTTTAGGTTCACAGCAAAATGTACAGAGATTTCTCATATACTGTTTTCTCTCACACACACACACACACACACACAGAGTCTCCTCATCAACATCCTCCACCACGGTGAAACACAAAGGGTTCCAGACAGGATGATTTGACTACATGGTGGGTTGAAAGTAACAAGCATTCAGTAGAAACTTGGGTAAGACACTCTGGTGATGGCAGTCATCTGTGAGGAATTGCAGCATCCAATCTGGATTTTGACTTATGATATCTTCATATTATGATGGGTTTCCTGGGCTATAACATTATTTTAAGTCAAGGAAGATCTTTGTTTGCTATAATGAATGAACCTACATTGAGGTATCATCATCAAACAAAGTTTATAGTTTATATTATGATTTATTCCTGATGTTGGGCATTATATGGGTTTGGAGAAAAGTACAATGAAATGTATCAACCATTACAGTTTCATACAAAGTATTTTCATTGCCCTAAAACTCTCTGTGCTCCTCTCTTCATGTTCCCTCCCTCCTGATCCTTGAAATTGACTTACCTTCTTACTATCTCCAGTTTTACCTTTTTCAGAAAGTCATAAAGTTGCAGTCATACAATATATAGCCTTTTCAGATTGCCTTCTTTCACTTAGTAATATGCATGTAAGTTTCTTCCATGTCTTTTTATGACTTGATGACTCATTTAATTTTAGTAATAAATAATATTTAATTGTTTGGATGTGCCATAGTTTATTTAGTCATTCACTAACTGGAGGACATCTTTCTTGCTTCCAATTTTTTCTAATAAAAGTCCAACTGCAGGTTTTAGTTTAGACAGAATTATATTAAAAACTATATATATATGTATATACACATACATATGTAACATTGGTTTACATTACTGTTGCTATTTTGGAAGTATAGGATTCCCACCATCAGATGTAGTTATTACAGTGCAACTGCCATTGAATCACCCATAGTCCACCACATTGTCCAGCTGAACACCCATATCAATTTTTTCCTCCCCCTCTCATGCTTCCTTTGTTTTTTTTTATATGAGAGACTACTTTAATCTCGTCGTTAGAAACTAGTGAGACTATACATTATACATGATTTGAAAGTGAGCCTGTACCAAATAATAGCCAAAGAATTGTCCACTCTATTCCTTCTCTCTCCGCTGGTCACTCAGAAATATGATGTTATCAGCTATGATTGTGGTTGCTTGTCACCTCACATTATTTTTATCGGTGTATTCACCATAGTCAACTTTCCCTTCCACAAAAATTCAAGACCCCCTTTTCACATAGTCATATGCCACATCTCTGAGGCCTGGCCGGAACACCGATATTCTGTGCTATGTTGTCTTCTGACTGACATCACCCATTTGGTATGGTTCACTTTCTCCTGATCGCCACATCTCGTTTGTTGCCATAGAAAATATTGTGACTGGGTTCTTTCCTTCCACCTGTCTCATCGCCCAAGTAACTGCACACAATTCAAAGATCTTTCAAGAACCAAACTGCTAGCTGTTTCAGGTTCATTTCTTACAAACTGCCGCAGTATCTGTAATACAGGTCTTCGAAACATGGTTTCTATTTTCTTTGCATACAATCTAATGTTTAGTCTTTTCCTAGCAGACTACTCGTGCTTCTTCCCTCTCTATGCTTCCTTTGAATGTCTCAATTCTGTAATCAACTTTCAAGGGTTAATATTTAAGTTAGTCTTTCTCTCTCCTTTTTTTTTTTTTTAAAGATTTATTTATTTATGCATACAAGCACTGGGGTACAGGCCAGAGATGTGGGGGTGGTGAGAGAATCCACCAGACAGAGCAGGACACAGAACAGGCAGATTGACAGAAACACACTGCTGAGGGGAGCAGTGGACGAGGCAGGAGAGGTCTGCTACGCCATGTGGGTCCCCTTCCTGGCCGGCGGTAGGGATCGAACTCGTGCTGCAGTGGCTGCAGTTTGCTTCATAGTGCGTTGCTTAACCCACTGCGCCACCAGGGCGGGCCCAGTCTTTCTCTCTCCTTTTGTATAGTTTCTCTATATTCTGTATGTTAGTAACAACATCAAGTATTTGTCATTCTTCTCTGACTAAGCTCACTTAAGGAAAATCTCTTCCAGCTCCATCCACATTGCACAAATAGCATGAGTTTATTTTATTTAATCACTGAATAGTAGTGCATTGTGTATATACACTTTCTTGATCCAATCATCTCTTTTTTTGGCATTTAGATTGTTTCTGTAGCTTGACTATTGTAATTCTGCAATAAACGTGGACGTGCAGGTTTCCTTTGGAATTAATTTATTTCTTTTTAATTCTTTGGTTATAGACCTATGAGTGGAATATTGGGTTGTAAGGCAGATCCATGTTTAATATTTGAAGAAACCACCATAATGTTTCCAACAGAGGCTGAGCCAGTCTACATCCCCATATATATATTTCAAGTCTTCTAGGTAAATATCAATACCAAGGAGTATGATTGCTGGTTTATATGGTAAGAGCATATTGGAGTGTGCCTTAACTATTCTGTGTCTTTGCCTTGATTTTCTTGTGCCTTGACTATTCTGTGCATATCACCCAAAGTATGAAAAGGGAAAGTTTGAGATAAGGAATCTCTCAGGGCAAAAATCCTGGTGTGAGGATTTATACACGCCAAAACAGCAGGTTCAGAAACAGCAGTAGATGTTATACTTAGAGTAGCAAAAACACTGAGGCTTCCCTTGACTCCCTCCCTGATCTTCCAGCTGTGGCTGGAGACAAATGGTTGCAAGTCTCCCCCACACTTGTGCACTCCCTGTTTGCCTGCTTGCTTCTTTGAACTTTTTTTTAGATTTTCTGCTTGATTCTAAATAAGAAACGAGACTATCCTTGGAGCTGGTGCAGTCCCTCTAGGCTTCCCATTGCTCCAACCCACTTGGACTCTGAATAATCTTTTTTCTTCCCTCATCACAGGTTGTTGTAATTAGACAAGAGTATTTTGAGTTTTTCAGAAACCATCAAACTGTCTTCCAAGTATACATTTTTCTATTCCCACCAGCAATGAAAAAGTGTTCCTGTTGGGCACATCCTTACCAGCATTTGGTCTTATCAGTGTTCTGGATTTTGGCCATTGTAATGGGTCATTTTTATTTTATTTGCATTTCCCTGATTACATATGATACAGAGCAAATTTTCCTATGCTGTTTTCCATCAGTCTTTTAATATCCTTGACAATTTTAAAAAAATGCTATTTTTCTTGCTGAATGTTAAGAGTTCACTGTACATCGCAGATAAAAATTCTTTATCAAATATGTCTTTTGTAAATATTTTCTCCCAGCCTATGATTTGTCTTTTTATTCCCTTGGCAGCTTCTTTTATAAAGCATAATTTTTTTAAAGTAATGAAAACCAGTTTATCAAATTTTTTCTTTCATAGATCTTGCCTTTGAGGAGCTATCTTAAAAGTCATTGGTCTAGATTTTTCCTAGGATTTTTAAAGCTTGATATTTTACATTTAGATCTATGATCTATTTTGAATTACTGTTTGTGAAGTGAGTAAAGTTGGTGTCTGGATCCAATTTTTTTTTATGTAGAAATTTAGTTGCTCCAGCATCATTTGTTGAAAAGTCTATCTTGGCTACATTGTTTTTGTATTCACTTCTTTGCCAAAGGTGGGTTGACTATACAAGTCTTTTTCTGGGCTATTTATTCTGTCGTATGGATCAATTTGTCTATTTTCCCATTAATACTACATTATCTATATTATGGAAGTCTTGAACTTATGTACTGTAATTTATCCAATTTTGTTCTTCTTCAATATTGTTTTGGTTATTCTAAACCAATTGTCACATAAACTTTAGAATTAGTTTGTCTTTATCTATAAAAAAACTTGCTGATATTTTGATTATGTGAAACTGTAGAAAAAAGAAAACAGACAAATCAAAATAGCCATCAAAGAGTCAAACACTCTTCTCCAAAGAAGACATTCATATAGACTGCAGACACATGAAAAATGCTCAGCATTGCTTATAATAAGGAAATGCAAATTAAAAACCACATTAAGATATTACCTCACCCCATATGAATGGTTTATACTAAAAGACTAGAAACAGCAAATGTTGTGGAGAAAAATAAATACCCATTCACTGTCAATGGAAATGCATTTTGTAGCCCTGTTACCTGTGTGGAAAACAGAAAGAATAGACAAGTATAAAAATATTTTTATTTGTTGGTGAAGTCAGTTGGGAAAAACTAGCATACTTAATAATAGAGTCTTACTGTCCTTGGACATGGAATATCTCTCCAATTATTTAACTTTATTGATTGTGTTCATAGGTTTTGTATTTTCCCTCATATAGATGTTATACATACCTTGTTACATCAAAGCTTATGTATTTCATTTGGGGGTGCTAATGTGAATGCTATTGTGTTCTAATGTAAAATTTCACTGTTCATTGTTGCTATTCAAGAAAGTAATTAAATTTCATTCATTAACTTTAAGTTATATCCTATAGTTAAATCACACTGATTTCAGGATTTCCTTATCATTTGTTTGGACTTACTGCATAGACAATCATGTCACCCATGGGCAAGAACTGTTTTGCTTCTGAAATTGTATACTTCTATTTCATTTTCTTGCTTTAATACATCAACTAGACTTACCACTACGATATTGAAAAACAATGGTGAAAACAGGTTATCTTTACCTTTTACCTTGTCTTGCCAGGAGAGTTTTGAGTTGAGAGTTAATGATAACATCATTAACTATGATGTTATCTGTATGTTTTCTGGAAATATTGTTTACAAAATTAAGGAATTTTGATTCATAGATTACTGAAAGGGTATTTTTTTCATTAAATGGCATTTAATAAATCATGTGGCATTTATTTCATTAAATCATAAATGACTATTGGATTTTAGTATGTTGATACAATTTTTTGAAAAATTTTATTGATTTTTCTGATCGTTTACATACTATATAATTTTAATAGTACCTTTCCTCCCTCCACATTTGCTTATCTTTACTTGAATGTTACCAGAATTTCATTGATAATGTTCTTTCACCTTCTGCCCCCATTCTCTTCCTCCTACCTTATCACCCCCATCACATAATTCTTTATCAGGATATTACATTTTGTGTTCTTTGTCAGTTTGTTCTCATTAGTTGTTTTTATTCCACAATTTAGTTGAGTCATCTGTTAACTCTCTCAATATCTGGTTTATTTCATTAAGCATAAGCACTACTCAATCCATTCATTTTTATCCCAAAAGGGCTAAAATAAATACTTTTTAAATAACTTTGCAGTATTCAATTGAGTATGTATATCATAATTTTTTTTACCAGTCATCTATCAGTGACATTTATTTAGGTTCCAAAATGTGGCCATTGTGAATAATGTTGCTAGAGCATGTGGCATGCTCTGGAGCATACTGGATTATAGGTATTTCCATTTTTATATTTTTGTGGAAAATATTGAGAAAGAAGGAATACTTCCAAATACATTTTATGAGATCAAAATTATACTAATACCAAAACCAAAGAGAAAACAAAGGAAACTGCAGAACAGTCTTCCTAATGAACACGTACTCAAACATTCTCGATAAGTCTTATGGACCAAATATGTAAATGGACTAGAAGGGTTCTATAATTATGACCAAGTAGGATTTATACTGGGAACACAGAATGGTTCAACATCTCAAAATCAATCAATAAAGCCCAATACAATCGAAAGGAAAGTAAAAAACATATATTCACTAAAAGGAAGGAGAATGTGTATCACCCTCCCTGGTTTCAAATATATTACAAAGCCAGAATAATTAAAATGGTATGGTACTGGAACAAAATAGACACACAGACCAATGGAAATGAATAGAAAGCCCTGAAATAAAGCCACACATATATGAACAACTAACCTTTGCTAAAGGATCAAAGAATATGCAATGGTACACAATGGAATACTATTCAGCAATCAAAAATAAAAAAACTAGGGACGTTTATAGAAACATGGATGGGGCTAGAAGGAATTATACTCAGTGAAACAAGCCAGAAGGCAAGAGAAAAATATTGGATGGCCCCTCTTTTAAGAGGAATGTGAAAGAACAACAACCACAACAAAAAATAAAAAAGAAGAAAACAAAACAAGCAAACAAAAAAACAAGAGAAGGCTCAAGGATTGGGCAATCACAACCAAAAACAAACAAACAAACAAATAAAAACTCAACAAGATCAAAAGATCAAAGATAAACCCTAGGGATCATGGGGTGGGTGGAGGGAGGGGAGGGCAAAGACAGGGATGAGGACATAAAGAGCACAAGGGACTGTGGTGATGGTGCACAGGTGAAATGGTGGTGGGAACCCCCTGGGGACTACAAATGATGTCAAATACAATTAAATCTAATTAAAAAAAGAATATGTAATGGAACAAGAACAGTTTGTTCAATTATTGGAGATGGAATAACTGGACTAATACATGCAAGAGAATGAAGCTAGACTACTACCTCATACCAGGCACAAAAATCAACTCAAAATATATAAAAGAACTGTACATAAGACTGAAACCATAAAATATATAGAAGAAAATGTAGGGGCCTCCCAGTGGTGTAGTGGGTTAAGCAATGCACTATGAAGCAAACCACAGCCACTGCAGCACGAGTTCAATCCCTGCTGCCGGCCAGGGAGGGGACCCACATAGCATGGCAGAGCCCTCCTGCCTCGCCCGCTGCTCCCCTCAGCAGTGTACTTCTGTTGATCTGCCTGTTCTGCTCCCTGCTCTCTGTGGTGAATCCTCTCACCACCCCCACACCTCTGGCCTGTACGCCAGTGCTTGTATGCATAAATAAATAAGTCTTTAAAAAAAAAAAGAAAAGAAAGTGGGATTATATCAAACTAAAAAGTTTCTGTACAGCAGAAGAGACATTAACCAAAACAGAAAGACAACCTACTGGTTGGGAGAAAATTTTTGCACTCCATACAACTGATACGGGAATGATCATAAAAATATACAGCTCACATGACTCAACAAAATAAAACAATCCTGTAAAAAAAATGGGCAGAAGAACCTAAAAGACACATCTCCAAACAAGAAATGCAAATGTGGCCTCCTGGTGGCACAAGGTGTTAAGCACAGCACTGTGAAGCATCTGCCACTACTGCAGCATGGCCAGGGAGGTGACATATGGCACAGCAGACTTCTCCTGCCTTGCCTGCTGCATCCTCTTAGTGTACTTCAATCTACCTGTTCTCGTCCCCACTCTGTACTAGTGAATCCTCTCACCTACTACATCCCTGGCCTGTACCCCAATTCTTATATACGTAAGTAAATAAATCTTTAAAAAAAAAAGAAGAAATGCAAATGGCAACAGGCATATAAAAAAATGTTCAACATTCCTTATAATCAGAGAAATGCAAATCAAAATGAAAATGGCATACCCCCTTACACCAGTGAGAAGGCGCATATTTAAAAAAACAGTCAATAGCAAATGTTGGCAAGGAAGTGGTGAAAAAAGAACATTCCTACATGCTGGTGGGAATGCAAACTGATCAATCTTTATGGAAAGCTTTGTGGAATTTCCTTAGACTACTGAAAATGGAGCTACCATATTACCCATCAATTCCACTCCTAGGGATCTACCCAAAGAACACAAAAACATTCATTCAAAAGAATATTGCACCTGTATTTTTACTACAGCACTATTTATAATAGGTAAGACTTGGAAACAATCCAAATTCCAAAAAAACAGATGACTGAGTCAAGAAGATGTGATACATATACACAGTGGAATACTGTTCAGCAATCAAGAAAAAAAAATAAACTCATGCCCTTTGCAACAACATGGATAAAGTTAGAAGGGATTATACTCAGTGAAATAAATCAGAAGGAAAAAGAAAAATAGGATGGTTTCTATTACAGGAGTAATATAAGGAAACCAAACAAGGGGTCAGGGGAAAATAATAACAATAAAAATACAACAAACTAAACAAAAATAAACAGACAACTATAAATCATAGACATTCTGCAGGGGAAGGGAAGGGAGAAGGCTCAAAAGGAGGGTGGGAAAAGCACAAGGGACTATGGTAATGGTGCACAGGTGAATTAGTGATGAGAATTCTATGGGGACTATACCTGAGAAAAGAAAACAAATATTGTACAAAAATGAACAATGATGTAAAAAATATATGTCAATTATTATTATTTTAAAAATATATAAATTTCTAAAGAGTGGAGAGTGGAAATGATAAAAAAAATTCAAGAGAATTTCTGGCATTTGCAGATAAAATTCATATTTTCAGTGTCTCAGAGAAGAGACCTCCCGTGTTAGGGCTGGAGCACTAGGGTCCTCCCACAGAGGATGAGCAGCCACAACCACGCACCATGAACTTTCAGAAAGGGGCTGGAGAAGGACAGACCTTGGAACCTTCCAGAGACCAGAGGACCCTGGAGCCAGGCCTGCTCAGTCCTGAGGGGACTCCAGCCAGACTCTACGTCAGGTCCATGTGCTGAGGCGAAGTGCTGGGAAATTCACTTCAGCTGTTTGTGGTCTCAGGTGTAGCTTTCCACGTCCCTCCTCTAGTGGGCAAAGGACACTAGTGGGCAAAGGGGGAGACAAAAGTGATGGAAACAGAGAACAGGACACAGGAAAATCAACCACAGGTGGCGGGGTCAGGAGAGAGGCCAAGGATGAGGTGAGGGATCTGGGTCTTCAGCCCTGCCCAGGTGAGCAGGACCCAGGCCCTGAAGGCAGGACTGAGGCTGTGGGACAGGGGTCTGCACAGATGAAGCGGGCAGAGTGGATGGTGTGTGTGATGTGTCCATGGAGATTCTGACAATGGAGGAGAGCTTAGGGGTGATTAAGAAAGAGCAAAACAGGAATTTAACTGCTGAGAATAAGAATTATAACTCCAGGGCCAATAACAAATCAATCCAAGAAGGAAAAGTCTCCAGGTATACTCACTGCTTAGCTGTGACTGGCTCTCATGAGGTCATAGTGATGCAAACCCTGAACCCTGCGGTGTATCTCAACCCTGCGGTGTATTGCCTCAGAGGCAAATGCCTGTGCTGTGGATTCAAGGGACCTCCTGTGAGGCCTCCTTGCTACTCAGAGTCAGCTCTAAAGGCCTGGGCAAGAGGCCTGGGCAGTGTGGGCAGGGACTTCTCCAAGATCCTGAAAACTTCAATATGAAGGAGTAGAGAACAAGGTGACCTTCACGGGGGCCTAAAAGGCTGCTGGGAAGACAGTGACAAGGTCTTCTTGGGGAGGAGGGTATAGCTGCTCACCCAAGAGCTGAGCACAAGGAGGAAGCAAGTCAGTAGGCCATTCAGAACATGCCCCAAGTGCTCTGTGGTGCCCCAGCCCTGACACAGGAGGCTGAAAGGACACATGATTTTGGTCAAGGAGGACATTAAAAAACTTGAGCAGGACACATCTCAGTCAATGCAGGTGTCAGTAGAAAGGAACCAGGCCAAGTCCAGAGAGCAGCTGCTGCAGAACCTCCAAGAAGCAGGCACGTGAGTATGTTGGGAGCTAACACTGAGGAGACACTTAAGACTCCAGACAGAGCTGAGATTTCTGCCAGGCTAACAGGCTCTTGGACACTTAGGGGTGTCTCCATCCTCCAGGCTGCTCAGAAAAATGGGTGCACTTGGAAGCTTTGAAGGACATGTTGGAGGCCTTGACCTGCCCCCAGTGTGTGGCCGCACTCACTGCTCAGTCTGTGGTATTTTATGAACATTTTCAAGCACACAGAAAAATTGAAATAATAGTCAGAGCACACCACTGAGACCCAGCATTAGCATTTACCATATTTGCTATATCACGCATCTATTCTTCCCCCATTCATATCTCTATTCATCCATCTTATTTCTCCAGTGCATTTCAAAGTTAGTTGCAGATGTCAATACATTTCATTTCTCAACACTTGAGCATTCCAATTAACAGCTAGAGTTCAGTTGGAATAAGATTTTTTTTAGATAAATCTTTATCTAGAGAAATGCACAAATTTTAAGTACACTATTATAGTTTTGACCCTTAGAAGAATAGTGATATATTATTTTTTCTTCCCTTAAAAACAATGCATATTTAAATAATTTAATGATGTGTTGTTGGGGGTCACCTAACTATGTCGTGAGGCAAAAGCCCGTCATAGGGGAACTGCCCTGAAAAATCCTCTGATTTCCAAAGTTGGCCCCCCTTGGACTCCCTTTTGTTTTGGCTGACTTAATAA
>JAGFMF010012226.1:487879-503710 GCA_019455555.1 Galemys pyrenaicus
CCTGTCAGAGCCCTTCTTCCCCAGGATGTGTCCATGGAAGGCAGCCACCTTGGGGACAGTGCCTGTGCTGCTGCTTCTCCTCACGGGGATCAGCTATGCTGGCTGGAAACAACATCATGCCAAAGAGAGCGCAATAGTGAAAAAGAAGAAGGAATTGGAGGAAAGAGAACAAGCAAGGAGTGAAAAGGAAGCGGCCCTTCAGAAAAGAGGTAAATTGGAACAATGGAGCAAATCAGAGATTCATGGAAACTCTGGGGATAAAGGTTGTGTAGTGTGGATAGGGAATTGAAAGTTGCCAAAGAACCCTAGGAAAACACAGGGGATTGAGAATTCCGCAAAACTGGGCATCCTGTGGAAGGAGAACCGAGTGTGTATGTGTATGTGTGTGTAGGTAGGGGTGGGGGTGGGGAAGGGGGAGTGATTTATGGACAATGGTCATGACTTCTCAAAGTGGAGTCCCTAAGACCACACTGTGCTCTTCCACACCTCTGTACCCCAACCTGTTTCTCTGTGTGGAAATGTCTTTTCACATCTTCTATTTGTTCATCATTCATAGGTTGCAAAAACACCGAAGAGATGGTATACTCCATGACACTTGGCTCTTCTTCTTCTGTGGCCCCAGAGCACCCCCCATGTAACTCTTAGCACTCATCATTTTAGATTTGATGCACATGTGTGCTGGTCTTTCTCATCTACTTCACTATGGGACACAGAAGTTCTCTCTGAATTTAACTGCTGACCAAACTCAGGGAGCGCAGAATCCCAATTTGATGACTTTTATGTTTCCTTTTTACAGGAAAACTCAAGGAAGAGCTCGGTAAGTCTTGCTCCTCTCATTCTTTGTGTAGAATATGTTTCCTTTTCTCGTCTGTTCCGAGCCCCTCACTGCATGTTGTTTCTTGCAGATCGGCGAAAGGCATTATATGATGCAGGTAAGGGGCTCTGGGTTTCCCTCACCACTTGATGGCCAGACACCCACCGAACACTTTCTCAGCTCCTTTATTTACAGGAGAAATCAGGAATATTTAATGATGACCAGTGAAAGAAACATAAGTGGAAGGGGAGGAATGTGAGCCCCAGATTAATGTTTTATCTTATCTGGATTTGTTCTGTTTTAGATTGGAAGAAGGCCCTGATATATCCTGGTAAGAAACTCTTCCTTGACTTGTGACTTGGATATTGCTATGTGCGTCTGGTAATCTGAGCATTACACACACACACACACACACACACACTTCCTCTTGCAAATTGAAAAGATTTAGTTGCTACAAATCTGTAGTCTATGCTATATGTACTTATAGACTTAAATAATCAAATATTTTCAGATCTCAGGATAAAGAAAAAATAAGTTGCAAACTGATAAATTCCACAGCATGGCCAAGATAAGGCTCAATGCAAATTGTTATCTCATCCACTGTGTAGAAGGAAAGGGAGGAACTCAGAGTAATTTTGAATTTGAGGAGAATAAATAAATAATATCCTGTTACAGCAGTATGTCTATATTGCAAAGAAGATCTAAGAAACAGATAATGTGTTATATTTTATTTTTATTTAAAAAATTTGTTTATGCATACAAGAGCTGGGGCACAGGCCCAAGGTGGTGGATGGGGGCAGTAAGAGGATTCAGAGTCAGAAGCAGAACAGGCAGATTGACTGAAATACACTGCTGAGGGGAGCAGCGGGCGAGGCAGGAAAGGTCTGCTGCGCGATGGGGTCCCCTCACTGGCCAGGGATCAAACTCGGGCTGCAGTGGCTCCAGAAGTGCTTCAGCGTGGCACTCAACTGCCTGCACCACCAGGGAGACCTGATGTGTTATATCTTATATTTAAAAATTTATCAATTATGATTTTACTTGTATTCAAGATAAAGTAAGTAAATTTCAATATACAAGGGTATAAATTCACGTTTGACAAGCTTTGAAAACTAATTTTTCAAAATATTTTAATATTGTTTATAAAAATAAATATATCTTTATTGGTAGAGGGAAGAATCACTATCTTTATACCTTCTAGTATTTGTATTTATGTATTGCGTGTGTTTATAAGTGTGTGCTTGTGTGTGTGTTATATAGTGTTGGACCTCAAAAACATACTAGGTCATTCCTTGAACATACACTTGTCAAATTTCTGTATGTCAGACATTGTGCAGGATGTTGGTGGCATTTCAAGTCCACTGGCCATTTCATACAACTTGATAAGTGCTTTGAAATGAGGAAGACAGCTCTTCCCCAGGGTCAAACTTGGTTAAGTAGTTTCCTCTGTGCAGTTAAGAATTATGGCTGTCTTTATCTTTCTGTTGTCAAAGAGAATCCAGTGAGATTCACTGAGAATATTCATCTTGAAATAAACTCACAAGTCCTATCATAAGACAAGCTGCCACTGGCAGAAACAGTGGAGATGAGGAATCTGTCTCTGGGGAAAAATATAAAAAGAAAAAAAAATGTGATATAAGGGTCAAAATGACAGGTCAGTCTAAAAGCTTTAATTATAAGCTTAAATTTTATTATAAGAAGGTTATTGACTGGAAAACCAAAATAAAATGAAAGGCCATTCTGTCACTGAGGTCCTCACTCAGAAAACCCATAAAGGTCACAGGGGCCCAGACCCAGGTGCCTTTCAAACCCCGTTCAGGCTAGAGAAGCTTATTCTTCCCGAGCTAGACTGAACTAGACATAGTTCATAATCTGAGACAGAGCTCAGGAAGCACAATGGGCATCCTGTAGCTTTTGGACACTACCAGAATTTAAGGGCCTTAGAAGAGGGAGTGAAGGTAGCTGGACAAAGCTATGAGCCAGGAAGGCGAATTATCTTACCTTCTTTTCACTCCTGCTTTTGTCTCAGACTCAATTTATTTCTCTCTCTTTCAGACTGGAGAAAGGAACATTTCACGCTTGGTGAGTTGTGCTTCATCTTTTTTGCTCCCTTTGAACCTGCCCTCTGACATCTTTTTTGTCCTTCCTGACATCAATGAAAAGACAGGCACCATTATTTTGGTAAAGAAAGGGAGAAACATGGAGATCATGAAATAGTAGCTGGAACTGGAAACTTCTCTAAGATTAGCCATTCTGCTTGTGTTTCCACATCCATACATCGTCTATATATTGGCCGACATTTCTTGTCTGTGGGATCCATTTGGTTCTGAAACAAAAATTAGCATAGTCTCTTAGCTGAGGAGGCCCCCACAAAAAGTTAAAAGCAGCTCAGCTGTTCCTTTTAAAGGATTCAGCTCACATGGAGCCTGCTACTAATTGAGGATACATCTAATTTGTAGAGAATTGGGGAAAAATATAAACAAGTGCTTGGGGCTTCCTCAGACATTCTGTGAAACACCAATGGTAACATGGATAAGATATTTGAGATACCTGGCTTGGAACCCAGGTAGAACACAACCTTTTCCATCCCTGACCACCAGGTCCCCCTCAGTCAACACACATGTCAGAGAGAGGCTTTTTCCTACTACTCCAATCACATGTACCCATGTCTTTAAGATGTCACCTGTACAACAGATTTCAGAAATATTCAAAATTGGCTCTTTTCTTTTTTCTCTTTCAGTCAAAATGACTCTAAACCATGAGGGAAAAGACAACGGCACTGAGGACCCAGCTCCCAGTGATAAACAAGGAGACAACAACCTGATCACACTTAACCAGGAAGGCATCACTTCAGGGAGATTTTATTGGGAGGTGGATGTTAAGGACAAAGAGGAGTGGACTCTAGGCGTTTATGAGGATTCCTCAAAGAGGAGTGGAGTACCTGAAGATTCACAAAAGAAGAAATTCAGAATCTTAGAGAGAAAAGGGAATAAGTATAGGGTTCTCTCCTATTGTCTCCAAGACATTTCCCATGAAGAATCTGCTGAGGTACTAATGTGTCCAGATAAGATTATGGTTTTCTTGGATTATGAGGATAGTGACATTTCCTTTTACAACATGTCTGATGGAAACCACATCTTCTCTTTCACCAAGGTCTCCTTCTCTGGGTCACTCTGTCCTTATTTCAAACTTAAATGTACGGACCTTTCCCGAAATGCAAAAGAGTGAATTGGCAGGAGGTCTTATGTAATGAAGAGAGCAGCCCTTTCTCTGTAAATCCCAGGACTCCAGTCCTGACGTGTTCACTGGTCATGAAACCGCTTGACCTCGAGGCTCCTTGAGTCTCAGGACCAGAGTTTCTGATCAAGCAGTGTATCTTAGTCTGCAGAGATGGGTACTTTTTTCTTTGTATGTGTAAGTATGTCTTGCTTTATACTGGTATATTATCAAAGGCTGATACTTTTTTTTAAAATAAACTATTGGGAAATGAAGTGAAAAAAAAAACTGAAGGCACAAAATTGAAAATGGTAATTGTTTTGTTATTAGATGCAATAAACCTGAAATATTCTGTCCATTTACTCTAAAAGTTTTATCATACGCTTTCTACATTTATTTCATAAAGGACTGGTAAGTCTATATATATCATAGGCATTGGTCTCTGGACCCTATTTTAAGTAACATCATTAAAAAATACTCAAAGGAATAAAAATTACATAAACTTCATATTTTTTAATAACAACACTGAATAAAAATAACCAGAATGCTATTTTTAAATGCTGAGGGAGAATAAACTGAAAATGATCGTAAGTCAAACAGTATTTTAAGTGCAAGGGTAATTTGAAAAAGAATAAATAAAACAGTATAAATTATAATACAGTTCTAAAAAATGTGAAGTAAACATGATGGAAATCTGGAGAAACCAGAATAAAGTGAAAACATGTTGAAGTATTAATCTTTTTTTAAAAAAGATTTATTTATTTATGCACACAAGAGCTGGGGTATAGGCCAGAGTTGCAGGAGGTGAGAGGAGTCACCAGAGACAGAGTGGGGAGCAGAACAGGCAGACTGACTGAAACACACTGCTGAGGGGAGCAGCGGGCGAGGCAGGAGAGGTCTGCTGCACCACGTGGGTCCCCTCCCTGGCCAGAGGCAGGGATTGAACTTGTGCTGTAGTGGCTGTGGTTTGCTTCATAGAGCGTTATTTAACCCACTGCGCCACCAGGGAGGCCCCTGAGGTATTAATCTTAATGAAGGTAGAGAGAAATCTTATTGCTTTATCTAAGATATTAATAAGGAAAATGACTATTCTGTATTCTTGGGAATTCTAAGTATATTTATCAATGGATATAAGAAAGTTTCCTTCTTCTCCCTATAATCAAAACTTAACTAACATTTCAGTTAGAAATGAAATAATTAGAGGGACTAGTCCAAGGGCCTAAACAAGGATGAGGAGAGAGTTTACTCCTCCATCAGTGCTAGGAAACCTGCAGAGAGTGCAGAGGAGACGTGTCTCAGTGCAGGGAATGCTTAGCACTAGTTAAAAACTGACCCAACACTGAGGGGCAACTCTCAAAAGGGTCTCATTATCTGTAAGTATCTTAACTTCATTCCAGAGCAAATTCAACAAAGCAAAATTCACAATACTTTCAAAATCAGAACTTATTGAGCATTAAAAGAAGCAGGAAAATACAATGCATACAGACCAGAAAAATCAATAAATTAATATTGCTATGGAAACTATACACGTGTTAGAATAAACATACAAGGGACATTAAACTAGTCATAACTGTATTCCAGGTCTTCAAAAGCTCACTAGAGATATGCATTTAAAAGAAAGTCTTAAATTGAACTTCTAGAGATGGGAAAAAATAATGTATTAGATGAAAAGTGTATTATATTGAATTAGCTGTTGATTCACTATTTTTTGATATTTATTTTTATTTTCTTACAGCACTGTCTTTGTACAGTATTTGATGTGGTGGTGGGAGAAGTACAGGGACTGCTCCTGAGGGGAGAAAACAGATTGGCTAGTGCAGAAATAAATTGTTACTGAACTTGAAGACAGAAATGGTTTATTCAGTTTGATTAATAACTATCAAAAAGGAAATATTTAAAAGTTTTTAATGAAGAGTATCAGTAAGTTTGGAAAACTTGAAAGAGCTTAATCAAAGGTAATTTGTACCCTTATTTGAAGAGAGACGTAAACTGGACAGAAAAAGATTTGAGGAAAAAAATGCCAAAAATAAGTTCTAGATTTGATCATTATTAAATTCATATCTAAAGAACTATCTGAGTCTGCTTTGGCTGCTGTAACACAAATACCATAGACTCAGTGGCCTAGAAACACAAATAATTTATTACAGTTCAGAAGCTGAGATCAAGTAACCTTCATTTCTGGTGTCTGGTATGACCCAGCTCCCTGGGTCATGGGGGGCTGTCATCTCGCTGGGGCCTCACATTCCTCACACGCAGCTCTCTGGGGTCTCAGAGCAGGAAATATGGAGGGGCAAGAACATTCAGTCTATAGCGAAGTTTACTGAACTCAAAGCACAAAAATGAAGAAAATACCATGGCACAAAAAAATCTAATTTCTCAAGACCTGAGATTTAAAGAAGTTAGAGTTTAAAAGAGCATTACAGACAGATGAACAAAGAGGATGGCAGCTTAGCTGTTGTGAATAACGGAAATGAGAAAACACTGGGGAACATCATAAAGTACCGGAAAATACATTGTTAGAATGGAAGTTAATACCCAGTGGGATATTTTTCAAAAACAAAGATGAAGTAGACATTTTCCTTTAAAAACAAGCAGAAAAGAAGTCATCACTAGTAGACCCATACTACAAGAAATGTTAAAAGCAGTACCTTTAGGCGACCAATGGAAATTTGGATCTATATAAAGAAACTGAAGGACACTAGAAGTGGTATCCTCATGGATAATTGTAGAGTGATTTCTTCTTAATACTTAAAAAATACTCTTTTGCCAAAAAATAATAGCCATCGTATGTGGGAATTACAACAGAGGAAAAAATTAAATATATGACATCCATAGCCCAAAGGTCAGGAAAGAAGACATGAAAGTATACTGTTGTAAATATCATATTAGACATATAGTTAGTATAATATCATTTGAATGTAGAAAATGAAGTCAATATGAATGCTATAAGCCATAAACAAGTTAAGCTATTAAGCACAATATGAGATAAAGAAAATAAAATATCTATTTTTTAAGATTTATTTATTTATGATACAAGTGCTGAGGTGTAGGCCAGAGGTGTGTGTGTAGGGGATTTAGAGGATTCACCAGAGACAGAGTGGGGAGCAGAACAGGAGGATCTACCGAAATAACAGTGCTGAGGGGAGCAGTGGATGAGACAGGGGAGATCTGCTGTGCCATGTGGGTCAGCTCCCTGGCCAGGGATTGAATTCATGAAGCAATGGCTGCTGGTAGCTTTAGAGTGCTGACTTAACCCCTTATGCCACCAGGGAGACCCAAATAAAATAGTTAATAAGTCAGAACACAAACAGGAAAATTGTAGCAAACTACATGCAAAAGTGTAGAAAAAAATGACAATTTTGAATCATATAAATAAATCTTTGATCTTTGATCACAACTTCTGGTTCATTTCCTAGATTGAAATGTTTTTTCAGTGATTATTACTTTATGTTTTCTATGCCGTTCTCTTTTTTCTTCTTCTAACGGGATCCCCATGATATGGATAGAATTTATCTTTAAGTTGTTCCCAAGAGTTATAACAGTTTTTATTTTTTTAAATGAAATTTTGATAATTCTTCTCCCTTTTCCTTGGTCTAGTCTTATGTTCTCCAACATTATTTTACTGAGCTCTTTTGATTCTTAATTTCTTAATTTTGATTCTTTGTCTTTTGATTCTTTTTGCTACTATTGAGACCCTCAATTATGTTTTAAAATCAACTTCAGTGTTTCTATCTTTATTTTGTTTTATATAGGTGTAGTGGCAGGAAGAGGGCACACAGCAAGTTCTGGATGCAGACGGGGGTAAAGGAAACACACAGTGGTGGGAGGGTGGAAAGACCTGATTTCTCTGACCCTACACTTGCTCTAGTAAAATTTGCAGCTTTCTGACCACTTGTGTCTATCTGTGTGGTGGTAGGAAGGAGCACAGGGCAGGTTATCTAGGGGCCCTCGGTGGCTTTTACACTTTTTATTACAGAGGTGGCCAGGTACATGGCAGGCATGGGTGCTGGGGGGCCGGGAGGCTGGCAGGCCTCCCAGCCCCCGGTGCATGTCACCCTCTCGGCTGCTTTGCTGGTCTTCTGCTCTCACTGCTGCTCATTGGTTCTACTGCTGCTGCTTGTTGGTCCTGGCATCCTCATGACACCACCCACTTAAGCCCGTTTCCAAACTCAGGTGCTCCCACTTGCGTGTGCCCACCCAGGAATGTGTGCAGCACTGCAAGTGTCCATCATTACACCAGTGGTGGGAGGGTGGAAAGACCTGATTTCTCTGACCCTACAATAGGCATTTCTTTTTCTTATTTTTAAAGGATTTACTTATTTATGCACACAAGAACTGGGGTACAGACCAAAGGTGTCGAGGCTGAGAGGATTCACCAGAGACAGAGTGGGTACAGGATCAGAGAAAGGTTATCAGGCTTTTCCACCCTCCCCCCATTGGTGTCAACCATGGACACCTGCAGTCCTGCACATGCCTAAGTGGGCGTGCGCAAGTGGGTGCACCTGGGCAGAGAAACTGGCGTATAAGGGCAGCATCATGAGGATGCCAGAGAATGAGAGCAGCAGAACATGGAGCAGCAGAGAAGAAAAGCAGGGGATAGACAGAGGCTGAGAGAAGGAAGAAGCAGCAGCAGCCCAGAGAGAAGATGTGCCAGGGGCTAGGAGGCCTACCAGCCTCCTGGCCCTCTGACCTCCTTGCCTGCCGTGTACCTGGTCGCTTCTGAAATAATGATGCAATCAAAACCGAAATAGCCACTGAGGGCTTCAGGATTCTTCCTTTATCCTGTTTGCTTGGAATCATAGATAACCTGCCCTGTGCTCCTTCCTACCACCACACACACGTAGACACAAGTGGTCAGAAAGCTGCAAATTTTACTAGATCAAGTGTAGGGTCAGAGAGAAATCAGGTCTTTCCACCCTTCCACCACTGAGGTGCTGCGAGCATTCCAGGGTGGGCGTGTGCAAGTGGGCACACCTGAGTTTGACATGGGCTTAAATGGGTGGTGTCATGAGGACACCAGGACCAACAGGATGAATGAGCAGCAAGAGTACTGACCAACGTGAGTGAGAGTGAACGAGCAGCAGCAGCAGTAGAAAGCAGCCGATAAGCTGAGATGCACTGGGGGCTGGGAGGCTTGCCAGCCTCCCGGCCCCTCGGCACCCATGCCTACCATGTACCTGGCCACCTCTGACAATAAAAAGCATAAAAGCCACCGAGGGCTCCAAGACTCCTTCCTTTACCCCCCGTCTGCTAAGAACCATCCCGAACTTGCCCAGTACCACCTTTCCTGCTGCTACAGCAAGTTATGTTCTTTTATACTGTTTCTTGGTGAATAATTCTAAGGTGAATTTCTCACCTTGGAGTTAGGTGGATTTTCTAAAAGAAGAGTTAGTTTTCTTTATTTACCCTCTTCTGGTTCTTAGCTTTGTGAAACTTGCTTACTACTCTGCTTCTGCCTTCTCTAGGAGACTGGCAGTCTCTTTCCCAGCATAGGAATTCTTTTAATCAGTCAGAACATGTTTGTTTGGATGCAACTGTCAATCTAGAGGGACACAGAACATTTTTTAGAGAAGTAAGATATCAGTTTTCCAAGTTCCCAGGAATATAATTGGAGCCAGTTAACAGCTAATCTCAAGGAAGGGGTATAATTCAGTGAGTTTAAAAGTTAATCCTAAAATGGACCCAGAGAAGGAACATAATTCAGTGGTTAAAGTTTAATTCTGCTTGTTTCTAAATTTTTAGCCTAAGGGGAGTTTTTGTTGCAAAATGGAGTGGATTCTACTACATTAGGGGGCTTAATAGTTATAATAAAAGTCTGGGGCAATAGATCATTTCCAATAGACTCAGGAGTTTGAGCTTCCTATTGTGAAGTATTTCTTTGTGGGGTGGCAGAAACTTTAGGTATCTCAGCCTGAGGAATAGGGTAGCAGATGTTTTGAATATTTCTACCTGGCATGAGGAGTGACAGAGGCTTTAGCTAATGCAGCCTAGATTTCATTAGTATTCTCTTCTATAAGGATGGTACAGTGTGTCATGGGGGCATCGTGGCCCATGTGGGTATGGCTGGCACTTTTCATGGATGTGATCTGGTCCTTTTGAAGGTGGTGAACCTGGTGACAGGCCCATGGGGTGTGCAATGGAACTTGCAGGGAATGGTATATGTGTGTGTAGTCTGGTTGATGGTGGGCTGACGGGAGTGGGGCAGGTGGCAGGGTGCACTTGCTTGCTGGCTGTGCTGTGGGAGGTCCTTGGGGTGGTATCTGGCTGTAAGGGCCTGGCTTGCTTGCTAGCAGGCAAGTTGTGGCTGCCAGGGGTTGATCTTGTTTTTCTGCCAGAAGTGGACCTTTTTGATTGCTGTTTCTCTGTCCCCAGCTAGACTGGCTCTTGAGGGTGAGTAGGTCGATCTCTCATCGGGAATTCACTCTCAGGGTCATGAAGGGTAGGTTCTGAGGTGGCACTTACTCTCTCTGTTATCAGTAATGTTGCAGGGAATTTCAAGGTGGCACCTACTTGTGACCCTGAACTGGGATTATTCCCTAGTGCTTCTTGTCTCTGGGACCAATACTGAAAGGATGGTATTTGGGATTCTTTCACCTATGGGTCAGGTGCTTTCCAGACCTGTGTTACTTTGGGTTCCAGGGCAAGTGACTCTGCTTGTGAGCCTATGTATGAGAGATTGGTTCTTTTTTAAAAGATTTATTTATTTATACATACAAGAACTGGGACAGGGCAGAAGTACTGGGGGTAAGGGAGCTCACCAGAGACAGAGTGGGGAACAGAGTAGGCAGGTCCACTGAAATACACTGCTGACGGGAGCAGTGGGCGAGACAGGAGAAGTCTGTTGTGCCATATGGGTCAGCTCTCTGGCAGGGATCGAAATCTGTGCTCCAGAGGCTGCAGATAGCTTCATAGTGCAGAGACATAATCCCTTGGGCCACCAGGGAGGCCTGAAATGTTGGTTCTTATTCTCCAGTTTTTCATATCTTTCCTGTGCTCTCTTCTTCTGCTCCTTGCTGAACACCAGTAATGGCAGAAGGCCAAGGTCCTGGAAGGATGGAATGGCTTCTGAGAGTGAGGGGAGGGGGGAAGAGCACCAGACTTGCACGGGGTTTGGTATCTGTCCTCCCTCAAGTCTCAGCAGGTCTTTATTTACACATTACAAGCAGGCAGTGGGATTACATCAACATGTGCATAGAGCAGGAAGTTAACAAACATCACATTTTTTCAAGAACAGCTTGGGGTCTCCTGCCCTCCATTCAAGTTTTATGACACCTACCATTCTGAAGTAAAGTTTACATCCAAAACATGTTCTTAAAAATATCTTAATCCACACAGTTACTGATCAATGTTAAAGCAGACAAAGCAACTTTATGCAAATACAAGTAAATATTTTGTTTACTCTGAGTGTAACATAGACTATCAGCCATAATGTCTAAGATCAAACTAGTGTCAATACCTAAGAAGCTACAGGCCCCTAATCAAAGGGAAATAATAAGGTCTAAGTTATCTCTAAACCTCACATTTAGTCTTTTAAAGGAATCACTAACTTCATTCTAAACCTAAAACTAATTTGTAATTTTTTTTGCCATTTAGAGAGTTTTTCTTTTTTTTTTTAGAGAGTTTTTCTATGTATGGTTTCCACTTAAGTGGAACAAAGGCAGAAGGAAGAGGAGGAGGGTAGGAAGAGTCTATGTGACTCCTTTATCACCTGGGAGATACAGAGCCTTCCACAATGGGCCAGATCACAGAGGGCTTTTCTCATTTCCTAAGGCTCATTTCCAATAGTAAATATTTAAGTCTGGGAGGGTGCCTAAAGACTAACTTTTGGGTTTGTAAAACAACAATATTTTAATTATGTTTTACTCTGCCTGGTTTTATGGCTTTTTTAAGTTAGTGGCAGTATTTATCAATTGTAAAGGTTTGTATTGGAGTATCTGTCAATCAGTAAATGCATTACATCCAACTATTTTGTTTAACAAACAGCCAAATTTGTAACCACCTCCCCCCTCCCTGTGAGTGAGCACACATTAAGAGACTCACAAAGGCATTTGGCAGGGGCCAGCTATGGACCCCCTGATTTTTCAGGAGTATCCCTCATACCGGACTTTTGTCACATAATATTGTTAGGGGGAAAAAAACCTCCTGAATGGATTATACAAATAGGTTATGGACTTCGACCCCCATTTTAGATCTACAAGATCCAAGGACTACAAATCCCATAAGGTCATTATCGAAGAGCGGATCACTGGGACCTGAGGGTGGAGTTGAGCAGCCAGGCTAAATATAAAAGCAGGCACATGGGCCTTAGGGGGGCCTTTTTCCTTGGGAATCAGCTCTCAGCGCACCGTTGGGTTCCAACTCCAAGGAACTGGTAGGATGTTTACAGATCTGTATCCCTCTCTTCCCCTTGTGTTATTCACTACGCTATTTCTCCTTCCCTTGTAAATAAAACCCTTTATCAACCTTTGTTGTGTGTGCCTGCAGTTGGGGCATTATAAGTGCCGTTCGAGCGAGGACCCAGTCAGGCAAACCCATTTTATATTAAGGTTGCCCTGTAACAATATGAGTCGCATGGCCCGCACCAGCAACTCAGTACAGGGGTTTCAGGAGCTCATCTCCAGTATCTGAATTGCAGGGTTGAGGTGCCAAGTATGAGGCAGAATCCTCTCCAGACCTCACTCAGGGGAAAGTTCAGCATTTTAGAGATCTCTTCCTCAAGTACCTCATTGCCACCACAACAGGTTTTTTTCCTTGTGAGTGTATCTTGTTGTCTCTCTTATCTGCTGGGTGGTGGCTTTCATCCTTTGTTACGGAAGCTCTTTTGTCCCTTTGCAGGTCTTCTGTGTAGATTAGCTGATATTTAATTGCGATCATGGGAGATCAGACAAGTTCTCTGCATTCCCGCCTTTGGAATCCTCTCAGGGTTATACAGATTTAAATCCCAACCAGCAACAAGGTGAATGTTTACTTCCCCACAGATTTGACATCAAAATACATTGTCATATATTATGTAATGTTAAGGAAATTTACCTTGTGATTATTTGTAAGCAGATGAGCAAACTTGAACATATTGTCCTCATAGGTTTGATCCATTTTTACTGAATAGACCATTGATGCTGTTTTATTTCAAATGGATTTTTAACCTTTTTACTCAATTTTAGTTTTAGCTAAGTCAATATTATGGATGTAAATTATAGTAAAAAATGCACCTATTTTAAGTGTGCAACTCAAAAAATTTGGCAAGTATAATTTCTGTGTAAGCACTGTGTCTTAAGTAAGTTCCAGGGCTGACTTTTCTTTTGTGTGTTCAAATTCCTGACTCAAGCTTGATACTGAGGCATCCATAGCAAGGAGACATCCACCTCACAGAGGGCTAATTCAAACACATAGCCAGCCAATAAGCACTGATGTGTCTTTTTGTTTTCCTCCTTTTGTCTCTTTCTGTTCTTTAAATTCACATACTTTTAACTTGAATGTTCCAGTAAAGAGTAAGTGCATGAAACCTTAAAACCCCCACCTTTGGCATAAAATAAAAGTAGGTCCCCAGGGTCCCCCCTTTTTTCTATCTTTACCTACAACCTCACATTGACCCAAGGTATAATGTCCAGGTGTTGTAAGTAATAAAACTTCCCTTTTTTTTCTTCAAAATTTTCTGATGTCTATTGCTGAAAGACTTACAATAATCTTAAGAATCATAAGGACCAGTTCAGTTGTATTGTCAATAGGTTGAGGCCAATATGAACTAACACTACTCCATTCAATATGTACTTCCATCACTTCAAAAAGTTTATCATGCTCTTTTGAGTCAAGTTCACCTATCACTGAACCCACTCATCTACAGGTCTGCTTTCTGACTCTTGAGACAAATTTTATCTAATCCAGTTCCACATGAATCAATTCACTCTACTTTGTCCTGGCTTTTACTGAGCATAAATTTTAAAAATACACTTAACTATATTGTTGCCTAGATCAGAAACTTATTTCTTTTAATTGTGAGTAGCTGTGTCATCTAGGGTCCAATTAAGAACAATACCCACAGTAATATCATAAAATATAGGCTAATATAAGCATAATTAGCTAGTAAAAGGGGGTTAATATGGAGCAAAAAGTTAAATAAAGAAAATGAAAATATTATATATAGAGAGTAGCCTTAACTGTAGGGCTGAGGTTAATGTACAAGAATGGAACACATTTCACTGTAGTCTACTGAGTTACTGAAGATCATATAATATATGACAAGCAGGAAACTGTAGGGATGCTGCTAACACTCTCAGGGAAACCACTGCTGCATTAACATCTAGGCTAACCATGATGCAAACTGGGTATCAAGTGAATTCACCATGCTTCCAAGTTTAAGGGTATTTAAGTTTCCAACTGTAGGGGTCTGAGATCTGAACTCAGCTATGAACTCTGCATACCACTCTAGAGCACAGGGAAAAGCCTACAGAAATAAGAACCTTCTGTCACACTTTGCAACGTCCCTCCATTGCTCTCTATAACAAATGTAACACTATGTCTGCTACAAATAAGAACGATTACAGTGTCGCAAATAAGGGCAAAGACAATGGATTTAGAAGTCAGAGGAAAGAAATGGATAATGGGCACAGTAATGTCCCATTGTATGATGCCCCACAGTTTGTCCATTTACCTTATGAAGGTATTTTAGTTGTGGCTTGTGTATAACTGTAATGAACATTATAACACAAGTCTGTTAATTTGAGCATAGTATTTATTTTGAATGAATAACTCTGGAATTTCTGGGTCATATAATGTTTTATGCATTTAAATTTTTTAAAAGACAGAGACTGCCAAACTATTTTCACAAGTAGGCTGCCATTTTTATTCTCCCCAGCAATATATTAGAGTTCGATCCATTCCCATAGTTAATATTAACAGCGTCTTTAATTTAATTTAATTTATTTTTTTTCCTTTTTAATATAACTTTTTTATTATTATATTTAATTGTAGTTGTCATCTTTTGTATTCCCCAGTGGGTTCCCACCACCATTTCACCCGTGTACCGTCACCTCAGTCCCTTGTGCTCTTAACATCTTATCACCATCTTTGCCCTCCCCTCTCTCCACCCACCCCCATGATCCCTTAGGTTTATCTTTAATCTTTTGATCTTGTTGAGTTTTTATTTGATTGTTTGGTTGTTTTTGGTTATGATTGCCCATTTCCTTTAGTTTTCTCTTGTTTTTTTTTTTATTGCTGTTGTTTGTTTGTTTTGTTTTCATCCTTTTTATTTTTTGTTTTGATTGTTGTTTTTTTTTCACATTCCTCCTAAAAGCGAGGCCATCCGATATTTTTCTTTTGCCTTCTGACTTGTTTCACTGAGTATAATTCCTTCTAGCTCCATCCATGTTTCTACAAATGTCCCTAGTTTTTTATTCTTGATCGCTGAATAGTATTCCACTGTGTATATGTACCACATCTTCTTGATCCAGTCCTCTACTTTTGGGCATTTGGGCTGATTCCAGGTCTTACCAATTGTAAATAGTGCTGCCATAAACATGGGGGTACGAGTACTCTTTTGGATCGGTGTTTTTGTGTCCTTTGGGTAGATTCCTAGGAGTGGGATTGCCAGATAATATGGTAGTTCCATTTCTAGTAGACTGAGGAACCTCCATACGGTCTTCCAATTGGTTGGATTAACTTGCATTCCCACCAGCAGTGTAGTAAAGTTCCTTTTTTCCACAGCCTACCCAGCATTTATTGTTGTTGGTTTTTTTGATATATGCCATTCTTACTGGTGTAAGGTGGTACCTCATTGTGGTTTTAATTTGCATTTCCCTGATTATGAG
>JAGFMF010012226.1:505882-522553 GCA_019455555.1 Galemys pyrenaicus
CATGATTAATTTCTAGTTTGATGCCTTTATGGTCAGAGAATATAGTTGGAATGATTCTGATATCACTGTATTTGTTAATATTGGTCTTGTGTCCCAGAAGGTGGTCAATTTTGGAGAATGATCCATGTGCACTTGAGTAAAAAGTATATTCTGATTTTTGGGGGTATAATGTCCTATATATGTCTGTTAAGCTCATGAGATCTAGTTCTTTATTTAGGGCTCTGGTTTCTTTGTTTATTTTTTGTCTTGTTGATCTGTCCATCGGTGACAGTGGAGTGTTGAAGTTTCCTATTATGCATGTGTTTTCTTTGATATTTTCTTTTAGAGATGATTGTAGTTGTCTGATATATTTGGTGCCCCTTCATTTGGTGCATATATATTGATGAGGGTTATGTCTTCCTGATTCACTGTGCCTTTGATCATTATGTAGTGTCCTTCCTTGTATCTTTTTACCCTTTTTAGTTTGAAATCTGTTTTGTCTGATATAAGTATTGCTGTTCCTGCTTTCTTTTTTGGTCCATTAGCTTGCAGGATTGTTTTCCAACCTTTTACTTTCAGCCTGTGTTTGTCTTTTGTGGTTAGGTGTGTTTCCTGGAGGCAGCAGAAGTTTGGCTTGTGATTTTTAATCCATCCTGCTACTCTGTGCCTTTGCTGAGTTTAATCCATTTACATTTAGAGTTATTATTTATATGCTTGCACCTGCGTTTACCATTTAGACTTTTTGTGTTTTTTTTCCTTTACTTTAATTTTTTCCTTTTATTCATTCTTCTGTTGGTTTTGGTTTTACTGCTTCTTATATTAATTTTTGGAGTGGGGTTTTGATCATGCTGAATTTATGGAGTTTCTGTTTGTCTGGGAAAGTCCATACTTTTTCTTCATATACAAAAGAAAGCTTTGCAGGATAGAGAATCCGTGGTTGACATTTGTTGTCTTACAATTTTTTGAATATATCTCTCCATTCCCTCCTTGCTTGTAGTGTCTCTTCAGAGAAGTCTGATGTTAGTCTGATTGGTTTCCCTTTATATGTTATCTGTTTCTTCCCCCTTTTCAGTTTCATGATTGCCTCTTTGTCCTGGATTCTTGGGAACTTTACTATTATGTGTCTTGTTGTATTTCTCTTTCTGTCATAAAATTTTGGGGTGCGACTTGCTTCTTGCATTTCTATTTTCATGTTCTTTTTTAAGCTTGGAAAATTCTCTTCAAGTATCTCTTTAAATAGATTCTCATTTCCTCTATTTTTCTCAGCCTCCTCTGGAATTCCAATAATTCTTATATTTCCTTTCTTAATGGTGTCTGAAAGATCTCAAAGCATTTCTTCATTTTTTTTTCCTTTGAACTTCCCTGCCCCTTTCTATTTTGGTTCTTTGTATTTCTTTGTCTTCAAGAGCACTGATTCTTTCTTCCACTTCATCTATTCTATTTCCACTGCTTTCCTTATATTCCTGCAGCTCCTCCACTTTCTTTTTTAGTGACTCCTTTTCATTCTTCAGTTCATTGATTAATGTAGTCATTTCCTCAATTGATTTTTGTTGCCCTTTCTGGTTTTGCATTGTGGTGATTCTGAATTCTCTTTCTGATAGGCTGAGCATTTCTTCTGTATCACTGTTGTTGGATTCTTATATCTGGTTTTCTTTTTGTGGTGTGACTTTCCTCTGTGGACTTACTTGGTTATTTATATTTTTCCTTCTTTCAGTTGTCTGTTTTCTAATTTGCTGTATTTGTTGTGACAAAGCTTTGCTGGTATTGGCTGGCATCTCTTCAGGATATTCTTGGGGGGGGTCCCTGTCTGTGTATGTATCCTGGGGTACACAGGTGTTCTGACTTTGGTGAGGTACTGCACTCAACTTGGTGCTTTTGAGCTGGAATATTCAGAGCCTCACTGAACTTGTCTGCGGGTCCGCATTCAGGGCTCCCTGTTCTGTGGTATAGAAATTCTGGCCTGGGTCCTGGTGTGCACTTGTGGCCTTTTTCTGGAGATCACCCCCATTGGTCTCAGTGTGTTCGAGCTACAGTAGTATGCCACTCAGCAAGGCTGTCTGAAGTTCCTGGTCTAAGGCTCCCCATCGTGGTAAGATGGGACTCCTGTCTGGGACTTTCCCCACTGCCCTGGACCCTCAGGAGGCCTTCTCACAGACTACTCAGCTGCATATGGGAGATTAGGTGCTGGCATCCACCTCACACTGGGATTCTAATGAGTGACTTCCAGCCTGTAATAGCACAGGAAGCACTTAGCTGCTTATGTGAGTCCCTCAGCAAGATAGCCTGGAGAGTCTAGTCATGCATTTCCTGTTTGGGGAAGCTGACCATTTCCTGTTTGGGGAAGCTGGCGACCGTCCAGGGGGTTCCCAGCTACCCCTGAATACCAGAGTGCCCTCACCCCACACGCTCAGTTCCAGATGGTGAACTAGGCACTGGTGCGCAACTTGCACAATGGTTTTGGTTGGCTGCTAAAAGCCTACATATGTGTAGGAGGCTCTGAGCTATAGCTGTGGGTCGCTCAGCAATGTTGCTGTTACTCCCCCCTGTTCTGTGAGGCTGGCGCCGGGTTAGAGCCTTTTCAGTGACTCCAGACCCCCAGGGGTTCTCTTCCTTCTCGTTCAGCTCTGTACCGCACTCAGTGGTGATACGCGCCTCATATTGGGGTTACAGAATGCCACTTAAAGCCTGTAGACTCGCAAAAGGGGCTGGGCTCTAGTCTTGGTCCCCCAGGTGTGGCTGTCCCAGTCCCAGGAATATGGCGTCGGCCCAGAGTTTCCAGGACCCCGAGTGCTCCGGGGATCCTGCTCGCCAAGTTCGGCGTTAGTGAGCACCTCTGGTTGCGATCACTTCCAGGGGCTCAAATCCTGCCAGTGCACAGGAGGCTCCGAGACTCAGGCTGGGGTGCTAGGCAAGCCTGCCCTGATCCCTCTGTCCTGGGGCATTGGCTCTGGGTTAGAGACCCTTCAGCTACTCCAGAGCACTGGGAGGCCTTTCTCCCGCTCCCTCGGCTCTGAACCGCCACCTCTGTGTTAGTGCGCACCTTTTGGCTGAGATTACAGAGCACCTCTTAAAGCCTGTAGACGCACTAAAATCACTGGCTCTAGTCTTGGTCCCCCAGGCGCGGCTGTCCCAGTCCTGGGAAGATGGCGCCTGCCCGGAGTTTCCAGGATCCCGGGTGCCCCGTTGTCCCTGCTTGCTGAGTTAGTTGGTGCCAGGTTACAGTTCTTTCAGCTACTCCGGAGCAATGGGAGGCCCTTCTGCTCCCTCAGCTCTGAACTGCCACCTCTGTGTTAGTGCGCACCTTTTGCTGAGATTACAGAGCACCTGTTAAAGCCTGTAGATGCGCAAAAAGTGCTGGGCTATAGGCGTAGCCCCTCAGCTTGATTGTTTCTGGGCTCCTCTGATCTGGGAATATGGTGCCTGCCAGAGTGTTTCCAGTTTCCTCGGACCCGCGGGTAGCTTCTCTCCCCTCCACGTACCTGCGGGGTGACCTGTCTGGCGTGGATCCCGGGCTTTTCCAGGTTTCAGAGTGTGATGTTCTGGGTCCTTTTCCACTGGTTGCACTTCTGCATGCTCTTTCTACCATTCAAGGTGTGCTGGCTTTGTGGTTGGGGGGAGGGGGTAAGGGAGAGGGTATAAGGGGTATCAGGCTTATGGGGTTCTCTCTGTTTTGCTTGTCTTCGATGAATTCTTCCCTACTGAGTACTTTGTCGGTGTCTTCAAATTTATTTTCCAAGTCCCAGTTTTCTCCCGAACACGCTGTATACTCTCTTGTTGTCCACTTCTTCTGAGAGCTTTCGATCCTAACGTCTCCTCGCCGCCATCTTTTCGCTAATCTCTCCCGTCTTTAATTTTAGGTTGTCTCATGAATACATAGAAACCGGCTATGTTTTTCTATGACAAGATTTATTTTAGAGATGAGTTTTGGATATGCAGAAAAATTAGTAATATAGTACAGAGAATTTCCATACATCCCTTACTTTTTCTCCTATTTTTAAGGTCGTGACAACAGAGATTTACAGTAATGTATAAGTTTCAGTATTACAACTTCATACCTCGATAAATATATGCCACAAGTCATCATCCATCATCAGTTGCATACAAAGGATCCAGCTAATCCCTTGGATACCCTCGTCTCACCTCTTACCCTTATCCTTCTGGTAACCACCATTCTGTTGTCATAATCTAAATTTTGCTGTTGTTGTGTTTTGGATGATTTCTTGCTTTGCTTCATTATATTCCCCATTTGGTTGAAATAATTTGGTATTTGTAAGATTAAAAATAGACTTCCAGCTCCAAAAGTTAACATGAGATAAATATGAACATTATATAATATTAAGGGGTCAGTTCATCAAGAAGACGTACATAATATATATGTCCTAAGTGAAGAAGCATTAAAATAACAGACCGAAAGAAAGATGTTAGCAGCACACACTACTAGTAGGGGACTTGAATGCCCCACTTAGATCAATGGATGGATCATCCAGACAAAAAAAACAAGATACAAGACTTCAAGTGATGCATTAGGACAGATGGATCAATAGTTATATCAATAGATATATTGATATTAGTATATAGATAAATAGATAGATAGATACAAAACATTCCACCCACAAAAAATCTGGATACATACTCTTTTCAAGTGAATATGGAACATTCTCAAGGCTAGACCACGTATTGGGACACAAAAAGTATCAAGTTAATGTTGACTGAAGTCATATGAAGTATCCTTTTTGATCACAATGACACGAGACTAGAATTCAACCATAAAAAGTAAGGATGAAAAACCTCAAACATGTGGACACTAAGTAACATGTTACCAAGTAGCCACTGAGTCAATCAGGAAAAGAAAGGACAAGTAGAAAATTCTTGGAGACAAATGAAAATGAAGGTATTATTTATCAGAACCTAAGAGATACAGTAAAAATAGTACTACTAGGGAAGTTTATAGTAATACAGCTCTGCATCAAGAAAATAAAAATTCCAAATATATAACCTAGTCTTACACATAATGGAACTAGAAATGAAACCACAAGTCTGTAGATATGAGGAAATAAAAATATTATCGTGGAAATAGAATAGAAATCAGAAAGACAATACAAAATATGAAGAAATTAAGAGATGGTTCTTTGAAAAGATACATAAAAATTGACACACCCTTACTTAAGCTCATTAAGAAAAAAAGAGAGAAGACAAATAGAATCAGAAATGAAAGCTGATAAATTACAATAGGTGCAAAATAGCATAAGAAACTACCATAAATATTTACATGCTAATAAGTGGTCAGTGAAGAAACTAAAAAATTCTTAGGATTTTATGACACCTTCCCCCCTCCCCGGACTTAATGAGGAGGAAGGAAATAGAAAATCTGAGTGAAAAAATTGAAGCAGTGTGGTGCTCATCTCTCTGAACTATCCAGACTCATCCTCATTGCCACGGAGACTCCCACAACCCAAACTGCTATCACTGTGACTAAGATGATGACCCTTTGTGGCACCTTTAAGGGCTATAGTGGCTGAGTTAAACAGGGGGGAGCACAGGAGAAGAGGCCGCTCTGACTGAGACAGAGGTCAGAGGCCCCAAAAAGCCTCTAAAGGCCAAAAGGCCACAAACCAGAATCAAGGGCTATAGCAACAGGGACTATAGCCTATCAGAGGACAGTGCCCGATACAGATCACTGTCTGTGGGTTCTCACCCACGCGCACAATTGCAAGGGACTTCAGGCTACAGGAACAATGGTCTTGGGGTTGATTTACAAACTGGGGGAAATGAGGGTGCTTACGTATCCACAAGAGGCTGGCTGCTTCATCCAGACAGCATCAGCATTGGCAGTCACCGGTCACCAGTTCTAGGCAGCACTGTCCAGGAGCAATGACCACTGCGGGCCTGCAGAGGCAATGTTCCAGTGAACACCCAGTGTCACAGCTCTTGTGAGTTGTTGGTTTATGCCACCAACAAACAGCTCTTTGAGACACCAGGCCCAGGGCCTTTGGTGCTCCTTGCAGTCAGTGTCACAGCCAGGACTGAGTCCCAGTCTCTCTCTCTCCTTGGAGGGTGGCAGCTGGAGGCTTCCCTCCTTCCTTTGAAGGCTGGAACTGTCTTCTCCTCTTCCTCTGCTGCTGCTTCTCTATCTGTTCCTCCAGGTCACTCTGAATCCCCGTCAGCTCTTTCTCCAAAATGTCTCCCGACGAACTGCTCTCCAAACTGGCTTCGACCTGGCCTTATATTCACTTCTTTAGGTGCCCCCCACCCCAGTCTGATTGGTCCATTTTACGGCACCTGATTGGTCCATTTTGCCTGCACCTGATTGGTCCATTTTGGCCTGTTCCAGAATTCAGGAAGTGTAATTTACAAGACAGGCTGGGTATCACTAACTTGTGCTGATAGGCGGAGTCCTGGTGCCAATCAACCCAAGGTTCCCACCCGATTGGTCCATTCCATGATCCAGGCAGCACACTGCTGTATAAAAGGTTTCTGAAGAAGGACTGCCACACTAAATTTCAGGGGAGACAGAGACCACTCCTGCCGGCTGCAGTCTGGTAACAGAGTGACTGATCACCACCACATCACAGTTCCTGGACATGAGTCCATCTGCCTCTCAAAATAAGACTGTCATCACATGGAAGCTGATCAGGGATGACAACAATTATGGCATCCCTTAGCATACTCTTTGGAGTCACTTCTATTTAGTTAGTGACGTAGTCATCTGTCAGATGGCCAGTTTTCCCTCTCGGGCTATTGGGATATAAAATTGCAGCTCTAGGATCTCAGAGTCCACTGTTTCACAGATTTGTAGACCAAAAGTGTTCTGAATGTGGTGCTCTCCTCTGTCAACCAGTAGATTATCTTGGGCTCCTGAGATAAGGACACTTAAGTTTTGGAATACTATAGGTATTTGCAAATACACCATCCAGGATGAGATCACTTGGAATGCTTCTCACCCAGAAGTTAGAGATGAATTTTCAGACTCATCTGATTTGGGTAAGAACTGTGGGAAAAGTGACCCAGAGAAAGTATGTGGGGACAAGGAAGAGGGCTATTTCCCAGCATGAATGGGTGGCCTCACTAGGAAGGTGGCCTTTGACAGAAGTCTTGATGGACACTCTATGCTCACAAGGGTGTCTGGGAAGTTCTGTCCATGCAGGGCCACCTCCACCCAGATGCACCAGGACGGGAATGTCTGTGTGTCAGAGGCCGCTGGCTGGAGCAGAGAGTCATGAGATGGGATCTGGGCACCCACGTCATGCAGACTTTGAGGACATTGTAAGGGTTTTGCATTTTCTGTGAGTAAGATGTGGGGTTACATGACCTTTCTGGACAGAGACCCACTTTGTGATATCTCTCTAGGAGCATCAGTCTAGGATACAGGCTTGTGGAGGAGAGAGAGCACATGGAGAGAGACACATGGATGACACAGGAGAGAGACTGTGGAGGAGGGCTCCCTTGCTTCTCAGCCTTGGACTTACACCAGGGACTTGGAAGGAGAGACCCAGGCTGAGACTGACCTTTACCATGGTTTGTGCTTTAATTTTGCTCCTTTTTTGCCAGACTGGCCTGGCTCCTTTCATCGGCTGCTTATGGTCCCCACCTCATGGTGCCTGAGACATGTGGCAAGATTTCAGGCTGCAGTGGCCCCACTTTGGGGCAACTCTGTTTTGTTGGGTATTTATCTAAGATCCCCACAAGGGGAAGGGTAACTAGTGTTTGTTGGGAAACCATTATTCTCTTTTCTCTTCCTCTCTTTGCAGGTACTCTACTGAAATTCACATTAAGCATATGCTCTGCCTATATGCAGCAGATGGCAGAAACCACTTAGAGTAAGTTTGAGGGTCCTGGGGTACACCTCATTCTACCTGCTAACAGAATGAGGGTAACCAGAACTCATTTTCCCTTCTCTGCTGCTCTGTCCCACCAGGTCCCTCACTCTGAGGCAAAATCCCCCACAGAGAAAGAGAGGACAAGGATGAGCCCTCAGTGGGGAACTGACCCAGCTCCTGCTGTTTGGGGCAGGACCTTGTCCTTGTCCCTGGCAGGTCTGGGCTGGGGAGGGACTGACCTTCAGGTGAACTGAACAAGCAGACAGGGCAGGACAGGGCTTTGTGGGGGGACCCCAACTCTTGAGACAATGTTGTATGTCTGATGCTTTTCAAGGACACCTGCTCACACTGAAGGGGCAGGACCACAAGCAGGCATTGGTCTGTCTTTTATGGGGCCTGGGTCTGAGCCTCTGTTGTGGGGAGTCACTGGGTGTGATGATGGGGAGGGGAGGGCAGTTTGCACCCCAGGCCCAGGTGCTGGGAATGGAGGGGACTGGTGTTCTGAGCAGAGTGGACCTGGGTGTGGGTTCCACAGGGTTGGAAGGGGAAGAAGGATATTTTTGTTCAATAATCTCATGGGCCCTGGAGCACAGAGCCTCAGAAGCCCTGAGAGGAACCAGGTGTCTCCTCCCTCATCTCAGGGCCTAAGGAGTCACCAGGAAGGGCCTTGCTTCTGCTAGTGGGAGAGTGGGTGTTCCTGGACACTTCTCATCCCATGGAAGCTCCTGGCTGCCCTGTTCCCCTCTGTGGGCCTGGCTACCACCAGCCCTGAGGAGATGGCACCTGCTCCTGCCCCAGCTCTGTGCTCTGCCTCCTCCCCTCCCTGCTGCTCCTCCAGCTGCCCTCCGGAGGATCTGCAGGTGAGTGTGTCCCTCCCTGTCCTGTGTCTCCCTGGGGTGGGTGGGGCTCAGGTGCTCTGGGAGCTCTTCTTTCAGGAAGGATGGCTGTGTGGGTGGCCCTGGCTCTAGAAAGATTGGGGTGCTCCCCAACCACTAATATGATGACAGCAGTCACTGAGCTGTAACAGGAGGGGAGGGATGAAAATTGCTCCTGAGGGGTTTATGGTGTTTTAAAAAGTCACCTATCAGGAATGTGAACATACTTTTCTCCCCATTTTTTGCTGTTGATTTATTTGTAACAGAAACACTTGTCAGTTATTAGTTCATTTCAATCCACCAATATTTATATATTTTGTGCTATGTGTTGTGAAAAAACAGATAGATTCAGTGTTCAAAGAGCTGCTTTCCTGCAGGAGACTGTGGATAATAAATGTAACAAACCTATTAAACCCCCAACTGCAGAGGGGCTGAGAAGAGGGACAGGGAGGCGCAAGTGGGGCAGCAGGGGAGGAAGGAGCCTGTGCAGGCAGCTGTGTCCATCAAGGTGTCAGTGTAGATTTTGGGATGGGAGCAAAGCCCTGGGAAGAGTGTGTTGGGGATGAGGGTACCATGGAGGAAACGGCCCATGGGGGGTGGCTGGTGTTGGGTGTTTGAGGACAGTGGGGGCAAGGTTCAACCAAAGGAGAGGAAAAGAAACAGGAGGCTTGGGAAAGGGTCTCCCTTGGGGCTAGGGGTGACTGTGTAGATGGGAAGCCCCTGCCAGGCTGTGAGCAGAGCAGGACATGGTTTAGCTCCCAGGTGAAAGGGGCCAGCCTGGGGGTGGCAGGAGAGACTAGTCTGTGTGTGTCTGCAGGTGAGAGAGGAGGGGCTCAGGCCAAGCTGGGGCAGCACAGGTGAGAAGTGGCTCTTTGAGGGTACAGGGGACTCCTGAGGACAGCAGAGTCCTGTCCTGTCTTTCCCAGGCCTCATCATGTCACGGGCGCTTTTATATTTTTTGGTCTGTCTTTGATTTCTGTTTCATTTATTTCTGTTTTAATTGTATTTCCTTCTACTGCCTTTCGTTATATTTTGTTCTTTCTAGTTCTTTTACATGTAAGGTTAAAATCTTTACTGGAGCTCTTTTTTGATTCTAGGTGTGGGCCTGTATTGCTCTGTATTTCTTCTTCAAACTGCTTTTGCTCTGCCCCACTGATAGTTTGTCATTCGTCTCAAGGTATTATTCAATTTCTTCTTTGATTTTCTCCTTAATCGGATAGTCATTTGGCAGTATGTTCAGTCATCATGAATTTATTCACACTTGTTTTGACACCCAACAAGTGGTCTATTCTGGAGACTGTTCCAGGTGCACTTGAGAAGAATATGGAGTGTCATGCCCTATAAATATCTACTCAGTCCTTGTGGTCTAATGCCTCCCTCAAAACAACTGTTTCCTTGTTGATTTTCTGTGAGGCAGATGTGTGCCACAGGCCAGCTACGGCAGAAGGTCAGGTCCTGGAAGGATGGAACAGAGTCGGCGAGTGGGGGGAAGTGGGGAAGAGCACCAGACTTGCACGGAATTTGGTATCTGTCCTCCTGAGAGTCTCAGCAGGTCTTTATTTATACTTTACAAGCACAGAACTGCAAATATAGAGTTAGCCAAAACAAAAGGAATCTGGCAGGGGCCAGCTTGGACCCCCTGATTTTTTAGGAATATCCCTCATACTGGGCTTTTGTCATATAATATGAGTATCATGGCCCGCACTAGATGTGTTCTTGATGAAAGTGGGTGTTAATTCCTTTACCACTATTATGTTGCTGTCAGTATCTGTTTTCAGATTTGTTAATAGTTGCCTTGTATATTTTGGTGCTTCTTTGTGTGGTGCATGTATAATATTGATGAGTGTTATGTCTTCCTGATGTAGGATTCCTTGATCATATGATGTTCGTCCCTGTCTCTTGTTACCTATTTTAGCTGGAAGTTTATTTTAAATTATATGGCAGCCCCTGAGATTTTTGGGGTGTCCCATTTTCTTGTATTTTTTTTCCCAAGAACTTTTTTGATCCTGTCTCCTGGAGACAGCATAAAGTTGGGTTTTTTGGTGCAACCAGTCACTCTGAGCCTTTTTGTTTGGTAACTTCAATTCATTTACATAAAGGGCTATTACATGATGATTTACTACTGCCCTGTATCTTTAGTGAAATCCAGCCTAGAAGTGTGTGGTGTCTGGATAGGGTGGTGATGGCTCTAGAGTCGCAGGTCCCCTGGTCAGTTTGTAGGACGGCGTCAGGCATGAGGCCCAGACATGGAGCCAGACGGCTGGGTTCAGACCTGGGCACCGCCATGACCCCTCAGTCTCCATGTCATTGTTTCTGAAGGGGAATAAGAGGGTGGGGGTGTCAGGACAGCATCAATTCCCAGTTCAGATCGGTGGTGAGGAACCTCCGAGGTCATACACAGAAAGTAACTGCTGAGGTCACGTAGTCGGCCTTCCATCAGCATCCTGAGCCTCTTCTGTTCCTGTGCCCATGTCTGGCTTTCAAGACCCAGCTCCCATGTCCCCTTCCTGAGGAAGCACCTTCCCAGCCTGACCTTGGCCCCTCTGTGGTGGCTACTGCAGCCCTTCTCTCCTCATACCCCCAGGGCAGTGTCCTGTGTTTCTCTGTGACTCTGGCACCCAGTGGAGTATGTTCCTGGGTAGCATGTGTTGGGTTAGGGGACCCCAAATGCCAGACTGCAGGTCTGTGACACCAGAGTGGCCTGGATATCTTTAGAGATAAGTTCCCAGGCTTGTCCCTGAGGAAGAAAGTGGGCTCCTGTCTTCCCAGGGCTGGGAGGGGGACGTGGGAGTGATACCCAAGGGACCAGGCCCAGGAAACAAGGGTTGTGGTGATGGAGACGTTCTCCACCCAAGGATGGTTGCCCTGATCTTTACTTTACCAAAGGACATAAGTGCTGAACCTTCAACAACTGACTTGATGGCCATAGGTTGTATCTCAATAAAGTTGCTTTAAAAAATATTTTAAAAATATGCCCTGTGTCTGGCTTCCGTTGTATCCACATTGAGGGCTTGTGGGAAGGGGTCACCCCAGCCCTAAGGGTAGACACTTCCCAGGCCTCTGACACGCACTCCTGTTTCTGTTCCTCTCCCTTGGCTGAGCCTCACCCCCTCTGTCCTCAAACGCCCAGCACCAGCCAGCCCCCTACAGGCTGTTCCCTCCCTAGTACCTTCACTCCCAACTATCTTCTCGTTACAGCCCTCAGCCCATGAGGAGCTGAGCACAGACGGCTTCACTGCACAGATTCTCTCAAGGAGGCCCTTGGCGTGGTCCTGAGTCAATGATGAGTTGCTGGACATCATGCTGATGCTGTGATGGAAGAGACTTAGGGGCCTTTGGTGGGAGGGAATTCATTTTTCATGTGGGAAAAATCAAAATAATTAGTGTCCAGAAGGTCTGCTGTGTTGGTTTTCAATTTTCCACAAATTCTGTGATACACAAGAGGGGAGACAGTGTCCCCTCGTGAGTGTGTCTGACTTGCTGGCTCGTCCTGGTGAAGAGAATGAAGCAGAAGGGATGCTCCACGTCACAGAGTCAGGCTCACAGGGGCTGAGACTTCTTGCCTGGTCTCCCTTCCTGGTCTCTCTCTGGGGTGAGTCCTGCACCCTGTGGACACCCAGCTAAGGGGACGCCTCACAGGACAAGGACTGAGGGTTTTCTCCAGGAGCCACTTGAATGAGCACTGAGGCAGGTCCTTCCGTGCTGACCACAGCTGCTCCGATCCACCAACATCTCGTCCCCGTCGCAGCCTCGTGGGACCCAGAGCTGGAGCCTCTGAGTGAGGCCCCTCCTGCTGCCTCCCCTCAGAGAGTGTGTGAGATGCCAGATCTCTGTGGTTTAGCTGCTGAGTATGAAGTGATTTGGTCCAAACCAGTAAAAAATTAAGATGTGAAGAAGTCGCACTTGTTCTTTGGTCCTGGACTGGTTGAAGATGAGCTGGGTTAGAGACCTTTATGTGTATATGCATATATATATGTATATGTAATGGAAAGAAGAAGCAGATGCTTGCACAGACACAAGCAGGCAGGAAAAGAACTGCTCCTGAAGATGGCATGTTCGTCTGGGTGGGCAGTCTTGTGGGGAGAGCTGAGTCTTCCCAGGTAGAAATTTCACTGATGTCATGTCCTTGCTGGGAGGGCTCACTCCTTTGTGGAACTGTTGTCTATCGGTCAGTCAGTTATTTCTAGGGAGTGAGTAGGTTCATGTCTAAGGACCGGTGATTCTCTGCAATGGCCTCCATCTCTATGTCCCACCTCTGGTCTGTGCTCTGGACACTTTCTGTAGCACCTGGTGCTCCCTGTAGCAGTGACCTAAGCATCTTCATTTCTATAGCGGGTTTAACAACTATGTTAATCACTTCTACCCCAACTTCCAGTTTCTGATCTCGTGACCCCTCCATCCTAAATTTTCTTCTCTTAGCCTCTGTCAAGAAGTACTGCTCAGGAATATTGTCTCTCAACTTGAGAGGGACAGTGGGTCTGGGAAAGCAGACCACAGAGGTACAGGGCCATTGTCCACTCAATACGTCAATCACCACTTAGTCATACTCACCTGGCTGGGGCCAGCGTGAGGAGCACCCTGACATCTCAGGAATGTCCCTCATACCCGGACCATTGTCAGACAGTATGAGTAGCCTCACCAAGAGTGGGTAAAATTATTGTTTGTTCATTGTTTCTGGGGTTCTCCTCTCTCCCCAGGGTAACCCTCCATGCACAGCAGGCAGATCTCAGGCCAAACCCAGGCTGGTTCCCCTAACTTCCTCTCCACTATAGAGTTCTGGATAATCTTCTGTATTCATGGCCACATGGGTGGAGAACACAGAAAGATAAGAATTATTACTGTATTTGCTATTGGGATTGGAGGTCTTCCTACAGTGAGTGCTTTGTTTTTGTTTTTCTATAACGACGTTGTGCAATAAGACAGAAATGGAAGCAGGAGCAAGTGCTGATTCAATTTTCTTAATACAAACAAAAAGCCAAAAATGAAAACAAAGCAAGTACTTACACAGTGTCAAGTTTAACCCACGACACCCTGTGAGTTGTCAGATATTACGATCCCAGCGTAACTAATCACTGTATGGTATGAGACTCAGAAGCACAGCCCAGGCCACTCAGCAGGGGACCAGGGCTCTGACCCCCCCCCAGGGCCCCCTGCTGTGGCAGCTGCAGTGAGGAGGGTCTCAGAGCTGAGGGGGCTGAGGCCTCAATGTGGTCAAGTCCCCTGGAAACATCCAGAGTGAGGTTGGGTCCTTTTAGTGACGGGCACCCACTGCCTGCCCAGGCAGCTCTTCTGTTGTTAAGTCAAATTTAGAAAAATTTCTCCTGATTGCTCCTGTGATGTAGGGAGATGAGGGAATAAGGGGAGATGATGATAGAGGCTGGGCCCTGTGACTTATACTGAAATGACCAACTTCTGACCTCTGTGTTCAGAATAAGGCTACATTTTTACATAATAGCTCTTGAAATATCTGTAGTCTCTGTGTTCATAAGCACCACAAATCCCAACAAAATACATGGTTGTTTGCAGTAAGCTGGTGGAAATGCCCTTGCCCACCATTACCAGAAACAAGAAGTGCTCCTGACTGCTTTTTAACTATTAATTACTTAACTCAAATGTCCTATATTTGGGGTGTCACCCCCAGACAAGGGCACAGAGTGAGCAGTCCCAGGACTCCGTGTGTCTGTAATTCAGAGTCCAGCTGGAGACGGCCCATGGGGCAAAGAGTGAGAGGCCCCCTGACCTGGCAACCACTGGGCCATCCATCCTGAGGAGGTGACATGTGACCTGAGCCCCCAGGGGAAGCAGGAGGTGACTGGGAGTTGAGCTGACCCTGTGGAGACAGATGTGAGGGTCCTGGTTGTTGGATGCAGGGCAGGTCCAGGGCTGGGCAGGGCAGGAGCTGGAGCTGCTACAGTGGTGCTGAGGAGCATGGGCCTTGTCCTGGGCCTGGACTCCAGCCTGCCCTCCCCCACCCCAGCACACGGTTGGAACCAGAACAGGGACTCACCACCAGAGCCTCAGTAACCTTACCTGTGTACATTGGGATTAAGGATGCAGTGAGGATGGTGAGCTGAGGCCTGTGAGTCTCAGCACAGGGCCTGGCATATCTGGACGCTCAGACCCTGTCTTGTCTCCTGGCTGCAGGGACAGGAGGTGGGAGAGAAGTGAAGGTGATGACAGGCCCTGGGAGCCTTTCCTGCCTGGTGCAGGGAGCAGAGAAGGCAGGTGAGGGTCCATGTTGAAAAAGGCCTGGAGTACCATGGGGAGCAGAGACTGGAGAGGGTGAGTGTGTGTGGGGTCATGGAGGAGGCTCCTGCAGCCTGACCAGGACAGGTGTGGTCACCTCCACCCCGAGCGCCTCCTCTGCCCTCTATTTGTTCACCTCCTCATCCACCATGCAGGACAGTCTTGACCTCGGGGTCAGACTGGACCCTCTTGGCAGAGGTGACCTGCAGCATCTGCCTGGAGACCAGGGTCCCTAGGAGCATCTGCTGAGGCCACAGCTTCTGCCAGGCCTGTCACAGCCGAGTCACTCTCAGACCCACATGCCACGTGCTGTCCATGCTGCCAGGAGCCACCCAAGAGGGAACAGCAGCCTCACTGGGTCCTGGTCAATCTGTGCTCTGTCCCCAGCACTGGAGCCCAGGGAGAGAACCTTGCACAGGAAATGGGGATCTGTGGGCAGCACAGGAAAAGAGTGTTTTTCTATTTCTGGAGGGCCAGGAGGATATGTTTTCCAAGGATCTTAAGCACAAGAGTCACCAAGTGCTGCAAAGAGGAAGATTCTAGGTCTTATTGTAACAGGGTGGTAGGTAAAGTCTATTCCTGTCATTCTGAATTTGTGACAAATCTTTGGTGACTTGCTCCCTTATAGATTAATCCATGCTATTCTAGAAAGATAAAATCCTACATGTTTTCTCTGCATACAAACATTTTATTTTATTTTTACTTTTCATATTTATTTTCAATGTCATTGTTAGTTTTTGGATAGTATTTGATTTCTTCCTCAGGCATAGTTTCCGGGGTTCTCCCTATCCTAGCACCTGTGATCCATCACCACAGTGCATTGTGCTCCCCCTCCCCTGTTGTGACTCCTGTCCCTTCCCCTGCTCTGTTGTGTGTGACAGATCTTGGTGAGCTTAGAGGTTTATCTTTTTCCTGACCTTTGTTCTTTTCTCTATGTTCTTCCTGTAAGGGAAACCATCTGATGTTTATCTTTATCCTCCTGACTACTTTCACTTAGCATAGTCCCTTCCAGCTCCATCCATGTTGCTACATAATGAAAGTTTATCTTTTTGGATCTTTAAGTACTATTACATTGTGTATATATACCTATTCACCTCTGCAAATAAAACTACAGTGAGATACCAATTCAAACCTGTGAGAATGGCCCATATTAAAAACAAACTAACAAACAAACAATCAGAAACAGCAAATGCTGGTGAGGATGTAGTGGGAAAGGAGCCTCTTTCACTGCTGTGTGATTGCAAACTGGTCTGGACAGTCAGTTCTAGAAATGATCCCAGGTCTTCCTTCTCCCTCATCCTATTTCCTCAGCTTGTCAGGGGAGGGTCTGTTCATCAAAGGCCCCTCCCAGGTGACAGCAGGAGGGTGTCTCAGGCTTGGGGACCCGTGCCGCAGACCAGCTCCGGCAAGGAAACAGGGTCTCCACAGGATGAACAGCATCGACGGTGCAGGAGGATGCCGCAGGTCAGCTGCGGCAACAAACCAGGGTCCCCATAGGATGAAACCGCATCGGCGATGAATGTATAGGGAAAGGGGAAACACAGACACTTTCTATGGTGCCAACATCTTCCACTGAGAGGCTCAGCAGTTCTTTATTTATACTCTAAACACAAGAAGCAGGAAAGCAGGGAAACATTATTGCATAGGAATCAGTATAAAAGCATGCAAGGTTGCTCTGCTCTTGCCTGCCCCTCCCAAATAGAGGGTCGTAAACCAGAGGGGCCCTGATGCCAGGCCTAGCAATAAAGTCTGGA
>JAGFMF010012226.1:522647-553419 GCA_019455555.1 Galemys pyrenaicus
TATGTGTCTCTTTAAAACTATTGGCTGTGCCCATTGTGCGGGCTTTTCAACCCCTCAGCTAATTTGCTGCAACCTATGTAAGGGTGGGAAGTTGGCTATCAAAGCTCACCCCTTCTTACTCTCGGGGTCGATCACTTCAGCCAGACCTGCGTGTCTCAGTTGGACGGTTGGCCCAGCATGCTGACATATTAAAGCTCTACCTGATCATTGCAGGCCTGTGTCCACTCTTTGTTCTTTTGGGTGCCCTCGGAAACTCGGTACTTAACAATTGGTAACATATTTTAGGAAAAACAGGGGACCTTCAGGCCCCAGCCCTGCACAAAAACATGTTTTTGAGAACAGCAGAACAACATTCTTTACATTTTCTTAGGACTGGTGCAAAACAACATGTATCCATCCATACACCAAACACTGAGGCAGATGTAATAACCCAGCTCCATCACAATGAACTAGCCTTTCCACCACAGGCCCCAAGCAAAAGGAAATGTTAAAATTAAACCCCAGTCTATTTCTATTCCTTACCATTCTATCCCCAAAAGCAGCCATCAACCTAAATCTATTCTGAACCCAATTGTTCATCATCAAAAATTGCTCAGCAACCAGTTATTTTGTTTAGTAAAACAGCCATTCTTACAACTGCCCCCCACCCCCATCATGGGAAATCTCCAATTAGCACTTAATATGCCTTTACAAGATGGTGTCAGTAATATCAGCCAAAACAGCGGAGATTGGGCAGGGGCCAGCTTTGGAGCTCCTGATTTTTCAGGGTTGTCCCTCATGCTGGACTTTTGTCACTCAGCAAGAGTAGCATGGCCACCGACAGAACCTCTGACCCTGGAGGGGTTATGTAGAGGTCACCGAATTGCTGACTTTTCTTTCCCTCCAGTGGAAGAGGGTAGTTTAGTACCATAGCTGTGTCCTCAATATGCTCACATAGCTTATTACCCCTAATTTAACTTATGATATACCTGAGCTTGGAAAAATTATAACACTTACAATGTTATAAGGTGGCACTCTTGAGAGCAGAGTCAGGATTCAAACTCAGTTTTCCACATCTTTGCTGTGTCATATTCTGCAACTTCTCCAAGTGATGTCTAGGCTTAAGGGCAAGTTAGAATGTATTGGGTAGCTTTGGGGAGGTGAAGAGGTGAGACCCTGGAATAGTTAAGCCTTGGAACAAAGGTGCCTTCCAGGCCTCAGGAGATAGGGAAATGCAAGCTTCTGAAGAAAAGGCCTGTGCATTCAAACATACAAAAAAAATGAGCTAATGGATGTAAATTGAGGTAAATTCCATGTATTGAAAATTCTAGGTACAAGAAAGTTACTTGGGGCCATTAAGGAAGGACCAATCATAGAAAGACTAGTAAAATTTTAGAATAATGGGGGAAAGAAAGAATATTTTCCCTAAGGTTTGACTCTACCTCGAATCTCTTGCCCCTCCCAGGTACCATATATCTGGGAGTCTTTATTTTTTATCCTTCTTTTTTTCCTAAATAAACTTTTCTTTCCAAGACAAAGTTTGCTTACTTATCTAAAATGTTGGTGAATTCCTTTCTAAGTCTTCACGAGACAAAACCTGTGGTAATTGTCAGGGTGAGAGGCAGCGACAGCAGCAGCTGCGACCTAGGTAACCCCACTCACTGGCATCAATGTGACAAAAACAATAAAGCCTGGTCAAGTTTATGAGCCACTTAGTAGGGTCACCTAATGCAGAGTCATCCCAGGCAGGTTTTTGTTCCCTCTTCCCCTTTAAGTGAATCTCCTTCCATGGTGAAATCCTCTGTTTCTTCTCCCAGAGGTCATGACAGTGACCAGGAGCAACACCAGGAAAATCTGGGAGCAGTTTCAGCAGCAGAAACAAGCACCCAGGGCCCCAGGTGAAGCCCCTGGTGGAGCTAAGGAGAGTGAGTCACACCTGGGTCATAACCTTTCCCCTGAGTGATGGACCCTGGGGAGCTGGTCAGCACCTCCTCTCCCACTCTGGTGGGGTTCCTGGTGCTGGGAACCCCACAGGCCCAGGAGAGATGAGCCTCCTGAAGTCCTGAGTGTCCCTGAGAGATGTTCATTTGTACAGTGTGATAACCTGTGGGTCTTGAGAAAAAGGCGCTGGGACTACCTCTGTGGGTTTTAACTGTATATAAAATAAGCTTCTGTAAGATTAGAGAATTGGAAGTTTGCCACGTCACTGATATCAGTCTCTACTTGAAATCTTCTTCAGTATTTTCCAACTGTAAGATGTGGAATTCCCACCTGGTAAAAGAACAAAGAAATACTTGAGGAAAACCAGGTCTAGGCCATTTATAAGTATAATAAGTGAGATCAAGGTCAAAGTAGTGTTACAGGGCAAGGAGAGGAGCACCCCAGAACCCCCAGATTGTAACAGCGTCGTCCCCAAGGAAGGGGGAAGTTCCAGAATCCCGGTTCCACCCTAAGTGTGTGGATCTGAGCAGGGAAAGAAGATTCTGCAGAGAGGAAGACAGAAGGAAGGGAGGAAGAAGGAAGCAGGATGGAGAGCAGCAAGGAGACCTGAAGGAGGCACGTGGAGCAGAGCCACATGTAAAAAACTGCGCTTGCTTTTTGGTCCTAAACTGGTTAAAACAGATGTGGGTGAAAAACCCGTGGAAAGCTTATTAATGGCAGCTTTCATCTTAATTTTAATTTTGCTCTTTTCCTCCCAAATTTGTCTCTTTCTAACCCTTTTCTATGGGTCTCTACTAAAAAGTTCTTTGGACATGTGGTAGGCTTTTAGGCCTTGCTTTATTTTTATTTATTTTAAACATTTTTTTAATTTATGCATACAAGAGCTGGGGTACAGGCCAGAGTTGCGGGAAGTGAGAGGATTCACCAGAGACAGAATGGGGAACAGAACAGGCAGACTGACTGAAACACACTGCTGAGGGGAGCAGCGGGCCAGGCAGGAGAGGTTGCCTCACCATGCAGGTCCCCTCTGGCTGGGGATCGAACACGCGCCACCGTGCTGCGGAAACTTCACAGTGTGGCGCTCAACCCGCCACACCACCAGGGAGGCCCCTAGGCCTTACTTTAAACCAATCCTATTTAACTAAACTTTTACCCTCAAGGAGATGGGTAACTTTAAATGCTTAACTTAGTAACTATGTTCTTTATCCTTTCAGTATTACACTCTAATTATATTAAAGGTCATTTCCATTAAAAGTTTTATATGTTTGTCTTAATCCAGCAAATGTCTTAACCCATTCAGAGAGGGCAGGCTTGGGGGTCTGTGGTGCTCCTCTCCCTGCCCTGTAACAAAACCTGCCCTCTCTGAATGGGTTCTGCCATTTGCTTCATCAAGACAAACATATAAAACCTTTAATGGAAAGGAACTTTAATACAATTAAGGAACAATACAGAAAGGACAAAGAACATAGTTATTAAGTTAAGCATCCAAAGTTACCCATCTCCTTGAGGATAAAAGTCCAGTCAAATAGGATTGGCCCAAAGCAAGGCCCAAAAGTTGCCGCACGTCTAAAAGACTTTTCAGTGGAGACCCATAGAAAAGGGTCAGAAAGAGTCAGACAAATCTGGGAGGAAAAGAGAAAAATCAAAATGAAGATGAAAGCTGCCATTGTGAACCTCCCCACGGGTCTCTCACCCACATCTGTTCCAACCAGTTTAGGACCAAAAAGCAAGTTCAGTTTCTTCACATGTGGCTCTGCTCCACGTGCCTCCTCCAGATCTCCTTGCTGCTCTCCATCCTGCTTTCTTCTTCCTCCCTTCCTTCTATCCTCCTCTCTGCAGAATCTTCTTTCCCTGCTCAGCTCCACCCACTTAGGGCAGAACCAGGATTCTGGAACTTCCCCCTTCCTTGGGGACGACCCTGTTACAGTAGGAGAATCAATAAAAGTAAAGTTAAAAAAGAAAATTCAGGTATTATGCAGATTATAAATTACTGAATAAATGACTCCTCATGTGCCCAAGGCAGTGGGTTATAATTTACTGGACACCTTTGATACTGAAAACTGGCTTCCATTTCCCTCACTCAATAACAAGAAACAGAGTTTGTGGAGAAGGGAAGTAGTTTAATTGGTCTACAAACTGAGGAAGTGAGACTTGTGTCCGAGAGACCACCACCCTGCTCTTTGACAGAGTACAGGGGTACTTCCAGAAAGTAGTATAAAATAGGGGTGATGGGCAAGGGTCTGCAAAGGGAAGAGAGGAAAGGGTCAGCATGTCCTTTTGCTGCAGGCATGTGGAGATCTGGGGAGACTGGGGAGAGTTGCTCTGCTTTGTTAACCCCCTGGTGTTTAATTTCCATATTATCCTCTTAGGTAAGATTTTTCTTTTCCTGCTTTTTCTTAGAATACAGGAAGACTAACTTGTTAAACAAACTTGTTAAGAGAAAAGAGACACTAACTAAAACAAAGAGACACTCTACTGATTGGGAGAGGATTTTTGCACACAATGCAACTGACAAGGGACTGATTACAAAAATCAACACAAAGAAGTCACAATGAGATCCACCTTGCACTAGTGAGAATAGCACACATTAAAAAAACAGGGAACAACAAATGTTGGCAGAGATGTGGAGAAAAAGGAACTCTCCTACACTGCTGGTGGGAATGCAAACTGGTCTAACCACTATGGAAAGCTGTGTGGAGGTTCCTCAAACTACTAAAAATGGAGCTACCATATGACCCAGCAATTCCAGTCTTAGGAATTTACCCAAAGAACACAAAAACATTAATTCAGAAAGATACTTGCACCCCTATGTTTATTGTAGCACTATTTACAATTAGTAAGACATGGAAACAATCCAAATGCCCAAAAATGAATGACTGAATCAAGAAGATTTATGTATATAAAATGGAATACTACTCAGTAGTCAAAAAAGATAAACTTATGCCATTTGCATCAGCATGGAACTAGAAGGGATTATGCTCAGTGAAGCAAGCCAGAAGGAAAAAGAATAATATCTATGGTTTCACTCACAGGAGGAATATAGGGGAAACAAATAAGGGATCAGAAAAATAAAATAATAATAATAATTTAAAAAATAAAATTAGTGGGCAACCATAAATCAAAGATATTATTCCAGGGAAGGGGAGGAAAAGAGATCAATAGGGGGAGAATTGGGTGAATTGGGTGAATTGGGTGAATTGGTGATGAAATGTTATAGGGAATACACAATGATGTAAAAGACATAAATAAAAAATAATAAAAAGATTAATTATAAAAAAAAAGAAAGAGAGAGAGATGCTTATCTGGTGGGGCAGGAAGAGAGTCCTGTCACTGTATCACCTTCTGTGGGTCTGGCCCATTCAGACATAATTTCACATCCTCCCAACAATAATCTACCAGGAACCTTCTATCCTTGATAAAGAAAATGATGCTCAGGGAAACACACCATGTTCCCATCCTAGAGCTTGGAGGCTGCTGAGCCAGAAGACCCCCAGCCCCTGCTGCCCTTTGGTAACAGAGTCAGTGGCCTCCAGACTCTGGACCAGCTGCTTGTGCTGCCTGACAGAAGTCCAGGTATGAGGGACACTCCTGAAAGATCGGGATGCTCCAAAGGCTGGGCCCTGCCAGCCCCTTTTCTCTTGGCTAAACTGTAATTCTGTGATTGCATGATATGTGCTTACTGAAAAAACATTCACGGGGGTGTTATAAAATTGGCTGTTTTGCTAAACAAAATAATTGGATGCTATGCATTTTGATGATGAACTACTGATTGACAAATATTGTAACACAAATTCAAAAAGCCAATACTTCAAAACCAGGCAGGATCAAATGCAATTGGAATGTGGTTGTTTTACAAACTCAAAAGTTAGTTATTAGATAATTTCCCAGACCTAAACATTCGCAATGGGAAACTGGCCTTGGGAACTGAAGAAAGACCTCTGTGACTTGGCCCACTGTGGAAGGCTCTGTATGTCCCAGGTGATAAATGAGTCATGTAAACCCTACCAACCCTCCTCCCCTCTTCTCTGCCTCTGTTTTACTTAAACCATAATCATATATAAAAATGTCTCCCTAATAACAAAAAATATTGACATTAGTTTGACTCTAGACCTTGCAGCTAGTAGTCTGTCGTATACTCCGAGTAAAAACAAAATGGTTAGTTGTGACTGCTCAAAGTTGCCATGGCTGCCTTAATATTGAAAAGTTAGTGTGCCAATAAAAACATGCTATGCTTATAAAAACAATGTTAACATTAAAAAACTAGTATGCCGATAAAAATACGTCGTCTAGCACATAGGCCTTACCTTGAAACAGTATGATGCCCTGAATCTTGACTGGAGGTCATGAAGACCCCGAGCTGTTCTTAAGAAAAAAATGTAATGATTGTTACCTTTCTGCTCTATGCACATGATGGTGTAATCTCACTGCTTGCTTGCTATGTATAAATAAAGGCTGCCGAGACCCTCAGTAGGACGTTTTCTACACTCTGATCAAGTGGTTAGTGACTCCTCAAATCCCCCTCAATTCACCGATGCTGTCTCTTCCTGCAGGAACCTGGCCTCAGCCAAAGCTGGCCTTCGGCACACTCCCATGGGGCTGCCTCTCCAAGCCCATAGCCCAGTGCCCAGGAAACACGTGGCCAGACAGACTTAGCAGCATGGCTCCCCACAGGCCTGGGGAGGAAGTTTCCTGTAAGGAGGGGGGATCCCCACATTCAGCCCATTCTTCTCACTTCCCAAAGGGGCTTTCATGAGATCACAGAGTAGAGGAAATGTCAGGGCTGCCAGCACCTCCATGTGAGTATTCTGAGGGGCCAGACAGAGCCTAATACCCACACCCCAGGGGCCCAGGATCTAATTCCTGGTATTGGGACCTGTGTTGTACTCTCAGGGCTGGTGAAAACACCCCGCAGTGCTGCTCCGTGCACACAGGCTAAAGGGAGTGGCCGGCAGAGGGGTTTTTAGAATGACCTTGGCCAGACTCTGGGTCCACATTCCATCCAGCTACTGGAGGGACAGTGAGTCATGGTGGCTTTTCCTTGAGCCTGAGGCCTGCCAGAGGGGCAGCCCTGACCCTGCTGTCTCCCTCTGGGGCAGATGTGGCCAGTGGCATTTTCCTGCAGCCACATGACCTGAGGCTGAAGTGATGACTGTCCCTGCAGGGCGTGTGCTGACCCGTGACACCTTCCTTCTCTGCTCAGCCCTGAGAAGTGACCCTAAATAAGGGAGGGGAAACTCCAACAGTCAGGGCTGCAGGAATGTCAGGACTTGTTTGTAGAGACCTTCACAGTCATCCTCACTACACCTATGAGGGAGAATCAGTGAAAAGACTGTCAGGGTCAGTGATGGCAGAACCTGGACACAACCCAGGACCTTTAATCCCTGTCCCTGCTCGTCCCCTGATGCCTGAGGCAGGTCAGAGGCTGAGGGGCCCGGAGAGGATCTGGAGACTCACCTCCTCCTGTTCCTCCCTCATGGAAAATATAGGAGAAAATGGAGAAAAATACTTAGGTCACTGGAAGCCATTTATCTATGAAGAGTATATTCCTTATCTTGGGCTGAATGTAATTCAAGATATTTGCCTATAAGGTTTAAACTTGATGACAACATTCATCTAAAAGCCAAGTTACAGAAGGTGCCTGTTTTCTCTGCAAACATTTCAAAGCTTCTTACAAAATGGTTATGTTATAGCAGAATTCCGTTAGGGAACCAGGCAGCAATGAGAGAAGAGGAGGGAAGATCTTTGTTTACAGGGCAGGCCCAGAGGAGATATTTCTCTGAAGTCTGAGCCCCCCATGAAAAGGTAACAGTATTTATCACCTCAGCAGAGGTACATTCACACTTTGAAGCAAGCAGGGAGTAGAGAAGCAGCAGACTCTTAAGCAGTTATCTAGGGTGAGTAAGTCAGGTGTGTGGCCTTGAGAATGTTTTTCAGTTACCCCCTCGATCTTGTAGTCTACACTGAGGTTTTGTTTCAACATAACATCAGCCAATTAACAGGTCAGCCTGACATTTTTCACTTCATTATTTGTCAGAGGGGAAGTGAGGAATCAAGGTTCCATATAGAAGGACACCTACATGTAGGACTCCTGGTGGTGAAGTGAGGTAACTTGTTACAGGGTGGGGGTTTCAGGACAGACCATGTGGATGCAGCACAGGTGCAGGAGGATGCCCCAGACCGGCTGCGGCAACAAACCAGGGTCCCATAGGATGAAACTGCGTCAGCGATGAATGTATTGGGAAAGGGTAAACACAGACACTTTCTATGGTGCCAATATCTTACATCTTCCTCTTACATCTTCCACTGAGAAGCTCAGCAGCTCTTTATTTATACTCTACACACAAGAAGCAGGAAAGCAGGGAAACATCATTTGTAACATTTGTTAGGAAAACAGGGGACCTTCAGGCCCCAGCCCTGCGCAAAAACATGTTTTTGAGAACAACAAAACAACATTCTTTACATTTTCTTAGGACTGGTGCAAAACAACATGTATCTATCCATATACCAAACACTGAGGCAGATGTAATAACCCAGCTCACAATCAATGAGCCCATTCCACCAAGGCACCAAGCAAAAAGGAAATATTAAAATTAAACCCCAAACTATATCTATTCCTTACCATTCCATCCCCAAAAGCAACCACTAACCCCAATCTATCCTGAACCCAATAGTTCGTCATCAAAATTGCGCAGCAACCAGTTATTTTGTTTGTTTAATAAAACAGCCAATCTTAAAACTGCCCCCCCGTGGAAATTTCCAATTAGCACTTAATATGCCTTTACAAGATGGTGTCAGTAATATCAGCCAAAACAGTGGCGCTCAGGCAGGGGCCAGCTTTGGAGCTCCTGATTTTTCAGGGGTGTCCCTCATGTCCAACTTTTGTCACTCAGCATGAGTAGCATGGCCCCCAGCAGGAGGAGGCTCTCCAGCGTAAGGCTGTGAGCACTAACGTGAGGGACCTGTTTAAGATCCACAGTCAACACAGATGTTCCTCATCTGTAGACGGTTATAAATATTTGTGAATGACACCATGAAAGATGCTCGAGGACCTGTGTTGGGAGTGACTGGCTTAAAAAGCATCTTGGGGAGTTTCACAATCTTTGGTGAAGACATGACTCAATCTTTTAAAATACATGATTTCCTTTTAGTAAACAGCAGTAATGGCCGTCAGCCCAGAGAGAGACCGAAGGGCACGCAAGATTCTGTGAGCTGCAGGGTGAGCGTCCACATCACCCAGAAATGGCCACTGCAGCCACAGAAAGTGAGAATGGAAATTAAGGGCAGAGATGCCTAGAGCCCCCCCCTCCACATGTGGAAACTGCAGACTTGGGGTAAGGTCCCCTCCAGGGCCCCATTAGAGCTCCTCTTCTACCTGAGGAGCAGAATGGAAGGAACTGGACAGACATGCCGTGGCCTCCATGGCATCAGTGGGGTATAGACTCCTTCCTTCTGAGACACATTTTTCTCCTGCCTTTGCTTCCGGAGTCACCGTGAACATTAAAGGTGCTCTTTGTATATCGTAAGGTGCTCCTTGTATATATGTAAATTCATGCTGTTTCTGTAATAGTCATTAATAGTAAGGACATCTCCCAGTTCAAGAGGAGAAAACTGAGACACAGGTCACTCCCACAGTCTGCCCTGAGTCTACCAAGGTCAGGACCTGTGTCCCCTCTTTTCACCTGTGACACTGCCCCTGGTCTCTTTCTGTAGCAGGAAGTTCTCTTGGCTCAGGACACTGACACTGGACACCTGCTCTCCAAGGGTGGGACACACATCACTGTGACAATCTCTCTGCCAGGCCCTGTGCTCCTCTTGAAAGACAGGACACCAGCCCTAGAGCTGCTGTGAGTGTCCCTCTCTGCCAGGGACCCACTGCTGGTATTGATACTGTCATATGAGGATGCTGCAGTGGGGGTGGCTGGACAGTCGTTGAGAATAAAGGGAGGATTCTCTTTCTGCAGGAGGAGGGCATCTGGCCTGTGAGGGTCAGCGGGGCCAGTCCTGGGCTCTCACACCCAAACTGACCTGCATGAAAATCCCCAATGACAGAGGTGATTTTGGATTGCAAATGGACAGGTGACCATCACTGGTTCAGAAAAACAGGCCATCACTTTTGCTTTTCAGGATCTATCACAGGGAAAACAGCCCCATTCCTTGGCCTCTATGGACACAGCAAAACTGACCCTGTTACCCTGACAGGAACATGATTTCCCACCGTCCCTCATGAGCACCTGCTCAGAAATGGCTTAATTACCAGCTTAGGGCTCCTGTCTTGTTTGCCCCACGCTGGCATCGGTGTAGGGACAGGACAGTGAGTCTCCCTGCATCACACCTGTGAGGGTCATGAGGATGGAAGGTCCGTGTGTTCCACGTGTCACAGGATCTGCCCACTGATGACAGCAAGAGCCGAGACAGTTCCTAACAATTGTCCATTTCTAGCCACAGCCCCCACCCAGATTCCCACCATCTAAAGTGGTTCTGACACCTCAGGTTTCAGAAAATCTAGGATGATTTTCCAAAATGCAGATTCCTGGACCTACCCAAGCAGATGCAGCACCTCTGACAGAGCCTGAGCATCTTCTCTCCGAGATGACTCTGGGTGTCTGGGGATCACACTGTGAGAATCACGGTCCTGGGGCAGAGCTTCTGAAATTCCAGCAGGTAAGCAAGTTGGAGAGGATCTTGGTAAGGTGCAGACCCTGATCTGGCCCTTGGGCTGGTCTGAAATCGATTCTCACGGGCATGAAAGGTGTGACATAAAGATTAAGTTTCATTCTAGTTCATTTAGCCTTCTTCATACAAGGGTTCATTTTATAATGTGTCCTTCAAAATCCAGTGCCCACAATCCACTGTCTGCCCATTATCTGGTGCATCACAAGGCCTGAGTCTGAGTCCATCAGGGTCAGTGTGTGCTCCGGACCCGGCCCTGCCACCTGCCTGAGGGTCTCAGCATCACGGGCTGTGGGCAGGCTTCCATTTGGTCAGGGGAGCTGCCTCGCTCCTGAATGGAGCAAGGATGGGACCGGTGAGCTGTCCTGACATGACTCTGCTTCACTACCAGGTGGCTCATCTGTTTCAGGCTGAGAGGACATTGTTGGAGCAAAGAGCAGAGGATCACACCTTATGCCACCGTCTCTCGCCGCAGTTGTGAGGTCCTGGCCTGGCCCTCAAGTGCAAGTGCCTTTTCCATTTCAAGCAAGAGTTCTTTTTGCACTTTTCCTCTATCAGATTTTGACCATAGGAGACCCATATGGGATGATAGTCACAACTTTTTCTTCAGCGTCATATTGGTATTCATAGGATCCTAACCCATATGGTTATGCAGTCACATCTCAAAACGCCTGCACTCTGCAGAGGTGGAGGGAGCCTTATTCAAGAGGTCCAGAAGCCATGAGTGATGGGGGTGCTTGTGGTCAGAGCCCAGATTAATCTCTCACATTGATGAGAGACACCTGTGGTTTCATGGTTTTGGGAGGATAAGGACAAATGTAGAGACTGTTTCAGAATTTAGCAAACCACCTCCAAGGACTCCTTTCAGGTTTAACTGTATTTCTGGTGACTTTGTCAGCTAATACAAGAACATTATCTGTAAGTCTATACGTGCTGCCTCCAACACTGCAGTGAGCCAGAGGGACTGTCCTCCGTTGTCGTGGTGGCTGAGCACAGGCAGTGGTTCCTGAGGAGGTTCTGTGCTTCCCAGACCCAGGTCTAATCTATGTCAGTTTGAGAACCTGAGCAGGGATCTGGGGCCCAGATGCACATTGGTTTCATGAGATCAAATCATGGGCTGTGACCTGTCAGGTGGGACTGCTGATGGCAGGATGGAGCTGTTGAGCAAGTGTGGTATTGTTAACTGGTACAGTCACTGCAGAAAGCCGTGTGGAACTTCCTCAGAACAATAAAAATGTATCTCCCATATGATCAAGCAATTCCACATTTAGGAATTTACTGTAATTCCTAGGGTACACTAATTTGAAAGGAAACTTCCACTCCTATGTTTATTGCAGCACTAATTACAATAGCCAAGATATGGAAACAATCCATATGCTCCAAGCAGACAAAAACCTGTGGATATATAAACCATGGAATACTACTTGGTAGTCAAAAATGACAAACACATAGCATTTGGGGAAAATATTTGAAAGTGGAAGGGATTATGCTAGGCAAAATAAGGCAAAAAGATGAAAATAAATATAGTATGGCTTCACTTACATTTGGCATAGAGAAAATGAACAAAAATGTCAAGAAAAAGACAAAAGTTGAAAGCTGACCATAGGTCAGAGTCATACAACATATAGTCATACAGGGGAGGGAGGGAATTCAAAACAGGGGAGGGAAGACCACAGCACTATGGTGATCATTTATGGGTGCTGTGGTGGTGGAATAACTATAGAGACTACACCTGAGGGGAGAAAAATGCACAAAAATGAACAATAATCTATGAAAATAAATTTTAAAAAATGATATGTTTACATACAAAACAATGGTTTGGGCAAAGTCTTAGGCAGAAGATTATTACAACATTGAACAAAAGTATAAAATGGATATTTGAAGTAACCAGAAAAATAAATCAACATAGCAGTCATTTGGGAAGACATTTCATCTTGAATAGCTACTGTAATGAGTAGAAACTGAAATATGCAGCCTTCTCACCTGGGGGTGCTCTCTAACTCCCTTGTTCCCTCAGTATTTCAAGGGGGCAGAGCCCAGGAGCTGGACATTTCAGGGGAAGGATTGAAGCCAAATCTGAATACAATCTGTGAAGAGCTATAGGACACTCAAGAAAACTAGAAAAGTCAAAAGAACCTAGAGATATATTTGCCTTTGGAGGGACAGACTGCTCCTGGTGAAATCTGACTCTCCACTTTTCACTGATGAATTTTCCATCCATGCAAAGCTCAGGCTGTCAAATGCAAAAATCATACTGGATTGAGATATTGAGGGCCAGACTTTGTGGCTGGACAGATATTTGAAAATTTGTGATAACAGCTAGGAGCAAGGCAACCACCAAGAGGGTGATCGACAAAATTGGAGTAGAAACTGCCCAGACCTTGTGTAAATCTTACACACGGGTTACATCCTTCAAAGCCCAGGATAAAAGCAACATGTGGACACTGGAGGAAGAGCACAGAGCTGTGCACACTGCAGGGTTCCCTGTGGTCCAGGCAATGGCCCAGGGGGAGGGGGAGGGAAAGAACCCCAGAAAAGTAACATAGATTCCAGATGTGCTAAATCCTATATCTTTCATGTATTTGGAATTAACTTCTCCTTGGAGTTCATTTGCATCAAACCTAACCATTCTCACAGTGTGTCACAAATATTTTCTTCCTGTGACAGAAGAATGTAAATATTTAGTGGCCAGTGGTGGTTTCCAAATGTCCATGATGTTTTAAATTTCAAGAGGTCAAGACCAATTCCCCTCCCACAAGGGTAGCTGAACAAATGGCCCTTAAACGAAAGAAATGGAAGTGAGGTACAGTCATGGCAGTCAGGCTTGGAAGGCACTGTGGGTTTTTCCCTGGTCTCTCCTGGTCACTGTCTTTGGCCAATCTCCCGCCATGCTCTGTGGTGTGGACACTCACGCAGATAACCAGCCCACAGTGAACTGAGTCTTTGACCTCAAAAGACACATGAATGCGCTTTGAAGCACATTATTCAATTCAAGCCTTTTCCATTCTGGCCTAGATCCTGACTGCAGCCTGGTGAGATCCAGTCTGTTGGGAGCCACCAAATGAGGCTACCCCTGACCCCTCACCCACAGAAAACGTGTGAGATACCAATTCTCTTTGTTTGAAGCTTCCCAGCTTTGGATAGTTTGCTGCCAACACTGGGGTGACTAATTCACTGGGAGCAGCAATGTGATCAGTGGTGTTCTCTTACAGAAACAGGGGAACCAGAGAACCTGGAGGGACATACTCAAGGTCCAGTAAAAAGAGGCCAAACAAGAATTCTATACCTTCTGATAGTGTCCTTCAAAGTAAAGATGATTATTAAATTGGTCATTTTGTTTTAACATTCTGTTCTAATTTTCCTATCAGCTTTTTTTTTTTTGCATTATTTTTATTTCTTGGAGTTTCATGGTTTTACATGCGCACTACGCGTGCACACACTGGCTTCCTTCTTGGGGCACAGCCTGGCATCGGGATGGGGGACTCTGGCACCAGCAGTGCTCCACAGTGACTTTGCGGTTTTTGGAGGAGCCCCTGGGAGCGGCCTCTGCATAGGAAGGTGGTGGCTCATGGGCAGCACTTCCAGCTCCTTGTCCTTGTGGGCCAGCAACTTGCTGCAGCCACTGGGGTACGTGCACTTTGTGTTCTGGCTGCTCCAGTAAACCATGCTGTGCCTCAGATATGGCCCTGAGACTCCTGGGAGCCCTGTTAGCAATGTGCTACACTACACCCCCCCCCCCCTTGCTGCTGGTTCCCCTTAATGTTGACGTGTCACTCTGACTGGTGCAGGTTGAACTTTTTTTTTTTTATTATTAATTATATTTGACATCATTTGTAGTCCCCAGGGTGTACCCACCACCATTTCACCCGTGCACCATCACCTCAGTCCCTTGTGCACCCTCTGGCCTCATTCCTGTGTTTGCCCTCCCCTCTTCCCCTCCCCCCCCTCCATGGTCCCTTTGGTTTATCCTGGCTTTTTGGTCTTGTTGAGCTTTTTTGTTTACTTTTGGTTATAATTGCCCAATTCTTTGAGCTTATTCTCTGTTGTTTTTGTTGTTCTTTCATATTCCTCCTAATAGTGAAGCCATCCGATATTTTTCTCTTGCCTTCTGACTTGTTTCACTGAGTATAATTCCTTCTAGTTCCATCCATGTTTCTCTAAATGCCCCTAATTTCTCATTTCTGATTGCTGAATAACATTCCATTGTGTACATGTACCACATCTTCTTGATCCAGTTCCTCTACTTTTGGGCTTTTGGGCTGTTTCCAGGTCTTACCAATTACAAATAGTGCTGCAATAAACATAGGAGTACAGGTGCTCTTTTGGATCAGTGTTTTTGTGTCCTTTGGGTAGATTCCTAGGAATGGGATTGCCAGATAATATGGTAGTTCCATTTCTAGTAGACTGAGGAACCTCCATACGGCCTTCCATAATGGTTGGATTAGCCTGCATTCCCACCAGCAGTGTACTAGGGTTCCTTTTTCTTCACATGCAGGTTGAACTTTTTGGTCTCCTTTTGACAAACCTGTGTTTCCTGAGGGGTCTGTGGGCATAGTTGCTGGGCGGGAGATGGCTGCCACCTCTGCGGGCAGCACCCAGGAAGTGGCATGGTGGTTCATGTAATCCCAGAATTACATTACACACCTCAACAGTCCATGGCCTATCACTGATCTATTAGTTTACGCAATATAGGCGAAGCAGGAAGCTTCCAAGTTTGCTGCTGAGAGTCTGCTGCTTAGATTCCGCAGCTTGCTGGAGTGCTGAGGTTGCTGGGTGAACTGTGCGCTCTTAGTAGGAAGCTAAGAAAGGGCTGCCTTGACCCTTCCCAAACACCTGTCCCAACACAATAAACAACGCCTATGTTACAATTAATATACTTACGCTGTGATAGATGAAGTCAGAAGCTTTCATGTAACCTGCATAAGAAACCTGCCATTTCTGCTGTTCGGGGCTCAGGTTTTTGGGAGTGATCCCACACTGCCAGTGTGACAAGTCAATCTCTCTCTCTCTCCACCTCTCTTGAGTGCCGTCTGATTTCTCTGGAGAACTGCTGTAACATAGGGATCTTGCAACTATTTAGACACCTACACTCTGTGCATCTTTTATGTTGTTGGTATAACATGTTGATATCTCTGTAGGTGATAAACCCCAAGAGTGATTTAATTCCCATTTTAAATCACTACATTTATAAAGTAACGAGAAAAGGTTAAAAAAAAGAGAGATTGTAATTTGCACTTAGTGATATATTTGCAATCCTGATGCTCTTCCTCTTTCTGAGATTCTGAGTTTCCATCTTGTGTCATTTGCCTTCAGCCTGGAGAATGTCTTTCACCATTTCACACAGGGTGAACCTCTGGGGACACAACCTGACATTTTTGTTTATCTGAAGTCATATTTTGATTCTCTCTTGAAGGACATTTTTAGTGAATGTAGAATTATGGGTGACGATTTGTTTCTTTTAGGAGAGGTAGCCTACTTTATTTGTCTGCTCCACTGTTTTAATTATTGAGGTATTATTGGTTGAAGACCCTATACATGACTTAGAGCTCAGGCTCACCCCTCCCAGATGCTGTGTCCATACCACACCCACCACCCAAGCATCCACAGTCCTTCACCACAGACCTTCATGGCCCTGTGATATCTGCTGAGATGTCACCAGACAGGAGAGAAAGCACAGAGGCCCCAACCAGAGACATCGTGGTAGAGAGAATATCTGTCACAGCAATCACTGCCATAATCCTCATGATCACCCAGTTAAAAGGCAGAGGAGGCTGCATGGGATCAATCACTGCAGCACTGGGAGAGGCAGAGCAAGACAAGGAAAGAGGATCCATTTGTTTCCAGAGAATCCCCTGAAGGAGAGGAAGGCTCATCAAGTCCTCAAGGCCACCAGACAGAGCAGGCACTTTTGGAAAAAAAAAGAGCAGGGAAAGGGAAAGAACTTAGGGTTTGAAAGTAAAACCAACAATCAAAAGGTCCATCTGCCTGATCTCAACAAGCCAAAGAGACAAGACCCAGCTGGCCTGGCCTTGCTGAGACGCTGCATCAGCAGCACCAGAAAGCTCTCCCAGCAAGTCAGTAACCTCAGGTGAAGACAGAGCTCAAGCGGGTGGCCCTGTTCACACCCCAGCTCCAGAAGATGAGGCTCCTTGTTCTCCTCAGTGCACAGACAACACCAAAAAGGTATATTTGTTATGGAATTTTCTCCATAAAAATCCTGAATGTGTAAGATGTTTTCATTTTAATGCTATAAAATTCTCACCATAAGGCTCAGAATTATGCACAAACGTCTGGAACGTCTGGAGGCTGCACCAGGCCTAAGTCCTCAGTCTTGTTCTTTAGTAAACTCACATTTGCTTCCTCCATTATTGAAGCCCCAGGGACTTAAAGGGCAAGAATGATTTCTGCATGACTCTGGGCAACAACATAACCAAGCATGCCTCAGGCAATAGAGGTGAAACCTCAGGACTTGGATACACACTGCTTGGCTTATGTTGTTCCATCCACAGGCTACTTGGTGAATGTACTGTGTGGGCACCCCTGCAGGACACCGTTGATAAACATCCCCGTGTGTCTTTGCCAAAGTGACCCCTCAACCCATGAAGGTGCTTCATGTCCTCATACCAGGGACTGTTTTGTCCCTGGGGCTCTCTGACTCTGGAGTCTGTCTGGGGATCATCCTCACAGGGGAGAAGCCAAGTCAAGAGTAAGACTGTGTCTCTGACAGACACACAGTGACTGAGGGCACCTGGGGAACTTGGGGTCATTAGTTTGGGAGATCTCCTTCAGGAATTTGCATCTTGTGAGGCATTCTGGGTGGTCTCAATGCCTCCACTGCTCAGCGTAGAGTGGGCTCCTCAAGGAGACACTGTCAAGGGTTGTGACAATCAGCACCTCCAGCAGCTCAGTTCAGCACAGAATACCTGGCAGTGCAATGCTTTGAAAGCGTGTTTTTTTTTTTTTTTTTTTTTGGAANATCAGCCCCTCCAGCAGCTCAGTTCAGCACAGAATACCTGGCAGTGCAATGCTTTGAAAGCGTGTTTTTTTTTTTTTTTTTTTTTGGAAAATCTGGAGCTTAGATTTGGATTATTTTCTGCTATATCTTAAGAGATGGAGATAAATGGCAGAGGAAATAACTGTCCATGCATGCCCTTCCCTCACAGCCTAGTCCAAGGAAAGTTCCATGAGTCTCCTCACATGCTCTGCTGCTTCCCCTAGGTGAACAAATGATTCACATCACAGAAGAGGGAATCCTTTCCCTGTCACCCCTTCCCTCCTGGGGTTTGATGTGGGGAGTGAGCACCGAGCATGTGTGCAGGCAGTAGGGACCAAGCACAGGGTGTACTGAACTGAGGGTCCCTAGGGCCCTTTATGGGAAGGAACTTGAAACATTATTAGAAAGAAGAACATAAATTCAGCACTCAGCTGCCTGTGCTGAGACCCAAGCTCTAACTGCAGTGACAGCTGATACTCTCAGACAGACTGACTCAAAACGCATCTGGTGGTTTCCTTAGCCTAGCCAGGGCCTGGCCTGCTCCTTCTCCTAAGGTCAGGGTTTTCCTCTGTTCTTGGATCAGTGAGAGGGAACCCCCCTTTCCCCAGCACAATATACATACACTAAGGGTTTTGTTGGGGGTTCAGGGTGCTCATAGGCCCTTCACAGGGACCAGACATCTTATGTAAGGAAACCCTGCGCTGTCAGGATCTGAGCAGGGGGCTCGACTGGAAATGGACAGTGATTAGGACCTGGAGTACCCACCACGGCTCCTACTGGCATCAGTGGCAGTTCCAGGGGACACGTGGGGAACATGGACCTTCCATCTTCATGAACCACACGATGTGATGCAGGGAGGCTGACACAGCCGTCCCTACCCTAATGCCAGCGTGGGGCTAACATGACAGGACCCTGACTCCCAATTCTGAGCAGTCCTAACGAGCGACCTGGGAAAGCTGTGTCTCTGCCGGGAGACAAGGGCAGCTCTGCCGTGTCCCAGAAACCAAAGGATGGGCCAGTTTTCCCTTTAAAATTTCTTAAAAGAAAAAGATATACTGACCTGTTTTTCTGCACTAGTGATGGTCACCTGTCCTTTTTGAAATCTAAGATCATCTCTATCTTTGGGTTTTTTCTGGTGCGTGAAAGCCCAGATTGGCCCCTGGTGACCTTCAGGGCCCAGATGCCCTCCTCCTGTGGAGGGAGACTCTTCCCTTTCACCCCAGGACTCTCCAGCCACCCAGGATGCAGCATTCCTGTAAGACCGTGTCCCCATCAGTGTGTGTCCGAGGAGTAGCCTCTCCCCCGACACAGGGCCTGGTGTCCAGTCTTTCGGGAGCAACACGTGACTCAGCAGAGAGACTCCCACGCTCCCATCTGTGGAGACCCAGAGCTCCAGTGAGGTGCGTCTCTGCCAGGACCTCCCCTGCTAGAACGAGACTGAGTCAGAGTGTCACTGAGGGGAGTAGGAGCCCAGGGCCTGCGCCTGGGTAGACTCAGAGCAGATCATGTCAGCGATCTGTGCCTCTGTTTCTCCTTTGGCACACAGGATATGTCATTATTATTAATGAATATTATTGAAACAACTTAATTTATTATCATCCTGCAATATACACAGAGCACCTTTAATGCTCACAGTGACTCTGGAGGCAAAGGGGAAACTATCACCTTCAGGAGAAGAGTGACTCTGAGGAGGGGGCTGGTTTGTGGGTCACTTGCACCTCCCTGTCCAGTATGAAGAGCTGTGGGGTCCTGGACAGGGAGGCTCAGGAAAGCAGGAAGCATCTCCTCAAGCCTGAGAAAAGGAATCTGTAGACAAAGTAAACTAACTTGTTTTTCTGGCAGCTGCACTAACCACAGATCACAGGAAATGACTTGGAAAGGACCAAGCAGGCTCAGTGTACATGGGGATTTTTTAGTTTCTCTTTCAGTCCCAAAAGTGAGACGCCATTTCCACCACCTTGTCAGTGAGGATCATTCATGTACTTTAATATTGTCTTCTTAAATACTTTTAGTTTCCACCGCTTAACAAGAAATGTAGTTTGCATGCTGTTATATGAAATGATTTTTATTTTTGTGTGTTCAAAAATCTAAGAAAAGTTGATGGTTGATTTGAAGTTTAAGGCTGTAAGTCTTCTGGTTGGTGGTTTTATTTTAATAACTTGTTATATAATGTTAGAGTAGTACTCATATAAAGGAATTGACGTGATTTGGGTGGCAACATACAGGTTAATTATAAAGTGAAATCATTAGTTCCTTCTCTCTCTTTTTTTTTAAATTTATTTTTATTTATTTATGTTTACAAGAATGGGGGTTTAGGCCAGAGGTGGGGGGTGAGATTATGAGAGACAGAGTGAGGAGCAGAACAGGTAGATCTACTGAAATACATGGCTGAGGGGAGGAGCAGGCGATACAGGAGAGGCCTGCTGTGTCCTGTACATCAGCTTAGCACAGAGAGCGGCTGGGGTAGCTGTTTTGAGGCCTGCACTCGGGCCTGCACTGTTTTCCAAGATGCTGGTGGCTGGACCCTGGTTCAGCAGTGCTTCCTGGAGGCCAGCTGAGGGTCCTGATGTTGTGTGACTGTGTGGCCATGTCTAGGAAGTGGGCTAATTCCCAAAGTTCTGCTTGTGTGGCTGGGGAGGGTACTGATGGAGATGGGTAGATCCCTCATATCCAGGAATCTATAATAAAATGTATTAAAACTTCTTTAAGAATAACTTTTCCCTGGGTTCACTCCTTATCCTCTCTCTTATGTCAGGGTCTGTGTGGAGTGATGTTTCCTTACCTTCACATCCAACAGTAGATGGCATTTCAGTCACAGCAAACAGTAGATGCCCACTCATAGGTAGTGGTACATTAGACCAGGAGGCTCTGAAGACCACAGGGGACCTGTGCAGATACCAGAACCCGGGAGTTACATGTTTTTTGGAAGTGTCTGGGTCACCTCAGGTTAGCTATTCAGACATAGAGATGACAACCAGATCTGAGAGGCCTCCACACCAGAGAGGCTGATGTGCAGGCTCAGGGACTGGTGAGGTCCCCTGTGCATGGTAGAGAAAAGCCCCTGCCAGGCTCCTGCTGGTTAGGGAAGGAGTGGGGATTAGACTAGAAATTTAAACCATCACTTTGTGTGTGTGTGTGTGTTTCTTTTGCTTTTCACTCCTTCAGGGGGAGGGCACCTACTCCCTCTGTTGTGCAACCATCCAGCAAAGTAGGTTCCTTGTCGATTCTTGCAGATGAAAAGAGAATTTTGGAGCCCTCAGCATCTTTATTATAAGCCTTTAGTGCTACATCAGGCAACAGAGCAGCTGGCAGGAGACAGCAGCTGAGCCCGCCAGCCTCAGAGTGACTTGCAGGGCCCAGGAGCCCTTTTCATCCCTCGCTCCGGCCCAGGTGTCTGCATTTGCACATGCACGTGCCCGTGCTCTGGGGCTTCTTAGCTCCCGAGCCCAGAGTCAAAGGTGTGCATGCCCACGCCTGCCAGCTGCAGACATAGGCGCAGGATGTGCTACCAGGAGGAAGGCAGGACCACCGGTGGGGGCTGTAGACACTAGTGCAGGAAGCTGCGGAAAGAAGCCTGAGCGTCTCCATTCCCCTGCACCAGCCCACCCGAAACTGAGAAGTTAGGAAACTACTTAACATTTTAACAACGTCCAGAGAAATTAACTTGAATGTATCACGTGTTCAAGAAAAGGGGTTTAATCCTTCCCAGCAAAAGTTATAGTTTAAAATTTTAACTCCTTTTATATTTGCCATTATCTTAAGACTGTTTTATGCTTGACTAGAAAGTGCTTCAAAAGTGCTTGAAGCAACTAAAGGATTAGAAGTATCACATGTCTTTTAAAAGAGGAAAGTAAATTACTAACCCATCAGCATCAGGACAGAACAAGAACAGTGGGCAGTGTGTGCTGACAGAGTGGGGATTAGAGTAGGAGGAGATGGGAGAGGCAGTGGGGGGTGTGTGTGTGTCCTTCCTGAAGGTGTTCAGTGTCCCCAGTACTGACCAGGGACACCTGCCTGTGCTCTGTTCTTCCTCCCTCCTTCCCCCAGGGCAGAATTCAGGGAAATAGAAGGTTCTTGGGTGAGTCTTCCTGGGACAGTTCTGCATCCAAAGTTGTCTGCCTGCTCCCCTTCGCTGCTGAGTAGAGGAGGTGCGGGCTGGGCTGGGCTGAGGTGGGGCTGGGAGCAGTCCTTTGCAGCTGCAGCCCCTCCCGCTCCCGCCCAACATATTACTGGATTAAATAAATGTTACTGAACAGATGCAGGACTCAGGTCTCCCCTCATCCTTGAAGTTGTGAGAAGAAGACCCACAGGTTCAATCTGTGTAGCACAGCTCTGGCACTTAGTACCTGCTCAGCAGAGTTTGGTGTCTTCCCTCTGTCTCTTCATCAAACTCCTCTAATGTGTCTTAGGCCTTGAGAAGTGTCCCCATCACACAGGGTTTGGTGGTGGCGGTGGGGTTACATGGAGCAGAGTGTTGTCCTGACTCTTTAGTTATTTCTAGATTAAGATGGATTTTCCCAGTAGCCCTCAGTGTCAGTTGAAATGATCAAAAATGACATTTTAAGGACGGCACAGTTGGGTGGGTTCAGTTATATCATAAATCCCAAATTTACACCAAATTTTAATGACTCAGAATGGATTTCTGTACAGAAACCAAGTGTTTGCATCTATCGAGAAGGCTGTTTAGCTCCTGCTCCATGATGACAAATAGAGCAAGTCACTAAGAACCAGCAGAGTGGACGCTGGCAGAGTTTGTTGGCAGGAGTCTGTGAAACTTGAGGATTCAGTTTCCTGGTGTGTGGAAGATGACGAGAGCACGACAACCCGGCAGAGTGCGGTGAGGGCCACACTGGCCAGAGCCACTGCCTGGTGACCTGAGCCCTGGGTGGCCTGGGGCAGACACAGGTGCTGACCTGAGTGTTGTGAGCACAGTGGGACGTGATTAAGATGTGACCCATATATGCTTGGGGGGATGGAACCCTGCATGGGACTGTGGTGGACTCTGTGTCCAGCAGGGGCAGGTGCTCAGGTCAGAGGTGACGTCTCATGTTCTCCGTGGACTGACAGTGTTCTGGGTGGGTGAGGCCAAGTGGTCGATGAGCAGCAGCAGCGTCTCCTCTGCAGACGAGCTTGGCTGAGGCTGGACATGGATCAGGACTCACAGGGCCTGCTCCTGGGACCCCATGTTGTTCCCCATTGACCAAGTCAGGGCTGTGGGGGACAACAGAACCCCTAACCCCAACAAGAAATATAGGGTGCACAACGCTGATTGGGATGTTGGTAGAGCTTCCTGAATGTTACAGGGAAACCCCATGTAGCGGCAGGTTGTGGGCGCTGGAGCAAGGTTCGGGATGGTTCTGGCAGACGGGTCAGGGAAGGAGAGTCTCTTGGAGCCCTCGGTGGCTTTTCATACTTTATTTAGTAGAGGTGGCCAGGTACATGGCAGGCATGGGGGCCGGGGGGCCGGGAGGCTGGCAGGCCTCCCAGCTCCCAGCGCATCTCACCCTCTCGGCTGCTGCTTCTCTCTCTGCTGCTGCTGCTCTCATCAGTTCTGTCGGTTGGTCCTCACAATTCTGTCTGTTGGTCCTGGCAGTTCTCACAGTTCTCACAGTTCTCTGTCTGTTCTGGCGTCCTCATGACGCCGCCCATTTATGCCCGTGTCCAACATCGGTGCTCCCACTTGCGCATGCCCACCCTGGAATGCTCGCAGCACCACAGGTGTCCATCATCAGTGGTGGGAGGGTGGAAATACCTGATCAACATTTACCCTACACCCCAATAGTCAATGGGTTTCCTGACTGTGGGTGCTCACCCATGCGCTTAAAAGGCACTTACAATGAGACTTGCTGCAGGCACACACAGAAAGGTAATAAAGGGTTTATTTACAAAAGAAGGGGAAATAAAGAAATGAATATCTCAGGGAGAAGAGAAGGAGATAAATTAGTGAATATGTCCAGTTCCCCTGAGCTGGAACCCCACAGCACGCTGATTGCTGGCGAAAAACCAAGAGACCCTCAAGAGACCAGATCTGACAGCTTAACTCCACCCCAGGTCCCACCAAAGGTCTCCTTCCCTTCGATGATGATGTTTTGAAATTTGTATATCTTGGTGTCCTGGATCGCTTTGGTCTGGAGTGGGGTGGCGTCCATAAACCTGTGTTTGATCAGTTGTCCTTTCCCCCTAGCGTGAGCAGGTCACTTCAGGTGAGGCATGGAAGGTGAGCGGTTGGGGAGCAGAGGCAGCAGGAGCACGAGGGACTGTGAGACACCTGAGGCTGGGAGAGCTCCCTGAGTGGAGGAGTCACCTGAGCCAGGAGGATCCTCAGGTGACCCAGGTGCAAGCCCTGAGAGAGCAATGGGAGGAGGTCAGAGAGGGAGGGGAGGCCTGGGAGCCCCTCCTTTAAGGAGAGGAATATACTGAAGGGATGAGACAGGTACTTGGCATCAGTTGACTAAAGAAAGTCTAAGACCTGGGAAGGAAGTGACCTGGAGGAGGTGATGCCGGAGGTGGGTGGGGAGACCCTTGGGCATGTGAGAAATGAGCGTGGCTTGGAATAGGTGTTGCCTGTGGACATGGGTTGAGAAAAATCTTTACATCTTTGTTGGATGGGAAGTAGACTGGGTGGGAGTGGACTGTGAAGATGACCCTGGAGTTTCTGGCAGAGATAACTGGGGGGACACAGGTGCCCTTTACAGAGAAGGGGAAACCACAGGAAGTGAGGGTGGAGGGTAGGCCCAGGCTACATGGTTTCCTTGCGGGCACAGAATCGGGCCTTCCTGGTGACCCTTTGTCCTGGTGGGACAGGGTCTGGTCTCTGTGACCTAGACTTGAGTGACATTAACACCTGAACAAGAGCAAGGCCTTGTCCACGCAGTGTGGGCAGGACCAGGTCCTGGAAGCTCCTGTGTCCAGTGTCACTCTTGGTGTCCAGGGTGTGGGGCTCCTGGGTCAGCTGCTGTGAGGAGAACAGAAAGAGTCCCTCTTGGGGCTCCTCACAGGCTCTGCCATGCGGGTTGACAGCTGACATGGGTTCACTGGGGTGGTCACCATCGGGCACAGGCAGAGCCCTTCAAGGGGGTCAGTGTCAGTCCTGACTGTGCACCACACTCACCCTAGTCCTGAGTCTGGAGGCCAAGCAGCCTGGAGCACAATGGGTGCTCAGCGGTGGGTGCTGGGTGGGCGCCTCCCCTGTACCTGCAGGGGTGTCAGGGTGCCTGCACCTCCTCTCTGCTGGTTCCTCTGATCCTGTTGCTTCCCTCCTGATAAGCAGGGTGGAGTCTGCTGGGATTGCATTTCAGCTTTCGCTTTCAGTGGTGGAAGGAGCCAGAGAAGGGTGACTCCTTTGTCCCAGAGAGCTTTATGGGGTCTTGGGTCTGATTTTTACAGACATTCCTCGACTTGAGCCAAGTTCTGCTTCTCTACTCTCCTGGGAACCCCCTTCACTCAGCCTTGAGGCACTGTGGCACCAACATGGCTCCTGGTTCTGCAAATTTTGCAGGGAGATTTGTGTTCTGCTGGAAGCCCTGAAACTTCTCAAGCTTGAAGAGATGCTCTACGAGTCCACCTTTCCAAAACAGGTATGATCATGTAGAAGACATCTGTCTCCCCAGAAGAGAAAAGTGGGGAGCAGCTGGTTGTTAAAGGAATGTGGCAGTGTTCTAATGGGGTGGGAGTTGGTACTGGAGACAGCACAGCTGAAAGACGACCCAGACAACCTCATTGCAGGGCACATTTATTTCACCGACGTGTCTGTAACACTCAGTGGGGCAGGACCCTTTCTAATTACGTGTCGTGACTCTTCAAATTAAATTCATGTGATGCTCATTCCAATACTGGCAGGGAGATGCTGTTACTATCCCATTTTTCAGATGAGGAAACTGAGGCAGAATTTTAAGAGAGTTTATGTGGATGGTCACACAGAGAGTAACTGGTACCTGAAGTGACCTCACAGTCTGTCCCAGAATCTGTCCTCCCAGGACCATCACCTCCTCCCAACCCCCAGGCAGCAGGTGGTCTGTGGGTGTTTTCTGTGACCAGGACTCTATCTCTTCTTTGTTGTTCTGTCCCAACGATCCCTCACCTTGAGGCAGAAATCCCCACAGAGTTAGAGAGGACAAGGATGAGCCCTCAGTGGGGATCTGACCCTGCTCCTGCTGTGTTTGGGGCAGGACCTTGTCCTTGTCCCTGGCAGGTCAGGGCTGGGGAGGGACTGACCTTCAGGGGAACTGAACAAACAGACAGCACAGGACATGGGCCTGTGAGGGGACCCCAACTCCTTGGGGACAATGTAATGAGTCCTGATGCTTCCCAGGGACACCTGCTCACACTGAGGGAGGCAGGACCACAAGCAGGCACTTCATGGGGGCCTGGGTCTGGGCCTCTGTCCTGGGGAATCACTGGGTATGATGATGGGGAGGGGAGGGCAGTGTGCACCCCGGGCCCAGGGGCCCAGGTGCTGGGAATGGAGGGGCCTGGTGTTCTGAGCAGAGGGGGTGTGGGGTGTGGTTTCCATGGGGTGGGAAGGGGAGGAAGGATGATTTTCTCCAACAAACCTCATGATCTAGAAGCCCAGAGGTCTCAGAAGCCCTGAGAGGAGCCAGCTTTGTCCTTGGTATCAGGGTAAGGAGTCAGCAGGAAGGGCCCTGCTCCTGCTGGTGGGGGGGGTGGTGTCTCTGGACCCAGCTCCCCCCTGAGCCCAGAGCTCCTGGCTGCCCTGCTCCCCTCTGTGGCCCTGGCTGCTTCCTGCCCTGTCTCTCCCCAGCCCTGAGGAGATGGCGCCCTGCTCCTGCCCCAGCTCTGTGCTCTGCCTCCTCCCCTCCCTGATGCTGCTCCTCCAGCTGCCCACCGGGGGGTCCCAAGGTGAGTGTGTCCCTCCTTATTCCTGTGTCTCCCTTGGGTGGGTGGGGGCACAGGGGCTCTAGGAGCACTTCCTTCAGGAAGAATGGCTTTGTAGGGGGTCTATGGCTCTAGAAAAATTTGAGTGTTCCCCACCACCAATGTGATGACAAAGTTAAGAACAGTCACTGAGGGGCCTCCTTTGTGGTGCAAAGGGTTAGGCACTGCACTTTGAAGCATCTGCTGTCACTGCAGCATGAGAGTTGTTATTTGATTCCCAGCCAGGGAGGTGACCCTCATGGTGCCCCAGACCTCCCCTGCCTCACCCACTGCTCCCCTCAGCATTATACCTCAGTCAGTCTGCGTGTTCTTTCCCCACTCTGTCTCTGGTGAATCCTCTCACAACCCCCACCTCTGGCCTGTACCCTGATTCTTGTTTGCATAAATAAATTTTTTTTTTAAAAAAAGCAGTCACTGAACTGTAACTGGAGGGGGGATGACAGTTGCTTTGTGAGGGGTTTATAGTGATTCAAAGTTAACTGTCAAAAATGTGAAAATATATTTTGCCTCCTATTTTTGCTTTTGACTTTATTTTTATTGGACACACGTGTCAGTTACATTTCATTCCACCAGTATTTGTTGGTGTTATGTACAAAACAGACAAATCCCATCTTCAGAAAGCTGCTTTCTAGCAGGAGACTGTGCATAATAAGGACAAGAAACCCACCCCATTCCCACCTGCAGAGGGGCTGAGAGGAGGGACAGGCAGGAGCAGGTTGGGCAGCAGGGGAGGGGCATGTGGGGGCAGCTGTGTCATCAAGGTCAATGTAGATGGTGGGGTGGGAGCAAAGCCCTGGGAAGGGGAGTTGGGGGTGAGGGCCTCATGGAGGGAACAGCCTGTGGGGGGCTGGCTGGTGCTGGGTGTTTGAAGACAGAGGGGGTGAGGTTCAGCCAGAGCAGAGGGGGAGGGAGGGATATAGGAGGAGATGTCAGAGGCCTGGGAAGGGGTCTCCCTTAGAGTTGGGGGTGACTGTGGGGATGGGGAACCCCTGCCAGGTGTGAGAAGAGCAGGAACTGGTTTAACTTCCAGGTGAAAGTGAAACAGGGGGGCAAGGGAGGAGGCCACTCTGAGTGAGACAGGGGTCAGAGACCACCCCCCCAAAAGCCCCTAAAGGCCAAAAGTCCACAAACCAGAATCAAGGGCTATAGCACCAGGGGCTATAGCCTATCAGAGGACAGTGCCCGATACAGATCACTGTCTGTGGGTTCTCACCCACATGCACAATTGCAAGGGACTTCAGGCTACAGGAACAACAACCATGGGGTTTATTTACAAACTGGGGGAAAGGAGGGCGCTTACGTATCCACAAGAGGCTGGCTGCTTCATCCGAACAGCATCAGCGTTGGCAGTCACTGGTCATCAGTTCTAGGCAGCACTGCCCAGGAGCAATGACCACTACGGGCCTGCAGAGGCGGTGTTCCAATGAACACCCAGTGTTACAGTTCTTGTGAGTTGTTGGTTTATGTCACCAACAGACAGCTCTTTGAGGCACCAGGCCCAGGGCCTTTGGTGCTCCTTCCAGTCAGTGTCACAGCCAGGACCAAGTCCTAGTTTCTCTCTCTCCTCAGACGGTGGCTGCTGGAGGCTTCCCTCCTTCCTTCAAAGGCTGGAACTGTCTTCTTCTCTTCTTCTGCAGGAGCTCTTCTTCCTTTGCTGCTGCTTCTCCGTCTTCTCCTCCTGGTTGCTCTGAATCCCTGTCAGCTCTTTCTCCAAAATGCTTCCCAAGGAACTGCTCTCCAAACTGGCTTCAACCAGGCCTTATAGTCACTTCTTCAGGTGCCGCCCCCCACAGTCTGATTGGTCCATTTTCCTGCTCCTGATTCGTCCATTTTGCCTGTACCTGATTGGTCCATTTGGCCTGTTCCAGAATTCAGGAAGTGTAATGTACAAGATGGGCTGGCTATCACTAAATTATGCTGATAGGCGGAGTCCTGGTGCTAATCAACCCAAGGCTCCACCCGATTGGTCCATTCCACAATCCAGGCAGCACACTGCTACATAAAAGGTTTCTGAGGAAGGACTGCTACACTAACTTGCAGGGGAGCCAGAGACCACTCCTTCTGCAGGCTTCAGCCCAGTTACAAAAGGGCCCAGCCTGGGGGTGGCAGGAGAGACTAGTGTGTGTGTCTGCAGTTGAGAGAGGAGGGGCTCAGGCCAAGCTGTGGTAGCACAGGTGAGAAGTGGCTCTTTGGTGGTACAGGGGGCTTCTGAGGACAGCACAGTCCTGTCCTGTCCTTCCCAGGCCTCGTCAGGACAAGGGCTCTGACTGGGAGACTCAGTATCCAGAAGAGGCTGGCTGCTTCATCTGGACAGCATCAGCGTTGGCAGTCACTGGTCATCAGTTTTAGGCAGCACTGTCCAGGAGCAATGACCACTATGGGCCTGCACAAGGGCTCAGCGACTGGGAGAACCCTCTTTTTTTAATTGAGGGAACTTTAATTTATACACTGTGTAGATTTTAGGTGTGCAGTTTCTCACCCCAGCACCTGTATATTTCACGCACCCGCTACCAAAAGTGCAATCACAATCCTCCACCCTCTTACCTGTCTGGTAACTGCCACTTTGTTGACAGTCTAAAGGCGTTGATTGTGTTGTATTAGCCACTTTTTCCCCTTGATAGCCCACAAATGAGTGCAATCATACAGCATTTGTCTTTGTCCATTTGACTTAGCATAATATTCAAGTTCCATCCAAATTTTTTAAATTGCATGATTTCACATATTAAAGAAATCTGAGTACTATTTTGTGTGTGTGTTTGTATGTCTGTGTATGTAAATGTATGTGTGCATTGGTAAGTTCTTGAAGTTTTCTTCATTTTTTAGTTTTTCTTCCAATTGGGTCCTTTGACCATTGCATCATGAGGTCACTGATCTAATCTTCCTTTTGATCTACTCTGCTCCAACAGCTTGTCCACACTTTTTTGTGTTTTCTCCTTGTCTGACTTTCTTTATTGTGGCAATGTTGAACTCTGCTTTATTGTAAGGTATGATCTTCCATGTTTTTGTAGTTGTAATTGAAAAGTTGTTCTCTTCTTGGGATTTCATTTTCCCTTGAGGTCTCAAGTTGCCATGAGGTAGGTTTCTGGTGCTTGTTTTAAATTATATTTGAGGAAATACATCTGTATTGGTAACTTAGAGATTTGAACTGTTTCTGACTTTCCATCAGGTGACCCTCTAATCGCATGTGTTTTTAAATGTGTAATTCTGTAGGTCTAGAGACCTGAGATTGAGATGCTGAGTCAGGGACTCTGGGGCCTGCAATCATCTCATCTCTGGTGCGGATGCTCTGGCTGGGTTGTGAAGCTTATGTTTGTGGCACCCCTGACACCGCCTCTCTCAGCTCCAGCCCTTAGACTCTGCCGTGCTCACACTGTCCCTGAGCTCCAGGAGGCAGGGCCAGTCCTGAGGGGCTGTGTGTCCAGCTCTGTGCCCTGTGTCTTTACTGGGACCTTTTAGCTGGAGCGCCCAGTCAAAGCTGTGAGCTCCTCACTGTCGGCTATCTCTGCCCAGGTGCATGTGCCTAGTTGAATGTCAGCCTCACAGTTTGTGCTACAGCCTCCCCACTCCTGACCACAGCCTCCAGCTGTCTCTCTTAGCCTTATTCTTGGCCAGTGAAGCATGACCTCCTCTGTGTCCCTTTTGGTGCTGTCTGCCTGGGGGGACAGCTATATGTGAGGTGTCTAGTTTCGTTAGTTTCGGTATTCTCTGGATTCACTCTTCCATCATTAACATTGATGATCCTCTGTGTGATGAAGCTACAAATTTCCTCTGAGACCATCTTAGTACCACAGGAACACCTTTGAAATGCATGTTCTGGGTACATCTCAGTTTGCTGCATCAGATCTGGGGTAAGTTCCCCACATTTTACATTACAAACCATCCTGGTAATTGTGACACTTGTGGAAGGTGAGAACTGTGGTATCAGAGATCTTCATGGGAGGATTTGCTATCAGGTACACTAGTGAAGGATGAAGAATCTTTGACATTATTTCTGGACCACAAGCTGTGACTGGAAGATCTTTGCCTGGACAGAGTTGTCACTGCTAATCTTTCAGGTCAGCTGTCTTCTCGCTGGACACTGTTCCTCAGCTTGCCCCGGGCTCCCCTACTGATGGTGTGTGTCCCTGTGCTGCAGACCAGCTCCGGCAATGAACCAGGGCCCCCACAGGATGAGACAGGATCGACAATGAATGTATAGGGAAAGGGGAAAGGAAAAGGGGAGAGGGAACGAGAAAACACAGCACTCCTTCTATGATGCCAACATCCTCCACTGAGTGTCTCAGCAGATCTTTA
>JAGFMF010012226.1:553764-567176 GCA_019455555.1 Galemys pyrenaicus
TTAAAACCTACATTATACCTACATCCTATTGTTTAATTCCTAAAAGAAACCCATAACCCCAACTTACTCTAAACCCAGAACTATTCAGTAATTTTTTTTTAATATTAAGGGAATCCCCCCATATACAATTAGGATTCAGTGTAATGGTGGCAGAGAAATGGGGAGGAGGACAGGAGGGATACAAGTGACTTGTTTATCAACTGAGAGAGGCAGAGCCATCTGGGAGCACATAGCCTTTCATAATGTGCCAAGCCACAGGGGTCTTGTTTTGTTTGGTTCCCTAGCTCAGTTCCCCATGGTAAATGTTTGGGCTTTGAGAAACTGCCTACTTTTTTACTTTTTTTTTGGTAAAACAATCACCATCAAATGGACAGCAATCAATTTTATGACCCTCCCCTGGGTTATTCTTTAGGAAGCACATATCATGAGCCTATGATTATCAGGTCAGCCCAAACAAAATGGAATCCAGCAGGAATCCTGATTTTTCAGGGGTGTCCCTTATGCTGGACTTTTGTCACATAGTACAAGTAGCTTGGCCCTTGCCATCCCTGGTCTGGGTGCATATTTCTCATACTCTCTAACTCCCATATCTGTATCCACAGAGGTGTTCCAGGTGATTGCCCCCTCAAAGCCCATTGTGGCAGAGGTGGGCAAGGATGTTACATTGCCCTGCTCCCTGGACCCAGTCATGAGTGCAGAGAATATGGAGTTGAGGTGGTTCCGGTCCAATATCTGGGAGTCAGTGTTCATCTATCAAGACGGACAGGGGAGACATGATGAGCTGATGGCCCAGTATGCAGGGCGGACCTCGCTGGTGGGGGAACTCCTCAGTGAGGGGGAGGCTGCTGTGACCATCCACAAGGTGCAGACTGCTGACAATGGGCTTTACACCTGCTTCTTCAGCAACGGAGTCTTCTCTGACCAAGCCAGATTGGAGCTGCAGGTGGCAGGTTGGTGACAATATTAAATATCTCAGAATCCTGGAGTTTTGGAATTGGGGAGAAAATAAGGGCCATGCAATTTAGTTTATCATTTCATTTATGAGTAAGAAAAGGTTTATCAATTCATGCATATTAAATGTAAATATACAGGGAACCTACTATATGACTGGCCCTTTTCCAAATTCTTGAATATACCAGCAAATCTAATAAATTTCTTCATTCTGAGTTTATATTTTTAGTGGGAGATAGGGCAATCATAATAAGTAACCAGGGCATAAATATTGTTCAGAAGAAATTCAGAAGAGATTCCCTGATAGGGACAAGAAGCTAATGGAGCAGGGGAAATGGATCAGCAATGTGGGTCTGGACTGAGGGGAGGTTGCAGGAACAAATAGTAGCTCAGGCTGGTGCTACTGGAGCAAGGACTCCAGGGAAATGGTTATATAAATAAGTAGATATTTGATACAGGCATTCTTTTCTGTCCAGTTAGACAATTGACATATATCATATGTAAGTCTAAAGCATATAGCATAAGTACTAATTTACATATAAAGTGAAATGATTGCCACAATAGCTTAAATAACATACATCTTCTATTATAAGTATAATGAAAAAGAAGCAAAAAAGGAAAATTTTCTCATTGTGAAAAAATATCTTTGGAGCTAGTCTTTTAACACCTTCCCTACACATCACACAGCAATGCTGGGTGTAGACACGTTGCAGGGGAGGGGATTTCTACGTGGAGGAACAGCCCATGTGAATGACCTGGGGTGAGGTGTGTTTGGTGCATGATCTGCTCAAATGGAGGCCTCATGGCTGGTGGGGGAGATGAGGAGCAGGGTGTTGTGAGGAGACAACATGTCATAAAAATATGTTGTGGGTACATGGTGGAGAGGTCGAGGGTGGTTGATTAGTGTTACCAAAAGTAAATACACAAAGCTCCATGTGATGTAGATATTTGAGCTTGGACAGCATTTTATCAGACAAAGTTCAAGAAAGCCCCTCAGAGTAGATGAAGAAAGGACAATGAAGTCCACGGAGTCTGGCAACTGTAGGTAAAAGCAGTTAAATTCCTGGGTTTGGAGTGTGGGCCTGTGGGTACAGGTAAAAGTGTGAGCGATGTAGAAAGAAGAGGGTTGGGAAGGAGTCAGTTGCAGATCGAGGATGCTTAGTGCTCATGTTGTGGTGTTTGATTGTGGAGCTGTTGAAGATTTTTGGCACCGCAGGATTTAGAACGCTGACTCAGCAGTAGTGGGGAGAAAGGAGGGACAATATCTGGAGGCGTGGTTCCAGTCACAGGGTGGAGAGGAGGGCTGACTCCCACAGTGGCAGTGGGTGGACAGGAGGTCAGACATCAGAGACGGTTAGAAGTAAGACCCAATTGAATGAGTAGAATTGGGACACAGAGCTCAAAATGGAAGAGGGGATTGCAGAGACTTCCAAGGTTTGGTTCAGTCTGTTTGTTATTTAATGTTCAGAGTATTAATAATGTATATCAGTTACCTATCACTATAGTGATGCTTTGTAAAAAATAACTGCAAAAAAAATCTCAGTGGCCTGTAGTAATGGGCTTGTATTTATTGGGCCCATGGGGGCTTCATCTGACCATGGATAGACTTGATTAACCTCCGTTGACCTTACTCCTATACCTTCTGATCAGATGAAAAGTCACCACATGGACATTGGTGGTGAGTGTTAGTCACTGGCTCCTGGCTGAGGAAGGACAGTTTCATGGAGAAAGGTTGGAGACAGGCCCTGCTCCATGAGCTCATCCTCCAGCACCTGGACTACAATATCCTTCCATGGAAAAGGCAGAGGGAAGACCATGGGGCCAGCACTTTAACCCTCTGCTGAGGCACATGAGCTGTTCTCTCAATAGACACATGAAGTCACATGACTGGACCCTGAGTCAAATATGAGGGAACTAAATGTACACGGCAGAGTGAGTGAGCTATGAAGATAGGTAAAGAAATAGGACTATTTTTATTACTAATTTACCTCAGAAGAAATAATAGCATGAGTTCAGATGTAGAATTTTGAGTTTGAAGAACATGCAAAAAGCTATAGGGAGAAGAGCTTAGGGAGGGTGGTAAGTTGATATTTGTAAGTAATGTATAAGGAGACACAGAGTTGTGTGAGAGAAGACACCTCAGGAGAGGGTGTGAGATAAGATGCTCTTTAAGGACTGAAGCCTGGAACTGTGCTTTGTTCAAGGATCAGGTGCAGAGAGAAAGTCAGGAGAGGGCCCAGCAAGGGATCCAAATGAAATAAACCAGATGAGTTAATCAATCCAAAATTGGGGTGGTTTCAAGATGAGGTTGGGAGTGTCTTGCACTGAATGTAAAGTGTATGAGAGAACCATGGAGACTGGGGCTAACAAATGGGAGATTTTTGTTAAATCATCCAGAACAGAATGGAATAGAAGGAGAAGCTGCACTGTGGTGGCTGATATGTTGGTGAGAAATGAGAAAATACAACTGTTGGAGGAATATAAGGTGTACTCTACTAATAAGAAATGAATTCTACAAACCTTTGAACATTTTTATATAATTATAAAAACAAAAGGGGGAAAGATAGAGGTTAATATCTGAGGTCATCATCTTGCTGGTCCAGGTGTGACTTCCCCCAGATCCCCCAGAATGCACCTTACAGCGTCCCCTGTAGTTATGCAAAGGTAGATCCTGCCCCACCTGACTCTTATCTTCACTCCACAGATGTGGGTTCTTCCCCCCAAGTACACATCACAGGGCCAGAGGCGGATGGGGTGCGTGTAGTATGCTCAGCCTTGGGCTGGTTCCCGGAGCCCCAGGTGCAGTGGAGAGACCTCCATGGGCAGCAGTTCCTGGAGTTCTCCAAGGTCCAAGCCCAGGACACTGAGGGGCTGTTCAGCGTGGAGGCCGCTCTGGTGGTGAGAGACAGCTCTGCGGGGAGCGTGACCTGCTCCATAGTCAATCCCATCCTGGGCCAGGAGAAGGCCATGGCCATTGTCCTCCCAGGTCAGTTGCACCCCACCCCCAGTTCCTACAGGGTCAGAGGGAGGGGCTGGCACCCCCAGGGGTGCTGGACTGGTGTCCTGGCCTGTGTCCTGATGGGGTATCTGTGGGGTGTCTGTCTGCAGAGCCCTTCTTCCCCCGGGCCTCTCCCTGGAAGCCGGGTTTCCTGGTGAGCCTGCCCCTGCTGCTGCTGCTGCTCCTGGGGGCTACCTGCTACACCTGGAGAGAACATTCCACACAGATGCGGGAGCTGCAGGAACAGAGGAGTCTGTGCCAGGACAAGGAGGAGAACAGACGGAGCAAGGAGGATGCCCTGAAGGACAGAGGTGAGGCAGGACAGGGGTCAGGCAGGTGAGCAGGGCAGTGGGTGATAAGAGGTACAAGGTGACCACAGAGTCAGAGCCCAGGGTCTACTCTGCAGGGAGATCAGAGCAAGTGACTAAGTCCCAGAGAGGACAGTGGAGCTTGGGGGCTCAGATAGATCTGAAGGTGGAACTTCTAGGACACCGACACCTTCATTTCTTGTCCTCTAGGCACAAATTTTGTTCTTAGGGACGGTTTATGCTTTTTTTCACTCTCTTTCAGATGAACTCCAGGCAGCTCTAGGTAAGCTCTGCTCTCCCTCCTGAACCCTTGTGTACCTTTCATAGGAGACATTCTGGTTCTCAGCTCACCTGTTTCCCATCTTGCCTTTCAGACCAGAGGAAGGCAGCTTACCTGGCTGGTGAGTGATGCTCCAGGAGTCCTGGGTCCCTGTCCCCCCTTTGTCCAGAGTTCCCTCTCCTTATTGGTCTAAGCACAGACTTATGGACCCTTCCCTGGGGTGGAAGTGGGGGCTGATGGGAGGATGGACTCTGTTCCATGGGCTCTCCTACCTCTGGGTGCTGTTTCCCTTCTGGTCTGGGGATCCTGGTGGGGTGTGACCCTCATGGTATCCTGCATCTTGGTCAGCTCCATGAAGCAAGAAGCGCCTGCCCTGAGATTTTATAAGTCAATGGGCTCTTGGAGTTGGGAGTGTGACCTCCTCCTGCCCTCTCACCCAAACCCTACCCAAGGAGAATCTGTTTTCTCTGTCCCTGAGGATGCTGGTCGGTTGCGATGGAGAGGATGGGGTGACCCTGCATGGGAGGGGGTGGGGGAAGACTTTTCATCTCCCAGAGAATGTTTATCTCTAGAAATATTTCATCAGAGAAAGACCGACCACTTTACTCTGGAGCTGGTCTGATGTCCATGTTGTGTTTTAATTTCACCATCCCATCAACTTCCCAGTAAACACTGAATATAATAACTATGGACTGGTATATAAATTAAAATATATCTTCCAATTAACCAGTTTTTGCCTCTGTGGCACACCAAGTAGCATGTGAAGCAGGAGCTCTGAAGGCTGTGAGGCCCAGAGCCGCTCAGTGACTTGCCCAAAGCCCACAGCAGCAGCAAGCAGGGCTGGGTCAGTCTGTCCTGCAGGTCCTTGACCTGAGCCAGAGATTTCCCACAATCTCCTGCTATCTGCATAGGGAAGGAGGTCATGACCTCTCCAGCTCCTGCCCTCCTCCACCCCAAAGTATAACTTGTAGAACAGGGGGAACTCAGGGCCCATGGATCACATGAGCAGGTGGTTGTGCTGAGGTCTCACCTGTGTGTTCCCTTTCAGCCTGGAGGAAGGCCCAGCTGTATGCAGGTGAGTGGCCCTGAGGGCCCTGGGACCCCGCTACCAGCCTCCTTTCTCCCCCTTCTCTATCAGGAACCCCCACCAGGAAGGGATGGGGTCTCTGGTCTCCTCTCACTCTGTAGCCTCCACCTGAGAACTACAGGGTCCCTTCCTGCGAGAGTCTCACTGATTCTCCTGTGGATTTATTTTCACAAGTGAGGATCACAAGTTCTTTAACATCATGCTGTCTCTGTGAATGTGTGTCCATGCATTTTAACATAAACCATTTTTGATGGCATGCTCCCACTTCATTTTTAAGAGACACCATTAATGCAATAAAATCAACATTTTCATATTGACAGGTTCACCAATAGATACATGCATGATCTCGTATGACTTATAAAATTGAGCAATAGTTTCTGACTTTATAGTTTGCCATAACAATTAAGTGACTAGTGCATTGAATTGTGTGCACAATCACCAACATGCTGTGTCCTTCTGCTCCATTCTTGTTTTCCTTCCCTACCCCCCTTTATTTTTGTGATATGCAAGTTATCATACTATAGTTGGATGTCAGCTACTGTCCAGGTGAAAACAAGTAAATTTAAATATCATTTTTTAAAGATTTATTTTATTTATACATACAAGAACTGGTGTGTAGGCCAAGGGTGCAGCAGGTGAGAGGAGTCACCAGAGACAGAGTGAGGAGCAGAACAGATGGATCTCCTGAAACACACTGCTGAGGGCAAGACAGGAGAGGTCTGCTGCACTATATGGGTCACCTCCCAGGCAGGGGATCAAAACATGCTTCAGTGGATGATGATAACTTGATAGTGCTGAGACTTAACCCTTGAGCCACCAGGGACGCCCAAATATCATATTTTTAAGGATGCTATGTGGGTTATATCATCATTTTATGTGTTCAATTTTTTTTTTAAATCAAGCAACTCAAAAATACGGAAGTGCCGTTTCTCCCATGTAACTTGTGTACGCATAGTTGTTTGTCACACATTTATACGCAAGGGTACAAGAAACTGTTAATTATTTCTATAAATGTTAATCCTGAATTCTCCTCTCTCCAACTCTCTCCTCACATGGTTTGGAGTCTCAAGCTCTCGCATGACAGCCTCTCAGAGTCTTGCTGTGTCTGACCTGAGTGTTGGGGAATGACCTGCCTTTCTCTTCCCCAGCAGGTGTGGATGGGGATGGCATGGCCTTGAGGGGCCTGTTCTCTCCTTTCAGTCATTCCAGAGGCTCCCTGGGGCCACTGGTCCTAATAGCCTGTGTGGCACATGCTGAGGGGGGCAGGCACGTCCCCTCTGGTCATTAGGGCTTGTGGGTGATGCCTCCCCCTACAGCAGAGTCGAGTCTGGGGTCTGTCTCTGGTCAACAAATTGATAAAACTTCTGCTCCTTCCTTTTGTCCCACATCCTTATCCTGCACTCCACACCTGTCCTTCCTCTCTGCCTGCTCTCCATATCCATCTCTCTCGCTCCATCTCCCCATATAGCATGTGGCACTTCTGGGTTCTCTTCTCTCTATGAGCACAAGGGGGTCCTGATACTCCCTCCAAACCACCCCTGCAACAAGGCCCTGCTCATGCTGCCTGGCCCCTATATGTGACATGGCCCCCTGCTCATGCTGTATGGCCCCCTCTTAACATGTGACACTTCTGGGTCCTCTTCTCTCCATGTGCATCGTGGAGTCCTGGTGCTCACTCCAGACCTCTCCCTGACAGGGCCCTCCTCATGCTGGGGCCCAGCATGAGTATCAGAGCTCCAGCTGCTGCTGACACATGTCACCTCACACTGAGTAGCTTCACCCACCAGTTTATCATGTCACACAACTGCAGGGCAGAACCTGAGACCATGTCCTGGACTAAATCCAGGGCCTGGCAACTCCTTCCTTCCAGGGGCCTTTTCCTCTCCCAGGATCTAGAGCACCCTATATTTGATCAGGGGCTCCATCCTCTTTCTATACAGCCTGCAGCCTCTTTATGGCCACCATGTGACTGTCTCTGAGCACAGGTGCAGGGTCATGGCTGTTAAGGCTCCTGTTATTGATTCTGATACAGGGCAGCAAGGGGCACTAAAAGAATCATCCAAATAGTTTACCAGTTGTTGTCTGAGTCCTTCCCCTACATGCACAATTGCAAGACTGCTCAGGCTCAGCGAATAACAGTGGGATTTGTTTAACAAATAAGGGAAAAATAAAAGGTTACTGAGGCCAAAAACAGTCTTTATCTCCCCCAAGTCCATGTCCAGTGTTTCTCAGTCTTACACGAAAGCAGTTAAGATGGCATCTTCCCCGCACTGAGGACTCGGAGCTCCTCTCCCAAACATTAGGCCACGTGTCTAAGATGGTGTTTTCCTGCCACTCCAGAATCATGGCAGACAGATTATAGGCCTGGTTCCAACTTATAAGGACAGCAGAAGACACAACAGGAACTGCTCCATGAGCTGCCAAGATGCCCTAGCACAGCAGAAGAGAAGCTTTAGTGGTTAATGACCACAGTCACGCATCTTAGCTAGATACCCGGCTCGGTGTCTTCACCTTCTCCACCAGACCAGGCAACAACAGCATCAAACCAGGAAAAGTTTTAGTCACTCAGTTACTTGCAAAGCCTCTGAACTTTGCTTCTCAGTGGTCAAATGACGACCACACTCACACAGCAGTGAGCTGTCTGGCTCCCTGGTCTTTGTCTTCTCTGCCAGGCCACAACAGCCTTCTCAGAGAGTTGCGGTGAGGTCCAAAATCCTCTGACACCCCATGCTAAGATTACATGATGAAGACTCCTTCTGCGCACCTTTCTACAGTACCTTATATTACTATCAGTTGCCCCAGCCCACTTTTTAGCATTTCCCCTGGGGCCATCTATCCTCACTAGCAGCCCTCTATGGGGGCACTGCCTGTAACAGACTTGGCTTTAGTCACTGCTTACAGTTCCACCTGCGTTTCTCTTTCCTTTGTTCAGCACATATATTACAAGGCTGTGGGATTAGGAAATGGACATCTTTGGAATAATCTTTTTATGAAGAGAGGTTCTCTTACATGCTTATTTTCCTCTGGGCTATATCTGGAGGAAACAGATGCGTCAACCCAATATATCAGTGTTTTGTTCCCACCACCCATAAAAATGTGCAGAGATGTCAGTAGTGTTCGATCTTCTCAGTGTGTGTCCATGTTCTCTACTCTGCACGTCTCTCTCCTTCCCAGAACCCTCTCCATGGCCTCCTGAGTGGGTGGGACCCTCTGCTCCAGGGTCCTGAGTCTCCTCACTCATGTCACTGTCACCTCCTTGTGTAGCTCAATTAACTCTTTACCTGTGGGATAGAGAAGACCTGCATGTTCAGTCAATGAATTATTTACAAGTAAATGCAGTGCATGATATTTTCATCTTCACAATTCTTTTTTCCAGAATACTCACTTTTCATGATGGATGGTGACTGGTGATTTGGAAAGCATACTTTTATGGTTATAGCTGAACAAAAATCTCTGTTCAGTTGGCATAAAGTCTCTTAATCCCTGGGCTAAGCTTTCTCCTTAACTTTCATAGCAATTTGCACCATGATGGGTGTGTGTGTGTGTGTGTGAGTGTGTGTGAATCAGAAATATACCCCCTGTCTATCCCATGTCAGTCTCTTGCAAAAATCCAGGCCTAGTCCCTGATGTGTTCAGTATCCAGCGTCCCTCACATGAAATGTGTGTCTCTTGCAGATTGGCGGAAGGAGCAGTTCCGGGCCTGTGAGTGACTCTGTGTTCTCTCTGGGGCTGCTCAGCCTCTGGCCTTTCCTCTGTTCTCTGTGTAGAAACAGACTATCCATAGTCGTGGGGTGGGTGCAGCGTGATGTCACAGTTGGGTTGAGGTTGACTGGTCATGGAGGTGGAGGGGCTCTTCAGTTCTTTGGGTCCAGGCTGTTCACCAAGTATCTTGTGGCTCATCTGATCCCCAATAAGTTTTGTGGCTCCTTCTTTTGCTTGGGGGACTTGTAGGCTGGAGTCACCAAACTCTCATTTCAGGGACTGTATCCCTCCCTACACAACTGAGTATCTGGGGTAAGGCTGTGTGCCGCAGCCTCACTCCAGCAACGAACCAGGGTCCCCACAAAATGAGACAGTGTCGGTGATGAATGTTTAGGGAAAGGGGAAAGGGGACGAGAAAACACAGACACTCTTTCTAGGGTTCCAACATCTTACACTGAGAGTCTCAGCAGGTCTTTATTTATACTTTACACCCAAGAAGCAGGAAAGCAGGGAAACATCACTTGTAACATTTTCTTAGGAAAAACAGGGGACCTTCAGGCCCCAGCCCTGTGCAAAAACATGTTTTTGAGAACAGTAGAGCAACATTCGTTACATTTTCTTAGGACTGGTGCAAAACAAGTATCTATCTATATACTAAATGTTGAGGCAGATGTAATAACCCAGCTCCATCACAATGAACCTTTCCACCACAGGCCCCAAGCAAAAAGGAAATGTTAAAATTAAACCCCAAACTATCTATTCCTTACCATTCCATCCCCAAAAGGAGCCACTAACACCACCCTACCCTGAACCCAATAGTTAGTCATCAAAATTGCTCAGCAACCAGTTATTTTGTTTGGTTAAATAGCCAATCTCAAAACTGCCCCCCAATGGGAAATTTCCAGTTAGCACTTAATATGCCTTTACAAGATGGTGACAGTAATATCAGCCAAAACAATGGAGATCGGACAGGGGCCAGCTTTGGAGCTCCTGATTTTTCAGGGTTGTCCCTCATGCTGGACTTTTGTCACTCAGCATGAGTAACATGGCCCCCGGCAGTACTGTGTGTTTTGTTGTAAGGAAGGGGGTGTGTATGACCTTGAATAATGAGCCTTTCTCTCTGCAGGGCCTGTCACTCTGGATCCAATTTCTTCAACTTCTGGAATTGTCCTCTCTCGTGACAGGAAGAGTTTGATCTGTCATAATTTTGAAGTACAAGAGAGTGTTTTGGGTCTTGAGGGCATCAGATCAGGGCGCTGTTACTGGGAAGTAGAGGTCAGGGATGCAGACAGAACCACATGGGGGGTAGGGGTCTGGAGGAAAGATGAGAAAACAAGATATAAGTATCCATGCCCCTCATATGGGTTCTGGGTTGTGGGGCGGTATAATAATTTCCAAGCCTTTACTAGACCTCGTACTCCACTCCACCTTAGGCAGGTTCCCCACAGGGTGGGGGTGTTCCTGGACTATGCTCAAGGGGACGTCTCCTTCTATAACATGACTAATGGCTCCCACATCTTCTCCTTTCCTCCTGAGTCCTTCTCTGGGACTCTCCTTCCATACTTCGTCTGTTTTTCAAAAGAAGTGTCCATGACCCTCTGCCCCCTGGAGGCTGGGCCCCAGAAGCCCTCTGTGCTCACGAACAATCCTCTTTCTCTGGAGGAGCCTGTGAGTCTCCCAGGGGAGGGGAACGCCTCAGGCTCTGGTGTGGATGCAGCTCCCCCAGGGCCTGAAGCCCCCCTCCTCTCCTGAACTCCTAGGGCCGTGTCCCCATAAGCCCCTCCTTGCCCAGCCCTGCACTGGTCTCTTCTTGGAGCTGCAGGTTCCCTGTGAACAAACCTCTGAGTGAGTCCCAGATGCTGGAGTCTAGTCCTCCTGATCTAGTGCAAATTGCTAGTCTGTGGCTGTGACAACAATCAGGTCAGGCCTAGTGCTAATGCCACAAAGGATAAAATTGACTCCTGTTGAACAGTTGGGGGTTGTATGAATTTTACCATGGGGAATCATTTTTCTTTTGGTAATGAAAATCTTCCCTGGGGTTTTCATGTTGTTAGGACAAGAAAAGGGACTGAGCTCTGTGGTGAGGACCAAGCTACTTGTGCTGTGTGACAAAAGTCCGGCATAAGGGACACCCCTGAAAAATCAGGAGCTCCAAAGCTGGCCCCTGCTGGATTCCATTTTGTTTGGGCTGACCTGATAACCATAGGCTCATGATATGTGCTTCCTAAAGAATAACTCAGGGGAGGGTCGTAAAATTGATTGCTGTCCATTTGATGGTGATTGTTTTACCAAAAAAAAAGTAAAAAAGTAGACAGCTTGTTAAAGCCCAAACATTTACCATGGGAAACTGAGCTAGGGAACCAAAACAAGACCCCTGTGACTTGGCACATTATGAAAGACTCTGTGCCTCCCAGGTGGCTCTGCCTCTCTCATTGATAAATCACTGTATCCCTCCTGTCCTCCTCCCCATTTCCCTGCCACCATTACACTGAATCCTAATTGTATATGGGGGGATTCCCTTAATATTAAAAAAAATTACTGAATAGTTCTGGGTTTAGAGTAAGTTGGGGTTATGGGTTTCTTTTAGGAATTAAACAATAGGATGTAGGTATAATGTAGGTTTTAATATTATCCTTTTATTGGAGGCCTGTAGTAGGACAAAGTAGTTAACAGTGTTGGGACAAAGTTGTTATGTTTGCTCTAATGTTTGGCTTGCCAGTGGGTACATGTTGTTTTGCATCCGAGTGGGAAAAACATGTTTTTCCCGTCTGACTAGGAAAAAACACTGGCAGGAGGTGGTGAAGACCCCCCAGTTATTGTTAACAAAAATGTAACAAATGTTAGCTTGCTATTTGTTTGTAATTTATAAATAAAGATCTGCTGAGACACTCAGTGGAGGATGTTGGCATCATAGAAGGAGTGCTGTGTTTTCTCGTTCCCTCTCCCCTTTTCCTTTCCCCTTTCCCTATGCATTCATCGAGATGCTGTCTCATTCTGTAGGGACCCTGGTTCGTTGCTGGAGTTGGTGTGCAGCAGCTTTGAATTATTCTCCTAAATTCATTGGCGTTTACTTTATCCCACTTGAATTTGTGTGGAGTAAACCAGAAGCTGAATAAGGGTTCCCAGATCTATCTTGAGGGGTCTAGAATACCTGACCAGAAAAGTAAGGCATTCAAAATATTTGGGGATTATTTTTAAAGATTTATTCATTTATGTATAGAAGAACTATATAGGCCAGAGGTGCAGGTGGTGAGAGGATACACCAGAGATAGAGTGAGGAGTAGAACAAGTGGATCTACTGAAATACACGGCTGAGGGGAGCAGCAGGTCTGACAGGAGAGGTTTGCCATACCATGTAGGTCCCCTTCCTGGCTGAAGGAAAGGGCAGATGATAGACTTTTAGAGAATCCTAGTATTTTGTTATTTCTTTCTATTTTGAAATGGATGAAATACATTTGTTTGCCCAAACCACATAAAATTCTGTTTCCTGTCAAAGTATTGTGATGTGTTAATTTGATGAATTCCAGAGAAGGGTTTGGGTTTCTCTTTATGTGTCATCACCTGTGAATTTTGAGAACTGCTCCCTGCATTTGATGAGAATGAAGAAGAGACTTTCAGACTCGGGGTGACTTGGGGAGCTGTGACCTGAGCTCCAGGTCCTTCCATGTCCTGTGGCAAAGGGTCACGGGAGCCACAGCTGACAGAGGAAGTGGATCCTGAGCCCCAGACCTGCAGGGAGGAAGGTGTGATCCTGATGTGGGTCTTGTGAGAGGAGAAGATGGAGGAGTGGGGAGAGGGGAAGGAGTCAACATCAGTCATGTGTGTGATCCAGTGCATAAAAAAGATTGTGGTAGTGAAACAGGGTGGGCAGGGGAAGGAGGCGCTCTGACTGAGACAGGGGTCAGAGGCCCCAAAAAGCCCCTAAAAGCCAAAAGGCCACAAACCAGAATCAAGGGCTATAGCAATAGGGGCTATAGCCTATCAGAGGACAGTGCCCGATACAAGTCACTGTCTGTGGGTTCTCACCTGCGCGCACAATTGCAAGGGACTTCAGGCTACAGGAACAACAACGATGGGGTTCATTTA
>JAGFMF010012226.1:567302-605527 GCA_019455555.1 Galemys pyrenaicus
GAGTCTCAGTCTCTCTCTCTCCTCAGAGGGTGGCAGCTGGAGGCTTCCCTCCTTCCTTCGAAGGCTGGAACTGTCTTCTCCTCTTCCTCTGCTGGAGCTTTTCTTCCTCTGCTGCTTCTTCCAACGAACTGCTCTCCCAACAAACTGCTCTCCAAGGGAACTGCTGCTCCAAGGGAAATGCTGCTCTCCAACTGGCTTCGACCTGGCCTTATATATACTTCTTCAGGTGCCCCCCCCCACATTCTGATTGGTCCATTTTATTGCACCTGATTGGTCCATTTGGCCTGTTCCAGAATTCAGGAAGTATAACAGGCTCAGCTATCACTAACTTGTACTAGGCGGAGTCCTGGTGCCAATCAACCCAAGGCTCACACCAGATTGGTCCATTCCACGATCCAGGCAGCACACTGCTACATAAAAGGTCTCTGAGGAAGGACTGCCACACTAACTTGCAGGGGAGCCAGAGACCATTCCTCCTGCTGGCTGCAACTGGGTAACAGTAGTTTCTACATTTTCTCTTCTGTTATGTTTACTTTGAATTTATTATTCATGTTTTTCCTTCTCTCTTTACCTTATGCTTTATACAAGTTGTTCAAGCTTATATTTATAATATAGTTTTTGGGTAGCAGAATAAACAAAGGATTGTGACTGAATGATAAATGATATAGCATATTAGATACATTGGGCTGTTTGTTTCCTCACTTTGGAGAAATGTGAGCACTTCATCACTTGTAAAGGAAGTATTCTGTGGATAGCTAAAACCATACAGTGTTGTGTGGATGTTCAAATGTGTGTCAGTTGTGTGTTAGTAGCTGAGTAGTCAAACGTGTGGACCTGCCATCACCTATGTATTGCTTCCTGGTGCACATCCCCATGTACCCCTCTGTGTAACCCTGGAACTGGATCCCAGGAGTGTGTCCCCTTTGCCCCCTGCATTGTCAGGATGAGCCTGGAGGGGACACTCCAGTCACAGCCGAGGACACATGTCTCTCCTGGTGTTACCGGGCGGCAGCCAGCAGGAGGAGTGGTCTCTGGCTCCCCTGCAAGTTAGTGTGGCAGTCCTTCCTCAGAGACCTTTTATGTAGCAGTGTGCTGCCTGGATCGTGGAATGGACCAATCGGGTGGGAACCTTGGGTTGATTGGCACCAGGACTCCGCCTACCAGCAAGTTAGTGATAGCCAGCCCTTCTTGTGAATTACACTTCCTGAATTCTGGAATAGGCCAAAATGGACCAGTCAGGTGCAGGCAAAATGGATCAATCAGGTGCAGTAAAATGGACCAATCAGAATGTGGGGGGGGGGCACCTGAAGAAGTATATATAAGGCCAGGTCGAAGCCAGTTTAAAGAGCAGATCATTTGGAGAGCAGATCCTTTGGGAGAGCAGTTCCTTGAGAGCACAGTTCATTGGGAGAGCAGTTCGTTGGGAGACATTCTGGAGAAAGAGCTGACAGGGATTCAGAGTGACCTGGAGGAGCAGATGGAGAAGCAGCATCAGAGGAAGAAGAGCTCCAGCAGAGGAAGAGGAGAAGACAGTTCCAGCCTTCGAAGGAAGGAGGGAAGCCTCCAGCTGCCACCCTCTGAGGAGAGAGAGAGACTGAGACTCAGTCCTGGCTGTGACACTGACTGGAAGGAGCACCAAAGACCCTGGGCCTGGTGTCTCAAAGAGCTGTCTGTTGGTGATATAAATCAACAACTCACAAGAGCTGTAACACTGGGTGTTCACTGGAACACCGCCTCCGCAGGCCCGCAGTGGTCATTGCTCCTGGACAGTGCTGCCTAGAACTGGTGACCGGTGACTCCCAACGCTGATGCTGTTCGGATGAAGCAGCCAGCCTCTTGTGGATACATAGGCACTCTCGTTTCCCCCAGTTTGTAAATGAACCCCATCGTTGTTGTTCCTGTAGCCTGAAGTCCCTTGCAATTGTGCGCGCAGGTGAGAACCCACAGACAGTGACTTGTATCGGGCACTGTCTTCTGATAGGCTATAGCCCCTATTGCTATAGCCCTTGATTCTGGTTTGTGGCCTTTTGGCCTTTGGGGGCTTTTTGGGGCCTCTGACCCCTGTCTCAGTCAGAGTGGCCTCTTCCCCTGCCCACCGATCAGAAGATTGAGGGTTCGAATCCCTTCATGGTTGCCAACTGAAACAGGGGGACAGGGGAGTTGGCCGCTCTGACTGAGACAGGGGTCAGAGGCACCTGCACTTTAGTCAAGGGAGGGGTCACATCAGTGGAGGTGGGGATGGGGGATGGTGAGGGGTCAGGAGAACACCTGAACTTGTGGGTGTGAACTAGAAGGTTCTGGTACCAGTTGGATCTCCTGTGTGGCCCCTGATGCAGGGAGAAGCTCCAGGACAAAGGAGCAGTGCTGACTGACAGGGAGCGTGAGGCTGCTTCTTCCCCCTACAGGAGCTGGCCTCTCATGCTAAGCAGGGCAGAATTCAGGATGAGAACAGTGCAGGGGGAAGTGGGTGGGATGGGCAGAGGGACAGAGGGGACTTGGAGGGTGAAGTCAGGGTCCTGGGGAGGAGCCTGGGGGTCACAGGGGGAGACATGGGGAAGGAGGGTCAGGAGGGGCCTGAGGCTGATCCGTCCAGTCAGGGTGCAGGTCACAAGGCAGTGGCCCCTGGTTTTCAGACTAATGTGGACTCAGAGCTCAGAGTCTGTGTCCTTATTCCTTTGATTCCATTTCTATTTCTTCGAAAATTTCTTTTAAAAAGAACCCCTGTGGACAGTCCATTTGACTGTAGTTCTTACAATTTTTTGTACACCTAAAAATATGCTAAGAGGTTAGGTCTTATTTTCAGGACTCTCATCTCACACACAGTCATTAAAATAAAGTAAGTGGGAGGAACCCTTTGGAGGTGACGGGTGTGCTTATGGTGTATATCACGCGGATGTTTTCATGGATGATACAGATCTTCACACTCATCATGCTGTGGCCATCAACGTATGCAGCTCTCTCTGTGCCAATCATAGTTCAATAAGTGATTTTTAAAAACCCTCGACTTGATTGTGGATTAAAGGGACAATGGAGGCCTTTTCTGTGTGATTTGAGGGGTGGTGGTGGCAGAGCTGGTTGGGAGAATCCCTAGCGATTGTCTCCTGGGAGTGAACCCACATCTCAGGACTGTTTTAACTTGTGGGAGCCTCCCCCCTCCCACACAAGGACCACCCTTGTTTCCTGGGAGGCTCAGCAGCCCCAAGTGGTAGGGGAAGGGGCAGGGGCTCTGTGTCTCTACAGGGTGACCTTCCTGGGGGCTGTGGGTCTGGAGACACAGGGGCTCCTCTGGGGATGGGCGCCCTCCCCTTCCCCCTGTGCTCATTTGTTTTGGTCCATCTGTCTGTCCCTCACGCTACATCCTCCACCTGTCATGGCTGCTGCATGATCTCGGGACCCTCCCATGGACCCATCACACCAGGGCCTCTTGAATCAGCTGCTTCTTGGTTTTGGAGCAAGAGGCTCCCCTGGAGGAAAGAGGGCGTGGGCTGTCTCCCCCAGACACCCTTCCTGACAGGTTCCTCCTGTCCTGTCCTTTCCTGTCCCAGCAAGGGGTGGAGACACCCCCTTTGCCCCCCTCAGCTGCCCTCCCCACAGACATAGCTGCTTCTCACAAGGCTGCAGGGGAGCAGCTCAGGGGAACCTGCTTCCCCCCAGGCACCCCATCTCCTCTTCTCTTCCCTCTGTGTCTCAAGGCTGGGCCAGGTCAGGGTCTCCATGGGGGACACTGTCCTCACTGGGCTCTCTCTCAGCAGACATTGGAGGAGACTTCAGCTGTTTGCTCCGCTCCCCTACCCTTGGGGTTAAACCTTGATCCCCCTCCCCTCTGAGCCTTGTGCACCTCCTGTCAGGGTCTCCTCAGCAGGAAGAGGCTCTCAGGGCAGGAGCTGAGCAGCAGGTGCAGCTTGTTCAGGGAATGTGGGTCTCCCTGGGGAGTCAGGGCCTCAGCTGGGGAGCTTCTCAACGCCTCTGCCAGGAGCAGCCTCTGCTCCCCTCCCTTCTGCTATTCTGGGTGTGTCTTAGCTTTGTGATTTTCCTATATGTGCCAGATTGTGAGGCTGTCTCCCCAAACTGCCTCTGCTCCTCCCCACTTCCAAGCCCCATGTGAATAAATGTCCTTTGAGGAATGTGGGGATTGTTAAAGTGCAGTTGAGGGGTGTCATGAGACCCCCAAATTTGCATGGTCTAAAGTTTCTTCCATCTACTGCATAAAAGAAAGTATATTCTTAGTGTAGAGTAGAAAATGCCAGGCTGACCTGTGGGTTAGCTGAAGTTGGGCCATGGTCTGTAGACTGAAAGTTTCAGGGATAACTCTCAAGGCCACGGGCACCCTCATTCATGCACCCCAGATGATGGTGCCCCTTGCTTTAGTCAATATTTACTCTGTAACCTTGTTGCTCAGGGCTCAGATTTTGGAGAAAGATCTCCTCTGGCCACACTGGTGTAAAGTCCACAAGTATAAGTAAGGAACTTCCCTCCTCCCCTCTGATGCCTGCTTCCGGGACAGGATTCTGCAGTAACAAGTGTGAAAGAGCTTTACTAGACAGTGTGCATAGAGAGAAAATGGGTAATAATTCCCCAACCAAACACCCACAGTTACCCATCCCCTCATGGGCAAATGCCCAGCCAAATAGAGTTGACCCAAAACTGGGCCCTGAGGCCCAAAAGTCTGCCACAAGTGTAAGGTACCTTCTGATGGGGGCCCATAAAAAGGGACCAGTGGGGCTGAGCAAGTCTGGATGGAAAAGAACAAAATAAAAATATAAGTCAAAATCTCTGCTACCATCACCAGCCTCCCCATAACGTCTCACATAGAGTGTCCATGTTTCTCCACCAAGTCCCCCAAGGCTGGGTGCAAATCCAAAGCCATGAAGCAAGTCGGCCCTCCTTCACACACCCTGATTCATGTGTGTCCTATAAGACTCGCCCCAACACTAAATCTTCTCTAGCTGCTCAGCTCCACCCTTCATCAGGTGGGCAGGGGACCTGGAGCCTCCCCTTTTATGAAGATCCCTCTCTGCCTAGGGGCTCCCTGGGGATAAGAAGGGAGGGATGGTTGAAAGTGAGAAGGTTTAAGTCTTAAGATGCAGGAGTGTGTGTGTGTGTGTGTGTGTGTATTCCGTGAAAGGGGAGACCCTCACCCTCTCAGGGCTCAAGGCAGCCATGAATTTGGGGAGCATGTGGGCTAGACCAATGGGTGAGGCTTGGTGGACAGAGATGCTGACTGTGTCCCCTGCTTCCCTGTGGAAACTCAGGGTTTTTTTCATCTTGAAAAGAAACACATACTAGAGCTCAGTCTTCAGTAAGTTCACAAGCATGTGAGTAAGTCTCACCACCCAGGACCCTCCCTGTGTCCCTTCCTGTGCTCACACCTTCAGGGACTCCTCATCTGACTTCTACCACCACTTATGTGTTTTGGATTTTCGTAACTTCATACATCCAGTATCCTGCAAGGTTTGTATTTTAGTGTCTATTCCTGCACTTGTGTTCCTTCTCCAATATTCCTCTTCTGCATCACCCTTTCTTTCCCTCAGTGTGCACCTTGCACTGGCCACAAGGGGATAGCAGAGCCTCATGGGACCTGGGCCTCCCTCACTAAGCACCTCCCCTTTCTGGTGCCCCTAAACAAGAGCTGCAGGAAGGCCCTGCTTCTTCTGGGAGCCCTGCTATTTCAGAGACCCTTTGGGCTGGGGATTGGGTCTCCAAGTTCTTTTGGTCATTCACTCCTTTCAGTGATATCTTACAAACATGCAGCTCAGCTAACAGATATTATACTGCTTATAAAACATTATACAGTTTATAAAGGCAAACAAATACAGCAGCATGGTGAGGTTTCTGGGTGTGTCCTTCTGGGCAGTTCTGAGTCCAAGGTCCCTTCCAGCTTCCTCCCCTAAGGGGTGTGGAGCTGGTGCTGGGGTGGGGGTGGGGCACATCTTAGAGCTTCAGCCCCTTCCCCAGGAAGGTCCTGGATTAGATCACTACACAAAGGGCAGGACTCAGGCACCGTCAGCTCCTGGCACTTAGTAGGTCCTCAACACAGTTTGTTTTTCTGTGTCTTCATCAAAGTCTCCTAATGTCTCTAGGCCTTGAGAAGTGTCCCCATTGGCCAGGGATGCTGAGGCAGAGGGGGTAAACACAGGATATTCCTGTCTATTTATTTTCAGTAAAGATTTCCCCAATATTCTTGAGTCTAAGAGGAGATTGTTGGAAATGGAACTTTAAGGATATCAGAGTGGGATGTGTTCAGATATTTCTAGAAATCCTGGGTTGTACCAACATTTTAATATTTTATATTTGACTTCAGGCAGAAATCATATTATTCTGTGATAAGAGAAACTCCTTGCTCCATGAAGACAGACTCTGCAGGCCCCTCAGACAGAGAGAATGGGCCCTGGCAGGGACAGTGTTTGATGGTGTGAGGCTGAGACACTGTGAGGACTCGGATCCCTGGTGTGTAGAACATAATGTGACCACGACAACCTGGCAGAGTGCGGTGAAGGCCACACTCCCCAGAGTCACTGCCTGGTGACCCTGAGTCCAGGGCAGGACTGGGGGGCAGACACAGGTGCTGATCTGAGTTTTCAGCTCAGTGAGACGTGACTAGTGGCACAGTTATGTTTGTGGGGGAGCATGGTGAACGCTGGAGCATGTTGAAAGCTGTAGCCATCAGGGACTGTTGCTCAGGTCAAAGATGACCCTGGAGTTTCTGGCAGACATCACTGGGGGCACACAGGTGCCCTTCACTGAGAAGTAAACCACAAGAAGTGAGGGGTGAGGGGAGACCCAGACTCCATGGTTTCCTTGCAGACACAGAATCGGGCCTTCCTGGTGACTCTGCGTCCTGGTGGGACAGGGTCTGGTCACTGTGACCAGGTCACGGTGATGTTAACATCTGAACAGCCACAGGGCCTGTCCACGCAGTGTGGGCAGGACTAGGTCCTGGCAGCTCCTGTGCCCAGTGTGACTCCTAGTGTCTGGGGCATGGGGCTCCTGGGTCAGCGGCTGTGAGGAGAAGAGAGGCATCCTCCTGGGGCTCCTCACAGGCCCTGCCATGTGGGGTGACAGCTGCCATGGGGTCACTGGGGTGGTCACATCAGACACAGGCAGAGCCCTGCGTGGGACTCAGGGTCAGTCCTGACTGTGCCCCACACTCACCCTAGTCCTGAGTCTGGAGGCCAAGCAGCCTGGAGCGCAGTGGGTGCTCAGCAGTGGGTGCTGGGTGGGTGCCTCCCCTGTGCCTGCAGGGATGTCAGGGTGCCTGCCCCTCCCCTCTGCTGGCTCTTCTGATTCTGCTGTTTCCCTCCTGATAACCAGGGTGCATTGTCCAGAGGGCAGGGTGGAGTCTGCTGGGATTGCTCTTCAAGTTTTCACTTTCATTTAGTGAAAGGAGACAGAGAAGGGTGATTGGTTTTTTGGAGGAAATTTGCGAGGACACAGGACTGGTCTCTACAGACTCCCCTCCATGAGTGCCCGATTCTACTTGTCTACTCTCCTGGGAACCTTCTCTGAGCCATGATGCCCCCTTGGCATCCAGCTGGGCTTCGAAGCCCCTGACAGCAGGTGCAAACTCTGCAGGAATATTTGGGGTCCGCTGGAAGCCCTGAAACTTCTCAAACTTAAATAGATGCCCTGGAAGCCCCACCATTTCAAAGCCGGTATGTCAGTTTTGAAGACATCTTTAGTTAAGAAGGGGAAAGTGGGGAGCAGCCAACTGTAAGGCAGGATTGAGGATGTGGTGGGGTTTGGGTGGGGTGGGAGGTGGCACAGGAAATAGTGCAGTTTTAAGTGGGCCCAGCACAACCTCACTGAACGTTGTTATTTACTGATTTTAATACTGTGCCTGTAACACTTCCTGGCACAGGACTCTGTTGTACAATTATAGCTATGACTCTTTAAATATAATTCATCTAATTTTAATCATAATTCATCCCAATGCTGATACTATTCCTAGTTTTCTGGTGGGTAAGTGAAGCAGGGAGGCTATAAATCTTGAACAAGGTCACACAGAGTGGCCTAGTCCAGAGGTGACCTCACTTTCAGTCTGCAGTGTCTGTCCTTCCTGAAACATGATCTACCTCCCACAACCCCATCCAGTATGTGGTTTGAGGGTGTTTTCTCTGTTAGGACTCATTTTCCCTTCTCTGTTGCTCTGTCCCACTGGGTCCCTCACCCTGAGGCAGAATCCCCCACAGAGTTAGAGAGGACAAGGATGAGCCCTCAGTGGGGATCTGACCCGGCTCCTGCTGTGTTTGGGGCAGGACCTTGTCCTTGTCCCTGGCAGGTCAGGGCTGGGGAGGGACTGACCTTCAGGTGAACTGAACAAGCAGACAGAGCAGGACAGGGGCCTGTGGGGGGACCCTGACTCCTTGGGGACAATGTCCTGTGTCTGATGCTTCCCAGGGACACCTGCTCACACTGAGGGGGGCAGGACCACAAGCAAATGCTGGCCTGTCCTTCATGGGGACCTGGGTCTGGGCCTCTGTCCTGGGGATTCACTGGATGTGATGATAGGGGAAGGGGCAGTTTGTAACCCAGTACCAGGTGCTGGAATGGAGGGGCCTGTTGTTCTGAGCAGAGTGGGTCTGGGGTGTGGGTTCCATGGGGTGGGAGGGTAGGGGAGGATGGTTTTCTCCAATAACCTCATGGTCTAGAAGCTCAGAGGCTCAGAAGCCCTGAGAGGAGCCAGGTCTGTCTTCCTTGGTCTTGGGGCCTAAGGAGTCACCAGGAAGGGCCCTACTCCTGCTGGTGGGGGGTTCCTGGGCCCTGCTCCCCCTTGAGCCCAGAGCTCCTGGCTGCCCTGCTCCCCTCTGTGGCCCTGGCTGCCTCCTGCCTTGTTTCTCCCCAGCCCTGCAGAGATGGCGCCCTGTTCCTGCCCCAGCTCTGTGCTCTGCCTCCTCCCCTCCCTGATGCTGCTCCTCCAACTGCCCCCTGCGGGATCCCAAGGTGGGTGTGTCCCTCCCTGTCCTGTGTCTTCCTGGGGTGGGTGGGTCCAGGGGCTCTGGGAGCTGGGAGCTCTTCCTTCAGGAATGAGGCTGTGTGTTGGGGGGGGGCTTGGATCTAGAAAGATTGGGGTCCTGCTGACCGCTAATGTGATGATACAGGTAAGAGCAGTCACTGAGCTGTTACATGAGGCGGAGGGGCGACAATTTCTCAGTGAGAGGAATAAGGTGTTTTAAAAAGTTAACTGTTAAAAACTGAAAGTGCCTTTCCCCTCAGTTTTTGCTTCTGACTTTGTAGGTATTGGAAACACTTGTCATTCAATTCATTTCATTCTACCAATATTTATATGGCATCTAGCTATGTGCTCAGTGCTGTGTACAAAACAGACATCCCCACCTTCAGAGAGCTGCATTCTAGCAGGAGACTGTAAATAACAAAGACAAGAAACCCACCCCACCCCCACCTGTAGAGTAGCTGAGAGGAGGGACAGGCAGGAGCAGGTTGGGCAGCAGGGGAGGGAGGGAGGTGTGGGGGCAGCTGTGTCTATCAAGATGGTGGGGTGAGAGCAAAGCCCTGGGGAGCAGTATTAGGATAAGGGTCCCCCACCTTGGGATTGACTGGTGCTGGGGGTTTGAGGACAGTGGGGGCAAGAGTCAGCCAAGGGAGAGGAACAGAAACAGGAGTGGGTGTCAGAGGTCTGGGAAGGGGTCACCCTTGGGGCTAGGGGTGACTGTGGGGATGGGGAGCCCCTGCCAGGCTGTGAGCAGAGTAGAACCTGGTTTAGCTCTCAGGTGAAAGGGCCAGACTGGGGGTGGCAGGAGAGACTAGTCTGTGTGTCTGCAGGTGAGAGAGGAGGGGCTCAGGCCAAGCTGGAGCAGCACAGGTGGGAAGTGGCTCTTTGGGGGTGCAGGGGGCTCCTGAGAACAGCACAGTCCTGTCCTGTCCTTCCTAGGCATCTATAGGCCAAGAGCTCTGGCTGGGGAGCAAGCTGGGGAAACTTTTTATTCTTTTTTTTAATTGAGGTAACATTAATTTACAGATGGTCTAGATTTTCGATGTGCAGCTTCTCACCCCAGCATCTTTATATTTCACACACGCACTACCAGCTGTCCAATCCTCTGCTGTGCTATTCCCTCATGCTCCTTGTCCTCTGGTAATTGCTACTGTGTTGATTTTGTTGTGTTAATTGCTCTTTTCCCTTCATAGGCCACAAATGAGTGCAGTTTCTCAGCATCTGTTCTGTCCATTTGACTTAGCTTAATTTCCTTAAGTTCTATCCATATTGTTTTAAATGGCATGTATTGCCTATGTACAAAGACATCTGAATACTACTTCATCATGCCTCTGTGTGTGTGTGTGTGTGTAATTTTATTCTACCTCTTTGAATAGAGTCTTGTTTCTGTCTCTCTTTCTCTGAATGGTGGAATACCCATTATGCTTCTGTTGCCTTTCTCCGGAGTTGGTTAGTTTTTGCAGTTTGTCTTCATTTTCCTCTTTTTTCTTTCAGTGGAGTCCTTTAGTCATTATTTTCACTGAGGTCACTGATGAGATCTTCGCTTTTGTCTATTCTGCTCCAATAGCTCCTCCAGGAGTGAGAAGATCTCTGTTGATCTTTTTATATCTTCCATCTCTGTGATTTTAATGTAAGGCTTCGATTTATATTTTCTGTTCATCGATTTTGTTTTCTAAGACATTCATTTATTATTCTCAATTGTGTTTTACATCTTTCATTCACTTTTCTGTGTTTTATCCACCTCTTTGACTTTCTTTATTGTGGCAATGTTGCTCTCTACCTGATAGTAAGATCTCCATGTCTTTGTAGTTGTGTATTGGAGAATCGTTTCCTTCTTGTGATTTCATGTTCCCTTGAGGTCTCAAGTTGCCTGAGGCATGTTCCTGGTGCTTTTTTTGCTTCTTTACCTATTCTGTTTTTGAAAAATAGCATATATAGCAGTAACTTGGAGAGTTGAGCAACTTGTAACTTTCCATCAGGTGACCCTGTAGTTTTATGTGTTTTTAGATGTGTAACTCTGTAGGTCTAGAGACCTGATTGTTTAGATGCTGAGTCAGGGACTGTGGGGCCTGCAGTCATCTCGCCTCTGGTGCGGACACTCTGGCTGGGGCATGAAGCTCATGCTTGTGGCTCCCCTGACACCGCCTCTCTCAGCTCCAGCCCCTGAGACTCTGCCACGTGCACACTGTCCCTGAGCTCCAGGAGGCAGGCCCAGTCCTGAGGGGTGTGTGTGTCCAGCTCTGTGCCCTGTGTCTTCACCGGGGAACTGTTAGCTGGGAGCGCCCAGTCAAATCTGTGAGCTCCTCACTGTCAGCTCTCCCTGCCCAGGCTCAGTGCTGGTTGAATGACAGCCCCACAGTTTCTGCTGCAGCTTCCCCTGCCCTGACCACAGCGTCCCAGTGTCTCTCTCTGCTTAATTCTTGCTCAGGGAAGCATGACCTCCTCTGTGTCCCTTTAGTGCTGTCTGCCTGGTGACTGCTGTATGAGAGGTGTCCAGTTTCGGTAGTTTCAGTGTTCTCTGGGCTCACTGTTCCACTCATTGACATTGGTGATCCTCTGCGCAGTGAAGCTGTGAATTTCCTCTGACACCATCTTTGGATGATGTCAAGACTCTTTTGAAATGTGCATTCTTGGGTACATCCCAATGGACTGCATCAGGTCACGGGTAGGGCCCCCACATTTTATGTTCACAAGCCTGCCTGGTGATTCTGGCACATGCTGACAGTGAGCACTATGGAGTTATAGCTCTTTGTGGAGGTTCTGCTATCATGTATACTAGTGAAGGAGGAAGAATCTTTGTCATTATTTCTGGACTACAAGCTGTGGTTGGAAGACCTTTTCACATTTGGAATTGTCACTGCTAATCTTTCAGGTCAACTGTCTCCATTTGGACACTGTCTCTTAACCTGCCTGGGCTTCCCCCAGTGATGGTGTGTTCCTGGATATGACTCTGTGTCTCTCAACCTTTCTATTTCCCATATTTGTGTTCACAGAGAGGTTCCGTGTGTTTGGTCCCTCAGCACCCATAGTGGCAGAGCTGGGCAAGGACACCAAACTGCCCTGCTCCCTGTACCCAATCATGAATGCAGAGAACATGGAGTTGAGGTGGTTCCGGTCCAGTATCTTGGAGTCAGTTTTCATCTATCAAGATGGACAGGAGCGACATGAGGGGCTGATGGCCCAGTACACAGGGCGGACCTCGTTGGTGGGGAAATTCCTCAGTGAGGGGGAGGCTGCTGTGACCATCTACAGGGTCCAGGCTGCTGACAATGGGCTGTACACCTGCTACTTCAGCAACGGAGTCTTCTCTGACCAAGCCAGATTGGAGCTGCAGGTGGCAGGTTGGTGACATATAAAATATCTCAAAGCTTAGGAGTTTCAAAACTGGGGGAAAAAATAAGGGCAGTGCAACTTAGTTTTTCATTCCATTTATGAGCAATAAAAGGGTTATTAATTCAGTTCTACTAAATGTAAATTATCAGGGTACCTACTCTATGTCTGGCCCTGTTCTAAACACTTGGATACATTAGCAAATCTAATAAAGTTCTTCATTCTGTGAGTTTATATTTTTAGTGGGAGATAGAGCAGTCCTAATAAATAACCAGGGCATAAATGATGTTAGGAAGAGAGAAGTGATGGTGATGAGAAGCTAAATGGAACAGGGGAGATGGGTCAGCAATGCGGGTCTGGACAAGGGGAGGATGCAGTAATGAATAGTAGCTCAGGCTGCTGCCATTGGAGCAAAGACTCCAGGGATATAGGAATAGGGCTGAGGAGATATCTGATGTATGGGCCTTCCTTTCTCTCCAGATAACTAATATACATCATGTGTGAGTCTAAGGCCTACAGCATAACTGTCGATTTACATACACAGCAAGTTGATTGCCACGACAGGTTAAATAACATCCATCTTCCATTATAGGTACAATAAAAAGAAAGTAAAAATGGAAAAATGGAGAATTTTCTCATTATGAAAAAACAATCTTTGGAGTTAGTCCTTTAACAGCTGTCCTGCATCTCACACAGCACTGTTGGCTGTAGACATGTTGTGCATTGTAGGGAAAGCAATTTCTATGTGGAGAGACAGTCCCTGTGAATGACCTGGGGGGAGTGTGTGTTCGGTGTATGATCTGCTCACATGGAGTCCTCATGACTGGTGGAAGAGATGAGGAGCAGGTGTTGTGAGGTGACAATACTGTCAGACAAAGATGTTGTGAGCACATGGAGGAGAGGGGGAGGGTGATTGATTAATACTACCAGAAGTAATCATTTAAAAAGTTCATATGGTGTAAATATTATCTTGGACATCATTTTATCAGAATAGATGAAGAAAGGACAATTCAGTCACAGGGTTGGGGAGGAATCAGTCACAGATAGAGGAGTCTTGGTGCGCATGTTGGTGTTTGTATGTGGAGCCGTTGATGACTTTTAGCACAACAGCACTTAGAATGACGACTGTGGGAGTAGAGGGGAGGAGAAAGGTGGGACAATATCTGGAGGTGTGGATGCAGTCACGGATGGAGAGGAGGGCTAGCTCGCACAGTGGCAGTGGGTGGAGAGGAGGTCAGACATCAGGGAGGTTTCAAAATAACCCAATTGAATGAATCGAATTGGGTCAGAGTTCAAAGTGGAAGAGATGGCAGAGGCTTCCAAGATTTCATCTAGTCTGTTGTTATTCAATATTAGAAACATTAATAATGTGTATCAGTTACCTATCACCATAATGATGCTGTGTAACTATTAACCACAGAAAAAGTCTCAGTGGCCTGTAGCAAAGAACTTGTATTTACTATGGGGACCTCAGCTAACTTGGGATGGACTTGACTAATCTCCATTGACCTTACTGCTACATCTTTGGTCAGATGAAGAGGTCACTATGTGGCTCTTGGCTGACTTGTTACATGAAGGGTGGTCACTGGCTACTGGCTGAGGGAGGGAAGCTTCAGGGGGAAAGGCTAGTGACAGGCCCTGCTCCATGAGCTCATCTTCCTGGACTATGATGTCCTATGGAAAAGGCAAAGGGCAAGACCTATGGCACATGCAAATTTAAACCTCTGAGTCACATTACATGACCTCGCATTAAATACATGAAGTCAGATGACAGACCCCAGAGTCAGAGTGTGCAGAACTAAAAGGTAGTTGGCAGATTGTGAGCTAGCTATGAAGAAGGAAGAAGAATTAGGAATATTTTTCTTAAAAATTTACCTCAGATGTGACAACAGCATGAATTCAGATGTAAGATTTTCAGTTTTTGAAGCACATGAGGAATCTTGGCAGATGGAGCTGTAAGGCAGGGGAAGTTAGGGAGGCTGAGGAGTTGATATTTGGAAGTGATGTGTAGGGAGACACAGAAGTTATGGGGGGGATGCTCTGGGAGAAGGTGTGAGATAAATGGGGCTTCAGGGACTGAACCCTGGACTGTGCTGCCTTTAAGGAGCAGGTAGAGAGATAAATGCTAGGAAAAAGGATCAGTAGGGGGCCAATTTACAACAAACCACTCTCAGAAGAGAGTTACCAATCCAAGATGGAAGTGGTTTCAAGATGAAGTCAGGAGTGTTCTGACTTAGGGAGACTGGATGGGAAGATTCTGGAGATTGGGGTTGACGAGTGGGGGATTCTTGTTCAGAACAGAATGGAATAGAAGGAGAAGCTGCACTGTGGTGACTAGGATGTTGGTGAGAAATGAGAAAATACAGCAGTTTATGGATTATGAGGTATACTCTTCTAACAGAAATGGATTCTACAAAGATTTGAACGTGTTTATATAGTTATAAAAATAACAGGTAGAAAGGTGGAGATTAACATGCTAGGTCATCATCTTGCTGCCCCAAAGGTGATCTTCCCCAGACCCCCCAGAATGCACCATGACAGCCTCCCCTAGAGGTGTGCACAGGGGGTCCTGCCCCACTTGGCTCTCATCTTCCCTCTGCAGGTGTGGGCTCTGCCCCGCAAGTGCACATCACAGGGTTGGATAAGGATGGGGTGCAGGTGGTGTGCATGGCATCAGACTGGTACCCAGAGCCCCAGGTGCAGTGGAGAGACCCCCATGGGGAGCAGCTCCTGGAGTTCTCTAATGTCCAGACCCAGGACACTGAGGGGCTGTTCAGCGTGGAGACCTCTCTGGTGGTGAGAGACAGCTCTTCTAGGGGTGGTCTCCGCTAGACCCCTCAGAATGCACCTTGACAGTCTTCTCTGGAGGTGTGCACAGGTGGGTACTGTCCCAGCTGGCTCTCATCTCTCCTCCGCAGGTGTGGGCCCTGCCCCCCAAGTACACATCATGGGCCCAGAGAAGGATGGGGTGCGTGTGGTGTGCTCAGCCTCTGGCTGGTTCCCGGAACCCCAGGTGCAGTGGAGAGACCCCCGTGGGGAGCAGCTCCTGGAGTTCTCCAAGGTCCAGGCCCAGGACACTGAGGGGCTGTTCAGCGTGGAGGCCGTTCTGGTGGTGAGAGACAGCTCTGCGGGGAGCGTGACCTGCTCCATCATCAACCCCATCCTGCGCCAGGAGAAGGCCATGGCCATTGTCATCCCAGGTCAACACTGCTTCCCGCCCCGACTCCCTGCAGGGTCAGAGGGAGGGGCGGACACCACCAGTGAGCTGGGCTGGGCTGTGTCCTGATGAGGTCTCTGTGGGGTCTCTGCCTGCAGAGCCCTTCTTCCCCCGGGCCTCTCCCTGGAAGCCGGGTTTCCTGGTGAGCCTGCCCCTGCTGCTGCTGCTGCTCCTGGGAGCTGCCTGCTACACCAGGAGGGAACATTCCACACAGATGCAGGAGCTGCAGGAACAGAGGAATCTGAGCCAGGCTAAGGAGGAGGACAGACAGACAAAAGAAGAGGCCCTGAAGGACACAGGTAGGGCAGGACAGAGGCCATCATAGGGAGTGTGGCCATGAGTAAGTGCAGAGAGCAACAAGTCAGAACCCAGGGATTTCAAGGCAGGTGACAGGATCTCAGAGAGGACAGTGGAGATTGTAACTAATTGTGTCTCTAGCTGGAACTTGTACGACAGAGAGGTTCTTTCCTGTGAGTTCTCTAGGCACACATTTTCTTCTTAGGGGTAGAGTTGATGCTTGCTTTGTTTCACTCTCTTTCAGATGAGCTCCAGGCAGCTCTAGGTAAGCTCTGCTCTCCCTCCTGAACTCTTGTGTCCCCTTCATAGCAAACATTCTAGGTCTTAGCTCACCTGTTTCCTGTGTTGCCTTTCAGAGCAGAGGAAGGCAGCTTACCTGGCTGGTGAGTGATGCTCCCGGTGTCCTGGGTCCATGTCCCCTGTGCCAAGGGGCCCCTCCCCCTGTCTGTCTGAGCTCAAACATATCATTTTCCCATTAATTTCCAGGGAATACTGAATATAATTAAGTACTGATGTATATATTTATTTATATATGATAGATAGATGTAGCTATACATATATATACATATGTCTTCTCATTTACAGGGTTTTGTCTTTATAGCAGCACCAAGTAGCAGGTGAAACAAGAGTTCTGAGGCTGTGAGACCCAGACCCCAAAGCCCCATAGCAGCAGGCAGGGCTGGGTCAGTCTGTCCTGCAGGCTCCTGACCTGAGCCAGGGATTCCCCACCACCCTGTGCTGTGTGCACAGGACAGGAGGTCATGACCTTTCAGCCCCTCCCCTCCGACCTCCTAGAGACTCTCACCTGCAGAACAGGGGGAGACCAGGGCCCTGGATTCACATGAGCAGGTGCTTCTGAGGTCTGTGTTTTCCCTTCCAGCCTGGAGGAAGGCCCAGCTGTATGCAGGTGAGTGCCCTGAGGGTCCTGGGACCCCCTTCCAGCCTCCTCTTTGCCCCTTCTCTATCAGACCCCACCATAAGGATCTGGGGTCCCTGGTCTCCTCTCACTCTGTAAGCTCCATCTGAGAACTGCAGGGCCCCTCCTGAGAGTCTCCCTAGTTATGCTGGGGGTTGATTTCCACACAGTGAGGCTCGCACAGTCGTGTTTACCATCATTTCTGTTGCTACTGAGTTTACGCCTCGTGCATTTTAACACAAGCCCCCTTTTATGGCATGCCCGTTTTATTTTTAGGGAAACACCACTAACACCACAGAATACATATTCTCATAGTCACAGGTTCACCAATAGATACATGTGTGATCTTGCATAATTCATAAAATCAAACTACAGTTTCTGAATTAATAGTTTTTTGCCATAAAAATTAATGCTCTAGTGCACTGAAGTGCATAACAGCCCCCGACCAGCTGTATCTCAAATTGACAACTCTTTCTATTTTCTCTTTCTTTGTCCCTCTGCCCCGTTCTCGTTTTCTTTCTCTACCTTGTCTTTTTTTGTGGCATGCAAGAGTTATCATATTATACTTGGATGTCAACTAATGTCCGGCTGAAAACACATAAATTTAAATTACCATTTTTTGTAAGGACATCATGTGACCCACCCTATCCTTTTACATAATTGTGTGTATGTGTTTTTTAAGATTCATTTGTTTATGCATACAAGAGCTGAGGTGTACACCAGAGGTGGGGGGGGGGGGTGAAAGGATTCACTAGTGACAGAGTGGGGAGCCAAACAGGCAGATTGATTAAAATAAACTGCTGAGGGCCCTCCCTGGTGGCACAGTGGGTTAAGCAATGTACTATGAAGCAAACCGCAGCCACTGCAGAACAAGTTCAATCCCTGCTGCCGGCCAGGGTGGGACCCACATGGTGCAGCAGACCTCTCCTGCTATGCCTGCTGCTCTCCTCAGCAGTGCATTTCAGTCCATCTGCCTGTTCTGCTCCCCACTATGTCTCTGGTGAATCATGTCACCTCCCATGACACTGGCCTGTACCCCAGTTCTTGTACGCACAAATAAATAAATCTTTAAAAAATATAAAAAATAAACTGCTGAAAGGAGGAGCAGGCAAGGCAGGAGAGGTCTGCTGCACCATGTGGATCACTTTCCTGGCCAGGGATCTAAGTCATGCTGCAATGGCTGCAGATGCTTCACAGTGGGGCGCTCCACCCCCTTGAGCCACCAGGGAGGCCCAACCTGTGGCTCTCTTTCTGTCTCTTTGTTTTTGGATTTGGCAAGGAGATTTATTCAGAAACAAACTAAAAGAATCACCTGTCAGTCTCCACATGTGCAGGCTTCCCCTGCAGACCCTGCTGCTACCTTTGCTGTCCCAAGAAGCAGGAGATCTTGCCACACACAGGCGTGGGCTGGGTTCTAGCCTCTTTCACCAGGGCTCAGAGAAGTTGCTCATTAAGTTCTCTTGGTCTTTACAAGTACACAAAGTCCTTGACGTTTGATCTCCGTAATATTTTTTCAAGAAAATCTAGTTTGCAGGATGGGGTTGTGGCTTGAAAAGCATAAATCGATGGTCATTTTGTTCAGTTGGTGTCCAGCCTCTCTCTATCCCTGGGTATTAATCTTTATGGCTAACTTCATGGCAGGTTGCTGTGGTGCATGCATATGTGTGTGTGTGTGTGTGTGTGAATTAAAAAGCTAGACCCATCAAATAAATGTTAACAAATATTTCCCCCTGTAAATTTTTTTAAAGATTTATTTATTTATGCATACAAGATCTGGGGTATAGGCCAGAGTCATGGGAGGTGAGAGGATTCACCGGAGACAGAGTGGAAAGCAGAACAGGCAGCTCGAATGAAACACACTGCTGAGGGGAGCAGCGGACAAGCAGGAGAGGCCTGCTGTGCCATGTGGGTCCCCTCCCTGGCTGGGGATCAAACTCATGCTGCTGTGCCGGGGATGCATCACAGTGCGGTGCTCAACTCACTGTGCCACCAGGGAGGCCCCTCCCTGTAAATTTTGTCTCACTGTCATGTACAAAACTAGGCATGAATTGGATGTGTTCAGTATCCAGCGTCCCTCACATGAAGTGTGTCTCTTGCAGATTGGCGGAAGGAGCAGTTCCGGGCCTGTGAGTGACTCTGTGTTCTCTCTGGGGCTGCTCAGCCTCTGGCCTTTCCTCCGTTCTCTCTGTGGAGACAGATTTTGCACCATCTGTGGAGTGTGGTGGGTGCAGCTGTGACATCACACAGCTGGGCTGGGGTAGGGGACTGGTCATGGGTGCAGAAGGGGCTCCTTAGTCTTTGGGGTCCAGGTGGGTCCTTAAAGGTCCTGTGACTTATTTGACTGCCATAAGTCTTGTGGCTCCTCCTCTTGCTTGAGAGACAGGGGGCTGGAGTCACCAGGCTCTCATTTCAGGGGACATATCCTTCCCCAGACAGCTAAGTATGTGAGGTGAGGTGGTGTGTGCCCTTGCTATAGGGCTGAGGGTGTGGAGGGCCTTGCATGATGGCCCCTCTCTCTGCAGGGCCTGTCACTCTGGATCCATGGTCTTGCTACTTCAGAATTGACCTCTCTCATGACAAGAAGAGTCTGACCTGTTATCATGATGGAATAGAAGGAGGATATAGTGTGTTGGGTCTTGAGGGCATCACATCAGGGCGCTGTTACTGGGAAGTAGAGGTCAGGAATGCAGACAGAACTGAGTGGGGGGTAGGGGCCTGGAGGGAAGATGAGAAAACAAGATATAATCATCCGTCCCCCTCAGATGGGTTCTGGGTTGTGGGCCGGTATATTTACAATTTTGAAGCCTTTACTAGCCCTCGTACTCCACTCCACCTTAGGCAGGTTCCCCGCAGGGTGGGGGTGTTCCTGGACTATGCTCAAGGGGACGTCTCCTTCTATAACATGACTAATGGCTCCCACATCTGCTCCTTTCCTCCTGAGTCCTTCTCTGGGACTCTCCTTCCATACTTCGTCTGTTTTTCAAAAGAAGTGTCCATGACCCTCTGCCCCCTGGAGGCTGGGCCCCAGAAGCCCTCTGTGCCCATGAGCAATCCTCCTTCTGTGGACGATCCTGTGGGTTCCCCAGGGGAGAGGATCCCCTCAGGCTCTGGAGTTGATAGGGCTCCCCCAGGGCCTGAAGCTCCCCTCCTCCCCTAAACCCTTAAAACCGTGTCCCCATAAGGCCCTCCCTGCCCAGCCCTGCACTGGGCTCTTCATGGAGCTGCAGGTTCCCTGTGGACCAACCTCTGAGTGATTCCCGGATGCTGAGTCTCGTCCTCCTGATCTGGTGCAGATTCCTAGGCTGAGGCCAAGGGGCTGAGGCCACAAGGATCAAATTGACTGACTTTCAACTGGCTTGGGACAGGATGAATTTTTCCATCAGTTTTGAAACCATTTTTCTTTTTGTAAAATATTTCATGAACTTTTCATGCTGTTAGCAGAAGAACAGGAATCAGCTAAATTATTCTCCTAAGCTAACTGGAGTTTACTTTATTCAGCTTGAGTTTGTGCAGAGGACCCAGAATCTGATGGCAGGTCCCCAGATCTATTTTGAGAGGTCTGGAATATCCAGAAAATTAAGGCATCCAAAGCATTTCAGAGAAATGGCAGATGATGGACTTAGAGGGGCTTAATATTCTATTTTATCTCCTTCCTGTTCTGGAAAAGATGAAATACAACTTTTTTTTCCAAACCTCAGTAAATTTCTATTACCAGTGATAAACTTATGGTGTGTTAATTTCTGGAACTCAGAGAAGGATCTGCTTCTCTTTTTGTGTCAACACATGTTGGAAAGAAGAAAACTGATCCCTGAATTAAGATGCGAATGAAGAAAAAGAGAGTCTCAGACTTGGGGTACTTGGGGAACTGTGACCTGAGCTCCCTGTCCTGACTTGGTCCTTCTACATCCTGTGGCGAAGGGTCACGGGAACCACAGCTGACAGAGGATGCAGATCCTGAGCTCCAGACCTGCAGGGAGGAAGGTGTGATCCCTCCCCAGGGGACACTGATGTGGTTCCGGTGACAGGAGAAGACAGAGAAAGGGTTGGGAAGGAGTCAGACATCAGTCATGTTTGCCACCCAGGACAAAGGAAGCTTGTAATTGTGTTCATTATCTGCCGGGGCCATGCTACTCATTCTGTCAGACAAAAGTCCGACATGAGGGAGACTCCTGAAAAATCAGGAGCACCAAAGCTGGCCCCTGCTGGATCTCCGCTGTTTTGGCTAATACAACTGTCACCATCTTGTGAAGGCATATTAAGTGCTAATTGGAAATTTCCCATGGGGGGGGGTTGTAAGATTGGCTCTTTTACTGAACAAACAACTGGTTGCTGAGCAATTTTGATGATGAACTATTGATTGGAAAGTGCTGTAAGGTAAATTCTAGAAAACCAATATTGCAATAGCTGAGTCGTCGTTGTGTATATGAAACATGGGTGGGGGACAGAGGGGCAGGGAGGAGGCTGCTCTGACTGAGACAGGGGTCAGGGGCCCCCCAAAAAAGCCCCTAAATGCCAAAAGGCCACAAACCAGAATCAAGGGCTAGAGCAACAGGGGCTATAGCCTATCAGAGGACAGGTCACTGTCTGTGGGTTCTCACCCGCATGAAAAATTGCAAGGGACTTCAGGCTACAGGAACAACAGTCATGGGGTTGATTTACAAACTGGGGGAAACGAGAGCGCTTACGTATCCACAAGAGGCTGGCTGCTTCATCCAGACAGCATCAGCGTTGGCAATCACCGGTCACCAGTTCTAGGCAGCACTGTCCAGGAGCAATGACCACTACGGGCCTGCGGAGGCAGTGTTCCAGTGAACACCCAGTGTCACAGCTCTTGTGAGTTGTTGGTTTATGCCACCAACAGACAGCTCTTTGAGACACCAGGCCCAGGGTCTTTGGTGCTCCTTCCAGTCAGTGTCACAGCCAGGACTGAGTCCCAGTCTCTCTCTCTCCTCAGAGGGTGGCAGCTGGAGGCTTCCCTCCTTCCTTCGAAGGCTGGAACTGTCTTCTCCTCTTCCTCTGCAGGAGCTCTTCTTCCTCTGCTGCTGCTTCTCTATCTGCTCCTCCAGGTCACTCTGAACCCCTGTCAGTTCTTTCTCCAAAATATCTCCCAAGGAACTGCTCTCCAAAGTGGCTTTGACCTGGCCTTATATTCACTTCTTCAGGTGCCTCCCACACAGTCTGATTGGTCCATTTTACCGCACCTGATTGGTTCATTTTGCCTGCATGTGATTGGCTCATTTTTCAATCCTGCACCTGATTGCTCCATTTTGCCTGCAGTTGATTGGTTCATTTTGGCCTGTTCTAGAATTCAGGAAGTGTAATTTACAAGAGGGGCTCTGCTATCACTTTCTTGTGCTTATAGACGGAGTCCTGGTGCCAATCAACCCAAGGCTCACACCAGATTGGTCCATTCCACGATCCAGGCAGCACACTGCTACATAAAATGTCTCTGAGGAAGGACTGCCACACTAACTTGCAGGGGAGCCAGAGACCACTCCTCCTGCTTGTTGCCACCCAATAACACCCTGCTGAGAGCAGCTCCAAGTCAGGAGGGCCTCACTCTGCAGGAGAATGAGAGGGGTATTTGTGTGTGTGTGTGGGTGTGTGCACATGCGCACATATGCACCTGTTTATTCCATGAAAGGGAAGACCCTCAAGCTCTCAGGGTTTAGGGCAGCTGTGAGTTTGGGAAACATGTGAGATAGATCAATGGGAAAAGCTTGGTTGGACAGAGATGTTGACTATACCCCTGCTTTGCTGTGGGAACTCAGGGTTTTTTGTTTCTTTTCTTTCTTTTTTTTTTTTTATTTTATAAAATGAATAGAAAGAAGAGCTAAGTCTTCAATAAGCTTGCGAATTACTTCACTACCTCAGATTTCAGGACCCTACCTGGTGTCCTTTCCTGTGCTACTAGCCTGATGGGGATTCCTCATCTGACTTCTGCCACCACAGATCTTTTTCCATGTTCTTTTACTTCATGTAATTGGAATCCTGCAAGGCTTGGTTTGCTGTTTCTGGTTGTGGCACTAATGCCATCATTTCTAATATTCCTTGTCTGCCCATAAATCCCAAGGGGTAGGTGCAGAAGAAGCTGGGTGCATATGGAGAAAGAGAATTAGGATGTCCTGCAGAGCAGGAAGTAGGGTTGCCTACTTCCTATAGAATGGGGATGACCCCGTTCTGGCAGAGCTAGTCATCCTGGCAGAGGTGAGCAAATTGGCGTGTCTCACCCAGGAAGCAGAAAACACACGAGGGTGAGTGGGGAGGGGAACACTTTTATCAATGCCTCCTTCAACCTCTCTCCCTCTTCCCTTGTGTGCCTTCATGGGTACCCCTTCCTTGCCCAACCTCTTCCCTTTTGCTTCCTCCCACTCTTCTCTGCTCCCCACCCCATCAGGCACACTCACTGGCAGGTGCCTGGCACCCAGACAGACTCAGGCAGGTTCATTCTTGGAGCAGGGTCCTGGGATGCTCCCACAGGCAACCCTAGTGGTAGATGGGAGGAGCTGGGATTGAAGTCATTTTTGGAGATGTTGGATTCACAGAATGGGGTCCTTGAGTTAAATAAAGGAAAATTTTCATCAGAGCTCTCCTTTTAGTAACAATGGCAATTTCCCCCATGACACAGACATTAGTTATATCCAAAAGGACAAGTTTACTATGAAAGGGGACAGAAGAATAAAGTACACTTGCATAGATTCAAGTGAGCAGAGATAGCTGTCCTCAAAGGGACAGGTTTGCTGCTAGACAGACACCTGCATGGTCGCAGGTGACGGCCTTGAGGAGAGCTGCCTCTGCTGAGGGAGGTCAGTACAGAGAAGCCCTGGCACGGTACAGGTCATGGGCAGGCAGGAAACTGCTGTGGAGACAGAGAGATGGAGGCAAGGAGCTCCTGCATAGGCACAGGTGGGCAGAAGGACAGGCTGCCCAGAGCCAGTGCAGAAACTGAGCTGATATAGTCTTCTCTTTGGGAGGGGCTCATTCCTTTGTGGAATGGTTTGTTTGTTGTTGATTTTGGGTAACTGTGGCATTTGAAAGGACAAGGGATTCTACAATGGCCCTCAATCTCCATATCTTTACCTCAGGTCTGAGCTCTTGACACTCTACAGCAGTCTGGCACCTACTTACATTCTGTGCCTTGCCATCTAGAAATTAACAGAATTTTTAGTTCCTGTTGAAACCTGGTGACCTGAGATAAGCAGCCTGAGCACTTTAGTAACAACCATTTGCTCAGTTCTTGGTGCGCACCTTAGTTCTGGTATCAATCTTGCTTCATGTTAGACCGTGTACTGCCATGAGGCAGGATGGACCTGGGGGGTCCCATGACTACTGACCCTTTACTCACTCCTTGGTATGCAACTATACAACTCACCTCTTGGTCTGTAGCCACGTCATATCTGACTGTGTACAGCTGTCAGTGCAAACCCACCCGGTACCTTGAAGAAACTCAAAGTGTATGTAAGGCCCTGACTTCCTACAAAGGGGGATCAGCCTTTGGGTGTGAATCTGCTGACTCTGTAGCAGTACAATAAACCTGCTTCTTGTTAGCCGTGGTGTCCAGTTTCCTTTGTTGCATGTACCATTTCTGGTGCATTGGTCAGGAAAGAAATTCTCCTCAATCACACAGAAGATTGGATTGGACTCTGGGGATGTCAGTCCTGCTAGTGGCCACTGTGTCATTGTGTTGGAGGAGATTCAAATTCCCTGTCGAAGGATGCTCTGTGGCATCTCCTGGGACAAGGGAACCTATAATGCCATGAGCCAGGCAAGGGAGCCCTGCTCTCCTGGATAAGGTGAAAAGACCTGGGTGCAGAAGCCCTGCCCTGAGACACTGAAGGGGAACCTGGTCACCTCTCATTAGTCACCCAAGTAACCATAAATGTATGGTGAAAGCATAACTCCTAATTGATAGAAGGCCGTGGTGTAAGTGCAGCAGTGTGAGTGCACTTTGTGTGAATGAGACGTGGCTGATAAGCTACGATTCAAGTGTGGAGTCCAGCACTGAAGTTCAGTAGTGACCTCATACAGCTTAGTGCAACCCCATATGGGGATCCTGATGTGGTCTTATAATATCTCGCCAATGCTAAGAGGCACCTAAATTCCAGAGAGGGAAGTGGCTGGGAAACTCTGAAGTGAACCAATTGAGTGAGTCTGTTCATTGAGTGAAATGGGCAGACAACCAAGCAAGGAAACACCAGCACACTAGGGTGCATGTTACATACTTTAAAAGGGGCTCTAGATATGACTATGTCTCCCCAGAAATTGTGCCCTTTCTGTGAAATGATTGGGTTAAGTTTTGGTGCAGGATGGCTGTCTATGAGGTCTTGAGATAGCCAGATAGTGAAAAAAGTTTACAGAATGCTCATGTGCAACCCAGTTCACCCAGACCATTGTTCATATATAGCCCCCTCACTTACTGTTGTCCTTTCCCAGCCACCTTGGTTAAAAGTTGCAGAACACTCTTCTCCTCCTTTACAACCTCAGCTGCAACCTCTTGAGTTGGAATGCAAGGTGATTATTGCAAAGCCAAAACCTTCTCAAAGACCCTAGGCCCCACAAAAACTTGAAGCCTGTCCTTTCATCCACTGATGATGAAGAACAACTTCCACCCTATGCTTTGGTGCCCCTTATGCCCCCATGTAGCCTCCTCTGCTGCCCTCCAGGAACCCCACTTGAGTGAGCCCCATCTACTTACTCCATCTGGATCCAAGTCTCATCTGTCTCCAGCTAGGCCTGACTCTCCAGAGCCACCAGTTCCTACACCTCAGGTGGTAAAACCTCAGTGTGGGTTGCAGAGTGTGGATAGAGAGGCTCCCCAGCTCCACTTGAGAGACTCAGAGGCCAGTATATTATCATATGAATGAGACTCTCTGAGGTGGACAGAGATTATTCACATACCAGCCTTTCTCTACCATGGACCTGCTAAATTAGAAAACCAAATGCCCCAGGCTACAGCAGGTAGACATGCCACAGGGTTGAGCCAGGGATGGCTGTAACTGACCAAACCAATGCTAGGATCGGCCGGATCAAGATTTCATAGGGCTGGCATCAATAAATGATGATTAGGGAAGACTGGGCTCTGCGTCAGGCCCCAAGAGCCTATGGTCAGAAAAAAAAAAGGAAAAGGAAAAGGAAAGAAATGGGATTGTGGATACAGGGGCAGAACACTCCACAGTCACTTGCTCAGCAGTTGCTCAACAACTCATCCTGATGGCTTGTGCTTGTACTTTGGGTAGACACCAGCTCATCAATTTTTATACTTCCCTGATGCCCAGTTCCCCTGGTAGGAAATTATTTTCTGTTTGTAGTGCCAAGAAGGCATGGAGCAGTTTCTCTGTGATTCCAGCAGATGGGTCAAGGAGAAGTCCTGGAGCCTTGGTGGGTTTTTCAGGCTTTTATTGCATCATTATATCAGAGGTGACCAGGTACATGGCAGGCAGGGAGGCCGGGGGCCAGGAGGCTGGCAGGGCTCCTAGCCCCCAGCACATCTTCACTCTCTGAGCTGCTGCCACTTACTGGTTATGTAACAGGGTCATCCCCAGGAAAGGGGGAAGTTCCAGAATCCTGGTTCCACCCTAAGTGGGTGAAGCTGAGCAGGGAAAGAAGATTCTGCAGAGAGGACAGAAGGAAGGGAGGAAGGAGGAAGCAGGATGGAGAGCAGCAAGGAGACCTGGAGGAGGCTCGTGGAGCAGAGGGACATGTGAAGAAACTGTGCTTGCTTTCTGGTCTTGGACTGGCTGGAACAGATGTGGGTAAGAGACCCGTGGGGAGGTTAGCAATGGCAGCTTTCATCTTCATTTTGATTTTGCTCTTTTCTTCCCAGATTTGTCTGACACTTTCTGACCCTTTTCTATGGGTCTCCACTGAAAGGTCCTTTGGACTTGTGGCAGGCTTTTGGGCCTAACTTTGGGCCAAACTTATTTGGCTGGCCTTTTACCCTCAAGGAGATGGGTAACTTTGGATGCTTGACTTAGTAACTATGTTCTTTGCCCTTTTTGTATTGTACCCTAATTGTATTAAAGTTCCTTTCCATTTAAGGTTTTTTTTTTAAAGATTTATTTATTTATACATACAAGCACAGGGGTATAGGCCAGAGTTGTGGAGGGTGAGAGAATCCACCAGACAGAGTGGGGAACAGCATAGGCAGATCAAGCAAAACACACTGCTGAGGGAACAGTGGGCGAGGCAGGAGAGGTCTGCTGCATCATGTGGGTCACCTCCCCAACAGGCAGCTTCAGGGATCGAACTCATGCTTCAGTGGCCTCAGGTTTGCTTCATAGTGTGTTGCTTAAACACTGCACCACCAGAGTGGGCCCCTTTCCATTAAAGGTTTTATATGTTTGTCTTAATGTGGCAGATGGCAGAATCCATTTAGAGAGGGCATGTTTGGGGGTTCTGGGGTGCTCCTCTCCCTGCCCTGTAACACTTATTTTCCTCTTCTTGTTCTCTTCTCTTCTCCTGCTCTCTTCTTGCATCCTTGTGATGCCGCCCTTATATGCTCCGAGTCTCAGCCCAGGTGCACCCACATGCGCATGCCCACACCCTACTTGAGGTGCCCGCCATTAAGCATGCGTGCAGAAACGCAGGTGTCTGTCATTGACACCAATGGTGGGAGGGCGGAAAAGCCTGATATCTTTCCATTTATTTACCTTACACCCTGTGAATTCTGTGTCACTGTCTTGTAGAAAACTAGGTGGGGACCCATATGTGTCAGCATCTAGAGACCCTCACATGAAATGTGTGTCTCTTGCAGATTGGCAGATGGGGCAGTTCCGGGCCTGTGAGTGACTGTGTTCTCTCTGGGGCTGCTCAGCTTCTGGCCTTTCATTCTGTTCTCTATGTGGACACAGATTCTGCATGATCTGTGGGGGTGGGGTGGGCACAGCTGTGACATCACAGCTGGGCTAGTGGAGGGTGTCTCTTCATGAGTGCTAAAGGGGTCCTTCATCCTTGGAGCCCAAGCTGGTCCCCCAGGTTCCTGTGACATTACTGAACCCTTGACTGCTTCTCTTGTTTGGGGGAATGTGGGGTGAAGACACCAGGCTCTCATTTCAGGGGGCATATCCTTCCCCAAACACAGGTAAATGTCTGTGCTTGAGGAAGTATGTGACCTTGTTATGCCATAGGGTGTGGACTGGCATAATGTGTCCTTCACTCTGTAGGACCTGTGCCTCTGGATCCGGGTTCTTGCCACCACAGAATTGTCCTCTCTCTGACAAGAAGAGTCTGACCTGTCATCACGATGGCATAAGGATGGGATTCAGCATGTGGGGTTTTGAGGGCATCACATCAGGGTGCTGTTACTGGGAAGTAGAGGTCAGGAATGCAGACAGAACTGAGTGGGGGGTAGGGGCCTGGAGGGAAGATGAGAATACTAGACACAGTCCTCTGTGTCCACTGAATGGGTTCAGGACTGTGGGGAGGTTCACAGAAGTTTTTTCAGCATTTACTGACCCTCATATTTCTCTACCCATTCTTATCCCCACAGGGTGGGTGTTTTCCTGGACTATGCTCAAGGGGACGTCTCCTTCTACAACATGACTGATGGCTCCCGCATCTTCTCCTTCCCTCCTGAGTCCTTCTCTGGAACCCGCCTTCCATATTTCATCAATTATTATGGAAACTTTTCCATGACCCTCTGGTCCCTGGAGGCTGGGCCCTGAAACCCTCTGTGCCCATGGACAATCCTCCTTTTCTGAAGGAGCCTGTGAGTCTCCCAGGGGAGGGGATCCCCTTAGGCTCTGGTGTGGATAGGACTCCCCCAGGTCCTGATGTCCTCCTCCTCCCCTGGGCCCCTGAGACCATATCCCCATAAGGCCCCTCCCTTTCCAGCACTGCACTGGGCTCTTCTTGGAGTGGCAAGTTCCTGTGGACAAACCTCTGAGTGAGTCCCGGATGATGAAGTCTCATCCTCCTGATCTCCTGTGCGGATTCCTGGGCTGTGGCTTAGAGGTCAGGCCTTGTGCTGAGACCACAAAGGATGAAATTGACTGCTATTAAACCAGTTTGGATAGGATGAATTTTACCATGGGAAATAATTTTTCTTCTGGTAAATTATTTCATATGATTTTCATACTGTTTGAACATACAGATGATGAGCTCTGAATCTATTTTCCTAAATTGCTTGGAGGTTACTTTATCCAACATGAGTTTGTGTGGAGAAACCAAGAAACTGAGCAAGGGTACCCACATCTGTTTTGAGGTGTGTTGACTACCAAAGCAGAAGAGTTGGCTCCAGCATCATTTTTAGTGAATTGGTGGATAATGTAATTTCAGAGGAGCTTAATGTTCTATGTTCTATGCTTCCTATTCTGGAATGGAAGAAATAAACCTACTTTTCCAAACTTTCTGTTATTTGTAATAAGCTTCTGGTGTATCAACTCTGGTAATTTAAGAGAAGCATTTGGCTTCCCCTTTTATGACAACACCTCTTGGAAAGAAGAGAACAGCTCCCTGAATTAAGATGTGAATGAAGAAAAGACTTTCAGACTTGGGGTGACTTGGGGAGCTGGGACCTGAGCTTCAGGTGCTCCTGTGCTGACTCGGTCCTTCCACATCCTGAGGCAAAGGGTTGTGGGAACCACAGCTGATAGAGGAAGTGTATCCTGAGCACCAGACCTGCAGGGAGGAAGCTGAAATCCCTCCCCAGGGGACACTGATGTGGTCTAGTGGGAGAAGATCGAGAAGGGGGAGTTGGGAGGGGTCAGATATCATGATGGTGTGTAAGGCTGTACAGAAAAAAAGATAATAATAGTTCTTATTTTTTTGGTAGTGTGTGTTTATTTGTATTATCCATTTCCTTACTGTCTCCTCATACCCTTATGCTTTCATACAAGTAGTTGGAACTTATGCTTATAGTAGAAATTTAGGTCACAGAGTAGACAAAGGGAATGTGATTGAATTTAAGAAAAAATATATATAGCGTGTTAGCTACAAAGACAGGGCTGCCATTTCCTCATTTGGGGTCAGCACATCTTCACTTGTAGAGGAAGCTTTGTCTTCATAGTAAAAAGTGTGCACCTGTGTTCTGTGTTAGTTCAAATGTGTGTGACTGTGTGTGTGGACTGAGTAGTCAGAGGTGTGGGCTCTCCTATCACCCATGCATTGCTTCCTGGTCCACATCCCCCCCACGTGCCCCCCATGTGACCCCGGAGCTGGGCCAAGGAACGTGTCCCCTTTGCCCCTGCACGTGTCAGTGATGAGCCTAGAGGGGACACTCCAGTCACACTGAGGACACATGTCTGTCCTGGTCATGCTGCTTTTCTTCTGGATCCTATGATGGGAGGTTTGCCATTTTTTTTTTATTTGTCAAATATTGGTTTTCCTTCAACTACTGTCTATGAAAGTTTTTCTTCTATCTTTAGAAAAGTCTATTAAATACATACAATTAGGTAAGAAGTTGTGTGTCATGACTTTTAAGTGTTATTGAAGAGATTATGTAATTAAAAATAAATTTAGGAAATTATCTCGGAATGTGTAAGATTTGACTTGAGGTTTATTATTAATTAAGTGCCTGTTTTCCAACAACGCACATGCTGTCTCTTGTGTTCCTGGTGTAAATCCCACTTAGTCATAATGTGTGATCCTTTTAATGTATTTTAAAATTTGAAAGGTTTTGCTAAGGATTTTGCTATTATGTTCATCAGCAGTATTGGTCTGTAGTTTTCTTTTTTGTGATGTTCTTTGTTTTTGGTGTTATGGCAATGTTGACCTCATAAAATGTGTTGGGAAGCATTCCCTCTTCTTCCATTTCTGTGAAGAGAGGGACAGGTATTAGTTCACCTTTGAAGATTTGATAGAACTCAACACAAATGTCTGGTGTTGGACTTTATATTTTGGGAAATTTGGAGAATTACTTAAATGTCCTTGCTTGTGGGGCCTCCCCAGTGGTGCAGTGCATTAAGCAATGCACTATGAAGCAAACTGCAGCCACTGCAGCAAGAGTTCAATCCCTACCGCAGGCCAGGGCAGTGACCCACATGGCACAGCAGACCTCTCCTGCCTTGCCCGCTGCTCCTCTTACCAGTGTGTTTCAGTAGATCCACCTGTTCTGCTCCCCACTCTGTCTCTGGTGAATCCTCTCACCCCCCACACCTCTGGTCTGTACCCCAGTTCTTGTATGCATAAATAAAATAAACCTTTAAAAAAATGTCCTTGCTTGTAATTGGTTTGTTCAGGTTTTCTATTTCTTACTGGCTCAATCTTGGAAGGTGGTACTCTTCTAAGAATTTTCCCATTTCTTCTAGATTATTCAATTTATTGACATATAGATGTTTAGTAATTTCTTATGATTCTTTGTATTCCTATAATATCTACTATAACTATTCATCTTTCTTATCTTATTGTATTAGAATTTTTCTCTTTCCCCCCTTGTAGTCCTAGCAGGAGGTTTACATATTTCGTTTACTTTTTAAGAACCAACATTTGGTTTCATTTATCTTTTAGTTTCATTTATCTTTTAGACTGTTGTTTTTGTTTCTGCTTGATTTTTAAAAATTATTATTTCCTTTTTATTTTTAGCTTCATTTGTTGTTGTTTTCTAGTTCCTTGAGGTATAAGGTCAGAGTATTTATAGGAGCTCTTTCTTGATACTTGGTGTGGGCCTGTATTGCTACATAGTCCCTTCTTAGTACTACTTTTGCTGTGTCCCATGGATAGGTTGTGTTTTCATTGTCAGTTACGTTGATGTATATTTAAATTTCTGCCCTAACCCTATAGTCATTCAGTAGTGTGTTGTTCAGACTCCATGTATGAGATATTTTCCTGATTTCTTTTTAAGGTTGATTTGCAGTTTGATACTATTTGTGATCAGAGAGACACTAATGTAATATTGATCTCCTTGTGTTTAGTGGCATTTTTTTTTGTGACTCAACATGTGTTGTATTCTGGAGATTGCTACATGTGCACATGAGAAGAAAGTACACTCTGCTTTTTTGGATGATAGTTCCCTATGAATATGATAGTTCCCTATGAATATTAGACCCATGTGATCCAATTACTCACTTAAGTCTACTGTTTCCTTGTTGATTTTCTGTTAGGTGGCTGTGTCCATTGATGGAAATGGGATGTTGAATTCCTTTACCACTTATGTGTTGCTACTATTGGTTTGCAGATTTGCTAATAGTTGCCTTATATATTTTGATGTTCCTTTGCTTGGTGCATGTATAATATTGATGAATGTTCTGTCTTTCTGATGTATGATTCCTTTATCATCCATTTCTCTTGTTACCTCTTTTAGTTGGAAGTCTATTTTATATGATATGGCTCTACCTGCTTTTTTTTGTGGATCCCATTTCCTTGTAGTATTGTTTTTCAACCACATGTTTTGAGCATATGATTGTTTATCTTCAGAACTTTGATGTGTCTGCTGCAGAAAGTAGGTTTTCTTTGCTGATCCAATATTCTCTCTATGCCTTTTTATCGGTGAGTTCAGTCCATTTACATGTAGGGTGATTATTGATACATGAACATTTACTACTGTGCTTCTATCTTTAGTTTCTGGTTATATAAATTTCATTTTCTTTTTTTACTCTCTCTTAGATAGGAATGCTATTTTCAACATTTCTTATAGAGGAGCTCTAGTGTTCACAAACTCGGTCATCTTCAGTTTTGGAAGGTGTTTATTTTGCCCTCATATTTGTAGAACAGTGTTAAAGGACATAATATTCTTGGCTAGGAATTTTTATGTTACATTATTTTGAATTTGTGATTCTGTTCTCTCCTTGTTTGTAGGGTTTCTCCAGAGAAATCTGCTGTACCATTTATAGGTTACCCGGCTTCTCCCTCACACTCCACTCCCTAGCCACCTCAGTATTCTTTATTTATATTGAACTCATGGTAGTTCCATGACTCTGTTTCTTGGTGTAGGTCTCATTACATTTATTTACCAAGATGCTTCTTTAGCTTTATGGACATGTATATTCATTTCTTTCTCCATGTTGGGAAATTTCTTCTATTTCTTTAAATAGTTCTCTGCTTCCTTCCCTTTCTCTTCTCCTTCTGGAATATCCTTATCTATATCCATTAGCCAACAACCTTTCTAATGAAGTTGGTTAGCTCTTGAAGAATTTCATCATTTTTTTCTTTCTCCTTCCAATTATGTCCTTTGTGCAATATTGTCTTTGAGGTCACCGAATCAATCTTCCATTGGTCTTTATGGTTCAATAGCTTTCCCAGAAGTTTGTATCTTTGCTGTTGATCTTTATATAATGTATGTCTCTGTTATTTTATTATTTAAGGTATGAATTTCTTTTTTCTGTTCACCAAAGACATTATTTATGAACCAAAAATTATGGTTGGAAGATTGTTCTCAGATACAGATTTTCACTGTACAATCTTTCACATCAGCTGTCTTCTCATAGACACCTTCCCTCAAACTGCCTGGGCCTAACCCAGTGGTAGTGTGTGTCCCCTGCTGTGGGTGTGTGACCCCCAAATTTTCTAACACCTATGTCTGTGTTCACAGAAAAGTTACATGTGTTTGGTCCCTCCAAGCACATTGTGCCAGTGCTGGGTAAGGACACCACACTGTCCTGCTCCCTGGACCCAATCATGAGTGCAGAGAACATGGAGGTGAGGTGGTCCTGGTCACATTTCTTGGCGTTAATACTTATCTATCAAGACCGACAGGAGCAGAATGAGAAGCTGATGGCCCAGTATGTAGGGTGAACCTCACTGTTGTGGGAATATCTAAAAGAGTGTGTGGCTACTGTGCTCATCTACAAGGTGCAGGCTGCTGACAATGGGCTGTACACCTGCATCTTTGGCAACAGAGTCATCTGTGGGCAAGCCAGCTTGGAGCTGCAGGTGACAGGTTGGTGATTTATTAAATATCTCAGAGTCCTGAGGGTTTTGAGTTTGGGAGAACCTAGTGCACTGTAATTTATAGTCCAACTTCATTTATGAGAAGGAAAAAGCCTATTAATTCAAGGTTGCATTAACTGTAAATATATAAGGTACCCACTGTATGTCTGGGTCTGTTTTAAACAGTGAACAAAGTGAAGTGTTTCACTCCATGAGTTTATATTTCAATGGTAGACAGAGCAATTATAATAAATAGATAGGTTATAAGTGATGTTGTTAAGTGTTAAATGATGATAGTAAGAAGATAAGTGACCAGTGGAAATGGTCAGCAATGTGGGTCTGGGCAGGCTACATTAATAAATGGGAGCTCAGAAGGGTCCTATTTGAACAAAAGCATCATTTTATATCTGAGCAAAGACTGTAAGGAAATAGGGATTAAGCTAAGTAGATAGCTGGGGTATGTGAGTCCTTTTCTACTGAGAAACATATGCATCATAGTGTAAGTCTAAGGCATAGAGCATGGCAATTTAATTTACATATATAGTGAGATAATTGCCCAATAGCCTAGCTAATATCCATTTGCTAATTTAGGTGCAATAGAAAGAAAAAGAAGCCAAAGAGGAAATATTTTCTCTTGTGGAAAATCTCTCAGGATGTACTACCCTAATAATTTTCCTACACATCACACAACAGAGTTAGCTACAGTCATCATGTAGTAAATCACAGGGAATGGCAGCCAGTGTGAATGAGCTGGGGTGAATGTGTGTTTGGTGTATTCTTGGCTCACATGGAGTCCTCATGGCTGGTGGGAGGGTATAATGAAGCAAGTGTTAGAAGGTGACAATACTTACAAAAATATGTCACAAGTATGGAATAGGCAGGTTGAGAATGCTTGATTAATTCTATCAAAGGTATTTATAAAAATTTCCATAGGAGTGAACTTGAGCTAGGACTTCATTTTATTCAACAAGATTATATAAGTCCCTTCAGACTAGAAAAAGAAAGGACAGTGGAGTCCACTGACAATTGTCCACTGACTCCTGGCTGAGGGAGGGCAGTTTCAGGGGGTAATGTTGGTGACAGGCCCTGCTCCATGAGTATCTCCCCCATCTCCTGGACTATGATGTCCTTCCATGGAGATGGCAGAGGGAAGACCCATGGGGCCAACATTTTAAACCTCTGCTGAGTCACGTGAGATGATCTCTAATTAGGCACATGAAGTGACATGACTGAACCCAGAGTCAGAGTGTGAGGGAAATAAAATGTACAAGACACAATATGAGATAGATACAAAGAACAACAAAGATGTAGGAATATTTCTATAACTGACTTACCACAAATGAGTCAAAAGCATGTATTCAGATGTGGAATTTTGAGTGTGAAGAGCATGTGAGGAATTGTAGTAGATATAACCCACAGGAATGGAGCTATAAGTTAGGCTACTGGTGAGCTGATATTTGGGAGTGATATATGAGGAGACACAGCAGATTTGAAGAAGATGGCATGGGTGTGAGATAAGATGGGGTTTTCAGGACTGAGCCCTGGATTTATGCTTCTTTCAATGAGGAGGAGTAGAGAGAAAACTCGGGAAAGAGGCTCAGCAGGGGGCCCAAGTTACAACAAACCACCCTCAAGGAAGGGGAACAAAAACTGAGTTGGAGATGGTTTCAAGATGAAGTCAGGGTGTCCCATGCTTAAAGGAGAATGAGTGAGAAGGACCTGGAGGTTGGGGTTGTCAAATAGGAGAGTTTTTCTTTTTTTTTTAAATTCTCTTAGAAGAGAGTCCCTGCAGTAGTAGGAGGAGCTACACTGTGGTGGCTGAGATGTAAGTAAGAAGTGAAAAGGTAGTTGTTTGTGGATTATAAAGTGTATTGTTCTGATAAGGAAATAAAAGATATTCTAGAAAGATTTTATCATTTTTATATCATTATAAAAATAATAGGTAGAAGCAAGATGGTGGCAGAGTGAAGATGCTGGACTCATTGTCCCAGATACACATAACAGTGAATGTCAAAAAAGAAAAAAGAAAAGCCAGAAAACGGACTGTCAGCTTACATATAGGAAACATCAGCCTGACGGAAAGTGGTAGGAATCTCTAAATGAACTCTGTTTGAAGTAAGGACCGGGCAATGCCGGAGGCTCCAAGGGTACCACACCAAGAGCAGAGAGTGGCAGCGGGGCTGCTGGTTGCATAGCAGCTCATGCAGGCTGAGACTGAACTGTAAAAGTCAGTCAGAAAACACCATGGCCAGGAGCCACTGCCTGGGGCAGACGCAGAGGGACAGAGCAAAGTTGGGCTGGAATGCCAGTACAGCCCCAGTGGGGATCTTACCATACCTGGCTCCCTGGGAGCGCCATATTGGGATTTTTCAAGCTGGAGGGACTGCAGGTCACAAAGCAACACTTGCAGGCTGAGATCTGAGCTTTAAAAGTCAGTCGGAAAACGCCAAGGCCAGGAGCTGCTTGCCTGGGGCTGGCACAGACAGCAGAGTGAAGTTGGGCTGGAGTGTCAGCACAGCCCAACTTGGGATCCTAGTGTCCCCGGTTCCCTGGGAGCGCCATATTGGGAATTTTTGAGCCAGGGGAACTGTGGATCACAAAACAATCCTTGCAAGCTGAGATCTGAGTTTTAAATGTCAGTCAGAAAAAAGAAGCCTCACTCCATATGCAGAAAATCCTCTCCAACATCTAGATCCAGAATCCAGGGACATCCGGAGGAGGTCAGATGGGCATATGGAGTTTAGGAGTTTGTGGCTACTTCCTCCCCCTACACAGAGACTGATATTAAGGGGAACCATACATAACTAGTCCCTACAGAGGGGGCCATTTGGGAACTCTAGACCTCAGGTGAATGGAGTTCTCAGGAACCTCATCACCTACCCAGTTACCACATGGGCCCTTATCTGCTGCTGTGAGTCAATCAGTACCACCACCCCCCACCCGAACCCACCCCACCCTACTGGGGTGGTTTTTGTTGTTGTTGTTGTTTTTGTTGTTGTTGCTGCTGTAGTTGTGGTTGTGTGTTAGTTTTTGATTGTTTGTTCTGTTCGGTTTTGGTTTTGGATTGTTTTGTTCCAGTTGCTTTTAGCTTTTGGTGTTTTTACTTTTCCTCTCCTCTCCTTTTTCTCCCTTGAATCTTGTCCTAGTCTTTTTTTTTTTTTTCTTTATTTTTGGTCTGATTGTCTTTTATTCCTATTTGTCTATCTGTTTCTTCTTCATTTTCTCTCTTTCCCTTTCTTTTTCTTTCTGTTTAGTTTCTCCTTTGTTCCCTCTATGCTAGTTAATTGGTTCAGGTTTTCTGTTCTTCTTGTTGCTGTCTCTGTTTTGGGTTTGTTTGTTTTATTTTCTTTCTTCTTCCCTGTTCTTGTTCTATCAATATCTGCCTAAACAGAATACTACTGGAACCTGTACCCAGCCACAGAGGAACAGTTATCAGGTAGAAATACCTAAAACCCCAGGAAAAGAAATCAGAAATCATGCCACCCAGCACCAGCAGGACTGGGACACAACAGACTCTAACCCAAAGGTTAACAATGGGAAGAAAGAAAAATACCAATGACCAAGCAGTTTCCCCCACAAACAATACACCGCAGAAAGAAAGTCAACATACAGAACCTGATATTATAAACACAGAGGAATATGCATATCTATCAGACAAAGAAAATCTAAAGAAGATGATGAGAATAATCAAAGAGTTAAGAGACAATGCAGAAAGGGATAAGATCACAATCAAGGAAATGAGGAATCAGATGGGGCCCCCAAAAAAAAAAAGAAAATAAAAGAAATGGAAGAAAGGGAAAGAAAAACAAATGAAGCAAATCAGAGAGAACTGGAGTTCAAAAGTTACCAGAAAAACAGAATAGAAGAACTGGAAGAGCGAGTCAGTACTCTGGAGGACACGGACATAAAAAGAACCAAGAAAGATAAGGAAGGAGAAGTGAAAATGAAAAAAAATGAAGAAACACTTCAAGTGCTATCTGATACCTTGAAGAGGAGTAATATAAGAGTCATAGGCATACCAGAAAATGTACAGAGAAAAGCAGACTCCGAGAACCTGTTCAAAGAGATCCTTGATGAGAACTTCCCAAACATGAAAAAAGAAATGAAAATAGACATACAAGAAATTAGAAGAATGCCAAATTACCACAGTGAAAAGAAGCCAACAGCAAGACACATAATAGTAACACTCACAAGGGCCCAGGACAAAGAAAAAATAATGAAACTGACAAGAACAAAGAAACAGATCACATATAAAGGAAAATCAATCAGGCTGACATCAGATTTTTCTGAGGAAACACTGAAGGCAAGAAGGGAATGGAGGGACATATTTAACAAACTCCAAACTAACAAAATCCAACCAAGAATACTCTACCCCACAAAGCTCTCCTTCCTCTATGAGGGGAAAGTAACAAACTTCTCAGACAAACAAAGCCTACAGAAATTCACCTCTACAAACCTCCACTCCAAAAAATGCTACAAGAAACCTCAGAACCAAAACCAACAGAAGAAAGAATAGTAACTGAATGAATAAATAAATAAGGTAAAGAATAGAACCACAAACGGGCAAGCAAAATGGCAAAGATGAATGCCAGGGTATCCATTTTAACTGTAATTGTGAATGGACTAAACTCTCCAATAAAAAGACACAGAGTAGCAGGCTGGATTAAAAAACAAAACCCAACCTTTTGCTGTCTGCAGGAAACACATTTAAC
>JAGFMF010012226.1:608724-624635 GCA_019455555.1 Galemys pyrenaicus
CAAATACACTGATTCAAAAGAATACCTGCACCCCTATGTTTATAGCAGCACTCTTTACAATAGGTAAGACCTAGAAACAACCTAAATGCCCAAAAACAGTTGGGTCGATCGGGAAGCTGTGATATATCTACATGATGGAATACTACTCAGCAATCAGAAATGAAAAACTAGACGCATTCATGGGAACATGGATGGAACTCGAAGGGATTATGCTCAGTGAAGTAAGTCAGAAGGTAAAAGAAAAATACCAGATGGTTCCTCCCCTAGGAGGAATATAAGGGAAACAAATAAGGATCAAGGAAAGGAATAAGAACATTAATAATAATAATAACAACAATAAAGACACAAAACCAAAAATGAGGAGACAAGGACAAATTAGGGACACTTGGTGGGGAGGAAAGATGGAAAGGGTGGAGGGCAGACAGGAGCACGAGGGACTGAGGTGATGGTGCACTGGTGTTATGGTGATGGGGAATACATGGGGGTTACAATTGATGTCAAATATATGTAAATTAAAAAATATATTAAAATGATAAAAATAATAGGTAGAAGGGAGAGATTATCAGTCATAAGTAAATACATTTAAGATGTAATATAAGAGGAGAGGGAAGGAGAGGGTAGAGAATCAAAAGGGGTTGGGAAGAGAAAGAGAGAGAGAGAGAATATTAGAATGAATGATGGGAACAACCCTTAGGAGGGGTTGTTAGAGCTCAGGGAACAGTCATCCTTGGTGGGGAGAGTCACTCTCCCTGAACCACAGGAGAATGGGAGTGAGGTCAGTTTGGATATAAAAGAGTTTCTGAGTGATTAAAACAAAACAACATACATTTTACTAATTTTCTAATTTTAAAATTTTCTTGTATATATAAGTGAACTAAAGGTTTTATACTTTAAAAACATATGGCAGAGTTTAATTTATGCCCTTGAAAATTTTGGTAATATGTACTTTATTCTTCCAAACTTATGTGTGTTATTACCCTTGATTTATGTTGTTGGGCTGTGCTTAGAGACAGATAAGTCAAATTCCTTCTGCTCTTCTGTGGGCATCATCTCTCTACCTGCAGGGTTGGGAGAGTAGCCCAGATGCTTCCTGCATCTCACGTTCCTTCATTGGGTCTCTATGTGCTTCCCCAGGGGTGGATATTCCACCATGACCCCTGGAGGTGTGCACAATTAGGTCCTACCCCACCTGAGTCTCACCTTCCCTCCACAGGTATAGGCTCGGCCCCCCAAGTTCACATCACGGGCCAGAGGAGAATGGGGTGCATGTGGTGTGTACAGTCTCAGGCTGGTTTCTGGAGCCCTAGGTGCAGTGGAGAGATCCCAGTGGGGAGCAACTCCTGGAGTTCTCTGAGGTCTAAGCCCAGGACACTGAGGGACTATTCAGCATAGTGTCTCTGGTGGTGAGAGACAGATCTGTGGGGTGTGTGACCTGCTCCATCCTCAACCCCATCCTGAGGCAGGAGAAGGTCATTGCCATTGTCATCCCAGGTCAGCACTGCTCTCCATATCCACTCCCTGCAAGGTCAGAGGGAGGGGCCAGCACCCCCAGGGGTGCTGGTCTAGTCTGTCGTGGCTGTGCCCTGATGGGATCTCTGGGGGTCTCTGGCTGCAGAACCCTTCTTCCCCCGGGCCTCTCCCCTGGAAGTCGACTTTCCTGGTGAGCCTGCCCCCGCTGTTGCTGCTGCTCCTGAGAGCTGCCTGCTGCACCTGGAGAGAACATTCCACACAGATGCGGGAGCTGCAGGAACAGGGGAGTCTGCTCCAGTCTAAGGAGAAGGACCAAGAGACAAAGGAGGAGGCTCTGAAGGATACAGTTAATGCAGGACAGGGGTCAGGCTGGTGAATGTGGCAGTGGGTGATGAAATGGACAAGCTGACCAAAAACCAGAGCCCAGGGACACTCTGAAGGGGTCAGAGCTGGTGGCTTAGGAGACCCAAGAGCACAGTGGAGGTTGGAGGTGCAGATGGGTTTGGAGGTGATGTTTCCAGGACACAAAATGGTTCTCTTTTGTGGGTTTTTTAGGCTCACGTTTGTTCTTAGGGACAGTTTATGCTTATATTTTTCACTCTTTTTCAGAAGACCTCCAGGCAGCTCTAGGTAAGCTCTGCTCTCCCTCCTGAACTCTCTGTGTCCCCTTCAGAGCAGACATTCTGGTTCTTAGCTCATGTGTTTCCCATGTTGTCTTTCAGTCCAGAGGAAGTCAGCCTACCTGGCTGGTGAGTGATGTTCCAGGTGTCCTGGGTCCCTGTCCCCCCTTTGTCCAGAGTTCCCTCCCCTAATTGGTCTAAGCACAGACTTGTGGACCCTTCCCTGGGGTGGAAATGGGGGGTGCTGGGAGGATGGACTCTGTTCCATGGGCTCTCCCACCTCTGGGTGCTGTTTCCCTTCTGGAGTTGGGAATGTGACCTCCTCCTGTCCTCTCACCCAAACCCTATCCAAGGAGAGTCTGTTCTCTGTCCCTGAGGATGCTGGTCAGTTGTGATGGAGAGGATGGGGTGACCCAGCATGGGAGGGGGTGGGGGGACATTCCGTCTCCCAGAGAATATTTATCTGTAGAAATATTTCATCGGAGAAAGACCAGCCACTTTACTCTGAGCTGGTCTGATGTCCATGTTGTGCTTTAATTTCATCATCCCGTCAACTTCCCAGGAAACACTGAATATAATAACTATGAACTGATATATACATTAAAACATGTCTTCCCATTAACCAGTTTTGTCTCTGTGGCAACATGAAGTAGCATGTGAAGCAGGAGCTCTGAAGGCTGTGAGTCCCAGAGCTGCTCAGTGACTTGCCCGAAGCCCACAGCAGCAGCAGGCAGGGCTGGGTCATTCTGTCCGGTAGACTCCTGACCTGAGCCAGAGATTTCCCACAATCCCCTGCTATCTCTATAAGGCAGGAGGTCATGACCTCTCCAGCTCCTGCCCTACTCCACCCTAGAGTATAATTTGTAGAACAAGGGGAGACCAGGGTCCATGAATCACATGAGCAGGTGGTTGTGCTGAGGTCTCAGCTGTTTGTTCTCTTTCAGCCTGGAGGAAGGCCCAGCTGTATGCAGGTGAGTGGCCCTGAGGGCCCTGTGACCTCGCTACCAGTCTCCTTTCTCCCCCTTCTCTATCATGGACCCCACCAGGAAGAGATGGGCTTCCTGGTCTCCTCTCACTCTGTAGCCTCCTTCTGAGAACTACAGGGCCCCCTCCTGCGAGAGTCTCACTGATTCTCCTGCGGATTTATTTCCACCAGTGAGGATCACATGGTCTTCTTTACCACTGTGCTGTCTCTGTGAATGTGTGTCCATGCATTTTTGATGGCATGCTCCCATTTCATTTTTAAGAGACACCATTAATGCAATAAAATCAACATTTTCATATTGACAGGTTCACCAATAGATACATGCATGATCTCGTATGACTTATAAAATTGAGCAACAGTTTCTCACTTTATAGTTTGCCATAACAATTAAGTGACTAGTGCATTGAATTGTGTACACAATCACTGACATGCTGTGTCCTTCTGCTCCATTCTTGTTTTCCTTCTCTACCTCCTATTTTTGTGATATGCAAGTTATCATACTATAGTTGGATGTCAGCTAATGTCCAGGTGAAAACAAGTAAATTTAAATATCATTTTTTAAAGATTTATTTTATTTATACATACAAGAACTGGTGTGTAGGCCAAGGGTGCAGCAGGTGAGTGAGTCACCAGAGACAGAGTGAGGAGCAGAACAGATGGATCTCCTGAAACACACTGCTGAGGGCAAGACAGGAGAGGTCTGCTGTGCTATATGAGTCACCTCCCTGGCAGGGGATCAAACTCATGCTGCAGTGGATGATGATAGCTTGATAGTGCTGAGATTTAACCCTTGAGCCACCAGGGAGACCCAAAATATCATTTTTTTAAGGATGCCATGTGGGTTACCTCATTTTATGTATTCCTTTTTTTTAAATTGAGCAACACAAAAATATGGAAACGCCAGTTTCTCTCATGTAACTTTTGTACGCATAGTTGTTTGTCACACATTTATACGCAAGGGTACAAGAAACTGTTAATTATTTCTATAAGTGTTAATCCTGAATTCTCCTCTCTCCACCTCTCTCCTCACATGGTTTGGAATCTCAAGCTCTCGCATGACAGCCTCTCAGAGTCTTGCTGTGTCTGACCTGAGTGTTGGGGAATGACCTGCCTTCCTCTTCCCCAGCAGGTGTGGGTGGGGATGACATGGCCTTGAGGGGCCTGTTCTCCCCTTTCAGTCATTTCAGAGGCTCCCTGGGACCACTGGTCCTAATAGCCTGTGTGGCACATGCTGAGGGGCAGGCACGTCCCCTCTGGTCGTTAGGGCTTGTGGGTGATGCCTCCCCCTATAGCAGAGTCGGGTCTGGGGTCTCTCTCTGTTCAACAAATTGATAAAACTTCTGCTCCTTCCTTTTGTTCCACGTCCTTATCCTACACTCCACACCTGTCCTTCCTCTCTGCCTGCTCTCCAGGCCCATCTCTCTTGCCCTATCTCCCCATATAGCATGTGACACTTCTGGATTCTCTTCTCTCCATGTTCATTGTGGAGTCCTGGTGCTTCCTCCAGACTCCTCCCCTGACAGGGTCCTGCTCACGCTGCCTGGGACCCCCACATGGTGGCATTGGAGATCCAACTGCTGCTGACACAAGTCAGCTCACATTGAGCAGCTTCACCCACCAGTTTATCATCCCACACAACTGCAAGGCAGAACCTGAGACCGTGTCCTGGACTTAATCCAGGGCCCGGAAGCTCCTTCCTTCTAGGAGCCTCTTCCTCTCCCAGGTACTAGAGCTCCCTGTATTGACTGGTGACCCTATACTCTTTCTACACAGCCTGCCATGCAGTCTCTTTATGGCCATCATGTGACTGTCTCTGAGCTCAGGTGCAAGTTCATGGCTGTTAAGGCTCCTGTGATTGGCTCTGATACAGGCAGCAAGTTGCCCTAAAACTGGCCAACAAATCTGCCCAAATAGTTTACCAGTCGTTGTCTGAGACCTTCACCCACATGCACAATTGAAAGACTGCTCAGGCTCAGAGAATAACAGTGGATTTATTTAACAAACCAGGGAAAAATAAAAGGTTACTGAGGCCAAAAACAGTCTTTATCTCCCCCAAGTCCATGTCCAGTGTTTGTCAGTCTTACACGAATGCAGTTAAGATGGCATATTCCCTGCACTGAGGACTCGGAGCTCCTCTCCCAAACATTAAGCCACGTGTCTAAGATGGTGTCTTCCTGCCACTCTGGAATCATGGCAGCCAGACTGTAGGCCGGGTTCCAACTCATAAGGACAGCAGAATACACAACAGGAGCTGCTCTATGAGCTGCCAAGATGCCTCAGCACAGCACCAGAGAAGCTTTAGAGGTTAATGACCAGTCACGCATCTTAGCTAGATGCCTGGCTCTGCGTCTTCACCTTCTCCACCAGGCCAGGCCACAACAACATCAAAATGAGGAACAGTTTTAGTCACTCAGCTACTTGCAAAGCCTCCAAACTTTGGTTCTCAGTGGTCAAATGATGACCACACTCACACAGCAGTGAGATGTCTGGCTCCCTGGTCTTTGTCTTCTCTGCCAGGCCACAACAGCCTTCTCAGAGAGTGTTGTGTTGGGGGCCCAAATTCTCTGACACTCCATGCTAAGACTACATGATGAAGACTCCTTCTGCGCCCCTTTCTACAGTACCTTATATTACTATCAGTTGCTCCAGCCCACTTTTTACCATTTTCCCTGGGGCCATCTATCCTCACTAGCAGCCCTCTACGGGGGCACTGCCTATAACAGACTTGGCTTTAGTCACTGCTTACAGGTCCACCTGCATGATCCACAATAATGTCCCTGTTTCCAGGTCTCCAGCTCTATCCCAACTGCAGATTTCTCATTCCTCTGTTAAGCACATATATTATATGGTTGTGGGATTAGGAAATGGACATCTTTGGAATAATCTTTTTATGAAGAGAGGTTCTCTTGGAGGCTTATGTTCCTCTGGGCTCTTCCTGGAGGAAACAGATGAGTCAACCCAATATATCTGTGTTTTGTTCCCACCACCCATGAAAATGTGCAGAGATGTCAGTAGTGTTCGATCTTCTCAATGTGTGTCTATGTTCCCTACTCTGCACGTCTCTCTCCTTCCCAGAACCTCTCCATGGCCTCCTGAGTGGGCGGGACCTTCTGCTGCAGGGTCCTGCGTCTCCTAACTCCTGTCACAGTCACCTCCACCTGCAGCTCAGTTACGTTGTAACTCTTTCCCTGTGGGATAGAGAAGACCTGCATGTTCTGTCAATGAATTCTTTACAAGTAAATGCAGTGCATGATATTTTCATTTTCACAATTCTTTTTCCAGAATACTCAGTTTTCAGGATGGATGGTGACTGGTGATTTGGAAAGCATACTTTTATGGTTATAGCTGAACAAAAATCTCTGTTCAGTTGGCATAAAGTCTCTTAATCCCTGGGCTAAACTTTCTCCTTAACTTCCAGAGCAATTTGCAGTATGATGGGTGTGTGTGTGTGTGTGTGTGAATCAAAAATAAACCCCCTATCACATATCACTCTCTTGCAGATATCTAGGCATAGCCCTGATGTGTTCAATATCTAGAGTCCCTCACATGAAATGTGTGTCTCTTGCAGATTGGCGGAAGGAGCAGTTCCGGGCCTGTGAGTGACTCTGTGTTCTCTCTGGGGCTGCTCAGCCTCTGGCCTTTCCTTCTGTTCTCTGTGTAGAAACAGACTCTGCACCATCCGTGGGTGTGGGGTGGGTGCAGCTGTGATGTCACAGTTGGACTGAGGTTGACTGATCATGGAGCTGGAGGGGCTCTTCCGTGCTTTGGGTCCAGTCTGTTCACCAAGTATCTTGTGGCTTATCTGACCCCCAGTAAGTTTTGTGGCTTCTTGTTTTGCTTGGGGAACTTGTGGGCTGGAGTCACCAAACTCTCATTTCAGGGACTGTATCCCTCCCTACACAACTGAGTATCTGGTGTGAGGTAGTGTGCCGCAGCCTCACTCCAGCAACGATCCAGGCTCCCCACAGAATGAGACAGCGTCAGCAATTTATGTATAGGGAAGGGGGAGAGGGGACGAGAAAACACAGACACACTTTCTAGGGTGCCAACATCTTTCACTGAGTCTCAGCAGGTCTTTATTTATACTTTACACCCAAGAAGCAGGAAAGCAGGAAAACATCACTTGTAACATTTTCTTAGGAAAAACAGGGGACCTTCAGGCCCCAGCCCTGTGCAAAAACATGTTTTTGAGAACAGCAGAACAACATGCCTTACATTTTCTTAGGACTGGTGCAAAACAACAAATATCCATCCATACAGCAAACATTGAGACACATGTAATAACCCCCAGCTCCATCACAATCAACTAGCCCTTTCCACCACAGGCCCCATGCAGAAAGAAAATGTTAAGATTAAACCCCAAACTATATCTATTCCTTACCATTCCATCCCCAAAAGGAGCCACTAACCCCAACCTATCCTGAACCCAATAGTTGGTCATCAGAATTGCTCAGCAACCACTTATTTTGTTGGGTAAACAGCCAACCTTAAAACGCTCCCCCCCACTGTGGGAAATTACATTTAGCACTTACTATGCCTTTACAAGATGGTGACAGTAATATCAGCAAAAACAGAGGCAATCGGGCAGGGGCCAGCTATGGAGCACCTGATTTTTCAGGGTTGTCCCTCATGCCAGACTTTTGTCACTTAGCATGAGTAGCATGAACCCTGTTAGTAGTGTGTGTTTTGTTGTGAGGAAGGGGGTGTGTATGACCTTGAATAATGAACCTCTCTCTCTGCAGAGCCTGTCACTCTGGATCAAATTTCTTCAACTTCTGGAATTGTCCTCTCTCATGACATGAAGAGTCTGATCTGTCATGATTTTGTATTTCAAGAGATTGTTTTGGGCCTTGAAGGCATCACATCAGGGTGCTGTTACTGGGAAGTAGAGGTCAGGAATGCAGACAGAACCAAGTGGGGGGTAGAAGTCTGGAGGAAAGATGAGAAAACAAGATATAATTATCCATCCCCCTCATATGGTTTCTGGGTTGTGGGGCACAATTACATTTTCCAAGCCTTTACTAGCTCTCTTACTCTGTTACTGGGCTGCAGCTGGCAGGAGGAGTGGTCTCTGGCTCCCCTGCAAGTTAGTGTGGCAGTCCTTCCTCAGAAACCTTTTATGTAGCAGTGTGCTGCCTGGATCATGGAATGGACCAATCGGGTGTGAGCCTTGGGTTGATTGACACCAGGACTCTGCCTGTCAGCACAAGTTAGTGATAGCCAGCCCATCTTGTAAATTACACTTCCTGAATTCTGGAACAGGCCAAAATGGACCAATCAGGTGCAGGCAAAATGGACCAATCAGACTGTGGGGGAGGGCACCTGAAGAAGTGAATATAAGGCCAGGTCAAAGCCAGTTGAGGGCAGCACTTCGTTGGGAGACATTTTGGAGAAAGACCTGACGGGGATTCATTTTGGAGAAAGACCTGACGGGGATTCAAAGCGACCTGCAGGAGCAGATGGAGAAGCAGCAGCAGAGGAAGAAGAGCTCCTGCAGAGGAAGAGGAGAACACAGTTCCAGTCTTCGAAGGAAGGAGGGAAGCCTCCAGCCACTGCCCTCTGAGGAGAGAGAGAGAGACTGGGACTCAGTCCTGGCTGTGACACTGACTGGAAGGAGCACCAAAGACCCTGGGCCTGGTGTCTCAAAGAGCTGTTTGTTGGTGGCATAAACCAACAACTCACAAGAGCTGTGACACTGGGTGTCCACTGGAACACTGCCTCCACAGGCCCGTAGTGGTCATTGCTCCTGGACAGTGCTGCCTAGAACTGGTGACCGGTGACTGCCAACGCTGATGCTGTCCAGATGAAGCGTCCAGCCTCTTGTGGATACGTAAGTGCTCTTGTTTTCCCCAGTTTGTAAATAAACCCCATGACTGTTGTTCCTGTAGCCTGAAATCCCTTGCAATTGTGCACGTGGGTGAAAACCCACAGGCAATGACCTGTAACGGGCACTGTACTCTGATAGGCTATAGCCCCTGTTGCTCTAGCCCTTGATTCTGGTTTGTGGCCTTTTGGCCTTTGGGGGCTTTTTGGGGCCTCTGACCCCTGTCTCAGTCAGAGCAGCCTCCTCTCCTGCCCTCCCCTGTTTCAACTCCACTCCACTTTAGGCAGTTTTCCAAGAGGTTGGGGGTTTTCCTGGACTATGAGTAAGGAAACATCTCCTTCTATAACATGACTGATGGCTCCCACATCTTCTCCTTCCCTCCTGAGTCCTTCTCTGGGACTCTCCTTCCATACTTTGTCTGTTTTTTAGGAGAAGAGTCCATGACCCTCTGGTCCCTGGAGGCTGGGCCCCAGAAGCCCTCTGTGCCCACGAACAATCCTCCTTCTCTGGGAGAACCAGTGGTTCCCTCATGGGAGGTGATCCCCTCAGACTCTAGTGTGACTGGGGCTCCCCCAGGACCTGAAGCCCCCCTCCTCTCCTGAACCCCTAATGCTATGTCCTCATAAGCCCCTCCCTGCTCACCCTGCACTGGGCTCTTCTTGGAGCTGCAGGTTCCCTGTAGACAAACCTCTAAGTGAGTCCCAGATGCTGGAGTCTCGTCCTCCTGATCTGGTGCAAACTGCTAGTCCATGGCTATGAGAACAGTCAGGTCAGGCCGTGTGCTGGGGCTACAAAGGATAAAATGGACTCACTTTGAACAGTTGGGGGTTGTGTGTTTTACCATGGGGAATCATTTTTCTTTTGGTAATGAAAATATTTCCTGGGGTTTTCATGCTGTTAGGACAAGAAAGGGATTGAGCTCTGAATTATTCTCCTACATTAATTGGAGTTTACTTTATCCACATTGACTTTGTGTGGAGGAACGCAGAAGCTGAATGAGGGTTCCCAGATCTATTTTGAGGGGCCTAGAATACCTGACCAGAAAATGTAGGCATCCAAAATATTTAGTGATTATTTTTAAAGATTTCTTTACTTATGCATACAAGAACTGGGGTAGAGGCCAGAGGTGCGGGGGTTGAGAGGATTCACCAGATACAGAGTGGGAATCAGAACACATGGATCTACTGAAATACACTGGTGAGGGGAACAGCAGGTGTGACAGGAGAGGTGTGCTATACCATGTGGGTCACCTCTCTGGCCAGGGGAAAATGGCAGATGATGGACTTTTAGAGAAGCCTAGTATTCTTTCTTTCTTTTTCTTTTTTTTCTTCTATTTTTTTAAAATATATTTGACATCACTTGTAGTCCCCAGGGAATTCCTACAAACATTTTACCCCTATACCATCACCTCAGTCCCTGTGCTCTCTCTGCCTTCATCATGGTTCTCCCCCACCTCCCCCAGAAGATTGCTTTGGTTTATCTTTGTCCTTTTGTTCTTGTTGTGCTTTTTTGTTTGTTTGTTTGTTTGAGAGAAACCTAGTATTCTGTTTTGGAATGGATGAAATACACTTGTTTGCCCACACCACATAAAATTCTGTTCCCTCTCAAAATCTTGTGATGTGTAAATTTGATGAGTTCCAGAGAAGGGTTTGGGTTTCCCTTTATGTGTCAACACTTGTGAATGATGAGAATTGCTCCCTGCATTTGATGAGAATGAAGAAGAGACTTTCAGACTCTGAGTGACTTGGGGAGCTGTGACCTGAGCTCCAGGTGTCCCTGTGCTGACTCAGTCCTTCCATGACCTGTGGCAAAGGGCTTAGGAACCACAGCTGACAGAGGAAGCGGATCCTGAGCCCCAGACCTGCAGGGAGGAAGGTGTGATCCTGATGTGAATCTTGTAAGAGGAGAAGATGGAGGAGCAGGGAGAGGGGAAGTAGTCAACATCAGTCGTGTGTGAGATCCAGTCCATAAAATTGATTGTGGAAGTTTCTACTTTTTCTCATCTGTCATGTGTACTTTGAATTTATTATTCATTTTTTCCTTCTCCTTCACCATATGCTTTATTCAAGATGTTCATTTACAATATAGTTTTTGGGTAGCAGAATAAACATAGGATTGTGACTGAATTTGAGAAATAAATACAGCAGGTTAGATACATTGGGCTGTTTGTCTCCTCACTTTGGGGAAATGTGAGCACTTCGTCACTTGTAAAGGAAGCTTTCTATACACAGTTAAAACCATACAGTGTGTTGTGAGGATGTTCAAATGTGTGTCAGTTGTGTGTTAGTAGCTGAGTAGTCAAATGCGTGGCCCTGCCATCACCTATGTATTGCTTCTGGGCCCACATCCCCATGTACCTCTCTGTGTGACCCTGGAGCTCGACCCCAGGAGTGTGTCCCTTTTGCTCCCTGCACAGTGTCAGGATGAGCCTGGAGGTGACACTCCAGTCACAGCCGAGGACACGCGTCTCTCCTGGTCCTGCTGCTTTTCCTGTGGATCCTAATGGGAGGTCTGTCATTTTCCAGCTGTTGGTTTCTCTCAGCTACTATCCATGAAATTTTCCTTCTATTGTTAAGAAAAAGTATTAAAAATTCAGTATCAAAAGTATACTGTATACTTATATGTATATATATAAATATATATAATTCAGTGTCAGAGCTTTTCAGTCTCACCTGGTGCATTAAAGAGATAATGTGATTTAAATTTATGTAAATTTGGGGGAATGTATAATGTTTGCTTGGGTTTTTTTCTTTAATTAAGGCTGTGTTCTCTGTGAAATGAACTGTTTTCTGCTCCAAGGATTATATTTTATTGCCACATCAACATTAAACAGTTTTAGTTTATCTTGGCATATTTACTCAAACTGTCATTTCTGCTGGACAATAATGAACCTATTCTTCAGAAGCTTTTGTAGCTGGTTACAATTATTCCAGCTCCATCACTGATTGATTAAACTATTTATCTATTAATATGAAAGTTATGCTTATTACCTCATGAGAATTACACAGTATGTCTTTTAAAATGTTTTTATAGTAGAAACTTTGTTAGCTATAGTACATAAACTTTATGCTAGTTAATTTTAGAGATAAGTATACATTAAAAATCCCTGACTATTCCTAAAAAATGGGAAACACTGAAATCCAGTTATAACACAGCTTAGTCCCCTTTCCTTTCAGACTGAGGAGAAGCCTGAGGAAGAGACACCAGGTCCCAGACAGGACAGGGCAGACCCTGGATCTAGACTGAACCTGCTCATCTGACACTCATGGTCTTCTCATCTCAGGAGCTTGTCTATCCCCACAGTTGAGTCCCCAGAGTCCATGTCACCCAGAGTCCTCAGCTGGGCTTGTCCCCCTCATCCTCTGTGTGCTGTTCTCCATCCCCATCTCCCTCCTCTTCTCTCTGCTCTCAGGGAAGAGTCATCTGAAGGAGGGTGAAATCTTCATCCAGAGGAAGAGGAGTTTCCAAAGTTGGCAGGTCATGAGGGACTTGGGAGAGTCAGAGTGTGTCCTCAGGATCCTCTCCCAATATGGCTTCTGATTCCTCTCCTGGGGACCCCAGTCCTCTCACAAATCTGTGGGGTACATGTCATCATTCATCTTTGATAGAGCAGACATGGCTTCCTCAGCCCTGGGAGTGTTCCTGCCAGATCTCTCACTTCACAGGGCCCATCTTCTTTCACCCAATTTCGGTGTTTTCTTTCCTCCAATATTCATCCTCTGACAGTCACATGGCCTTTTGCATGAACCTGGCAGGATGATGTCATAATCCTGTGTTGATGAAGAAGGTGGTCTATGTTCCTCCTGACATCATCCTCTCAGGTACATCAGAGACATGAACCCAGATTTGGGAGTAACAGGGATCCCTCCTCTGACCAGCTAGCCTGGGAATTTGAGGTCACCCTATCACAGAGAAGGAGCATGTGCCCTGCTGAGAGTGATTACAGGGAAGGAGACCTCACCCTGCAGGTGGGAAGTTTATGTTTGTGTGTGTGTGTGTGGTGATCCATGAAAGGGGCGATGCTCACCCTCTGAGGGCTCAGGGCAGCTGTGAGATTGGGGAGCTTGCGGGATAGACCAAAGGGTGAGGCTTAATTGGAAAAAGATACTGACTGTGTCTACTGCTTCCCTGTGAGAACTCAGTTTTGTTTTTTAGTCTTCAACAAGTGAAAAAGCAAGTGAGTTAGTTCTCCCTACCAGGACACTCTTGTGCTAACAGGCTGTCAGAGAATCCTCATCTGACTTCTGCCACCTGGAAAGACATCCTATTTGCCTGTCTTTTAGTTCATGTAACTGGAATGCTGCAAGAATTGGTCTTTTGTGTCTGCTCTTGAAGCAGGAAGCTGCCAAGTCTGCTGCTTAGATGCCTCTGTTTGCTGGAGTGTAGAGGTAGCTGGTGAACCATTGCTGGTGAACTGTGCGCTCATAGTAGGAAGCTAAGAAAGAGCTGCCTTGACCCTTCCCGAACACCTGTCCCAACACAATGAACAATGCTTATGTTATGATTAATACACTTATGCTTTGATAGATGAAGTCAGAAGCTTTTCATGTAACCTGTATAAAAACCTGTAACCTGTATAATAACTCTGCCATTTCTGCTGTTCCAGGCTCAGGTTTTTCAGTGTGATCCCACTGGGCCGCCAGTGAGGGCCCTCTACACCTCTCTGAGTGCCATCTGATTTCTCTGGGAAATTGAGCTAATATCCTCATGTCCAAGATTCCTTGTCTTTCAGTAAAGCCAGAGGGGCAGGTGCATATGGACAAAGAGGACTGGAGGTGCCCTGCATGGTAGGAAGCAGGTTTTGGCAGCTTCCTCCATTCTGGCAGAGCTGGGCATCCTGGCAGGGGTCTGAAAACTGGCAGGTTTCTCCCAGGAAGCAAAGAACACCCAAGGGACTGGGTGGGGATGGGAACACTTTTATCAGTGCCCCCTTTAACAACTCTTTGCCTCTCTCTAGTGCCTACACTGGTTTCCATTCCTCTCCCCCATCCCTTCCCTGCTGCTTTCTCCCCACCTCCTCCTCCTCTGCCCCCCTGCTTCCCACTCCAGCTGGCACACTCACTGGCAGGTGCCTGGCCCCCCAAGACAGGCTCAGGCAGGTGCCTCCATTGGCGCAGGGTCTTGAGACGCTTCTACACTGCAGCCCTGGGGATGGACGGGGGAATGGGGTTAGGGAGCCCTGTGTCCCATCTTTCCTCCTGGGGTGCTCCAGAGGGACCTATCTCCTTCACACCCTTGTTCCTGTCCCCATGTGGGGATAGGATCCAGCCCCCTAGATTTTAGCTTCTCTGTTTGGAAAACCAGACTGTCTCTGGTTTAGATTTTTCTTTTTTCCTTCCAGACTTGTCCGGCTGTTTTGACCCTTTCCAATGGGTCCCCACCAGAAGGTTCCTTAGACTTGTGGCTGGCTTTTGGATGTCAGTGATCCCACTTTGGGCCAACCCTGTTTGGCTGGGCATTTACCCATGAGGGGATGGATAACTTCAGGTGTGGAATTGATAACTGTATTCTTTGGCTTTTCGTAGTGTTTTCATTATATTCCAGTTCCTTTCCATTAAAGTTCTTACACACTAGTGCATGTTTTGTCTTGATGTGAATGTAGAACCTATTTACAGTGGGCAGGTTTAGGGGTCTTGAGGTGCCCCTCTCCCTGCCTTGTAACACTCCCAGCCATTCTGGGATGGGGACAGCTGGACTGGGAGAGAGACTGATACAAGGCAACAAGGGCACTAAAACTGGCCAAGGACTCTGCCCATATATTTTACTAGTCCTTCTCTGAGTTCTTCAACAGTGCACACAATTGCAAGACTACTCAGGCTCAGGCAACAACATCAAAGGGATTTATTAAAGAGTTACTGAGGCCAAAAATGACCTTTATCTCACCAAAATCCCCGTCCTGCAAAAAAGTAGCCAAAAATGACATCTTCCTGCTACAGCAGTGAGGCAGTTAAATGACCCAACTAAAAGCAAGGTCTGGCTCTAGGTCTTTGCCTTCTCCACCATGCCACAACAGCTTTCTAAAATATCAGTGTAGTGGGGGCCCAAATCTGCTTACCCAAATGTTGAGTCCTGAAAACTACATTACAAAGACTCCTTCTGCACCCTCTTCTGCTGTACCTTATATTAAAATCAGTTGCCTCAGCTCACTTTTAGCATTTTCCCTGGGGCAATCGTCCTCACCAGCAAGCTCATCCATCTGCCACTGCTTGTGATAATCATCTTTTGGCTTTAGCAGCTGGTTACAGGCCTGGGAGCCTGAACTTCCCTCTCCATCTCCTGCTCCTGTCTCATCTCTCCCCCTGGCAGGTGGTCAAGCTGATGCTTCTTTCCCCTCTAAATCTGATTATAAGAGCCTCTTGTCCTTTAACTCCAGGGCCAAAAGGGTTCTCCCATTATTGGGCACCCTATTGTTACCGGGTTGCAGCCAGCAGGAGGAGTGGTCTCTGGCTCCCCTTAAGTTAGTGTGGCAGTCCTTCCTCAGAAACATTTATGTAGCAGTGTGCTGCCTGGATCATGGAATGGACTGATCAGGTGCAGGCAAAATGGACCGATCAGGTGCAGAAAAATGGACCAATCAGACTGTGGGGAGGGGGGGCACCTGAAGAAGTGAATATAAGGCCAGGTCAAAGCGAGTTGGAGGGCAGCAGTTCCCTTGGAGAGCAGTTCGTTGGGAGAGCAGTTCGTTGGAAGCAGCAGAGGAAGAAAGCTCCAGCAGAGGAAGAGGAGAAGACAGTTCCAACCTTTGAAGAGAGGGAGGCCTCCAGTCGCCACTCTCCAAGGAGAGAGAGAGACTGGGACTCTGTCCTGGCTGTGACACTGACTGGAAGGAGCACCAAAGGCCCTGGGCCTGGTTTCTCAAAGAGCTGTCTGTCCGTGGCATAAACCAACAACTCACAAGAGCTGTATCACTGGGTGTTCACTGGAACACCGCCTCTGCAGGCCCGTAGTGGTCATTGCTCCTGGACAGTGCTGCCTAGAACTGGTGACCGGTGACTGCCAACGCTGATGCTGT
>JAGFMF010012226.1:627621-644200 GCA_019455555.1 Galemys pyrenaicus
TTGCTGGATCCTATGGAAGTTCCATTCTTAGTAGACTGAGGAACCGCCATACTGCTTTCCATACTGGTTGGACCATCTTGCATTCCCACCAGCAGTGTAGGAGAGTTCCTTTTTCTCCACATCCTTGCCAACATTTGTTGTTGCTACTTTTTTTGAAATGTGCCATTCTCACTGGGGTGAGGTGGTACCTCATAGTGGTTTTGATTTGCATTTCTCTGATGACAAGAGAAGTTGAGCATGTTTTCATATGCCTGTTGGCCATTTGCATGTCCTCTTTGGAGAATTGTCTTGGCTATCTTTCATGTGAACATGGATTGATGTTAATACAATGCAGCAAAGGAGCACTAAAAATTACCAAGGACACTGCTGAAATAATTTACCAGACACTGTCTGAGTTCTTCAACTGTGCACACAATTGTAATACTACTCAGGTTCAGAGAACAATGATAATGGGATTTATTTAACAAACAAGGGAAAACAAAGAGTCACTGTGGCCACAAATGACTGTTTACCTCACCCAAAGCAGTGTCCAGTATTTTAAATTCCTAAACACAAAGGGTACCAAGATGGCGTCTTCCCACCACTGAGGGCCTGGAACATGAGGCAGCCAGACTCTAGGCCAGGTTGCAACTCAGGAGACCGCAGAAGACACCACAGGAGATCCTCCCCAGAGCTGCTGAGGTGCCGCAGCACAGCACCAGGTAAGCCACACTCAAACAGCAGCTGTAGTGGCCAAAAGACCTGATAAATGGCCGCACTCACACAGCTCAGCCAAGTACCTGCTCCACATCTTCTCAATTCCCTTTCAGCAAAGTTGGGAACAGTTTCAGTCACTCAGCTACCTGCAAAGTCTCTGAACATTATCTTCTCTGAGGTTGACTGCTGGAGGCCTCTCCATGTCCTTCAGAGGCCTGCAATGACCTTCTAAAATAACGGCATGGTGGGAGCTAAAACAGCTGACTTTGGACTCACTAAAGAGAACACTCTATATGAACTTGAAAATCACATGTATTCTATTTCCTTGGGATGCAAAGTCCTATAGATGTGCACTAGGTCCATATGGTCCAACTCTTTGCTTAAAGCCTTATGTCCCTATTCATCATTTTGTCTCTTTGGTCTATCCCTTGGTGTGAGTGGGAACTGATGTCTCCTACCACACTGGTGATTTTTCCAATGTTTGTTTTCTGAGCTGATAGTAGTAGCCCAATACATCTTGATGCTATCTTTTGTTGTACATGTGTTGATGAGTGTTATGTCCTGATGTCTTGCTCCTTCAATCATTATGCAGTGTCCATCCCTGTATGTAGTTACTTTTTTCAGCTGGAAATCGATTTTGTGTGAGATAAGTATGGCTGTTCCTGCCTTCCTTTGGGTCTTATTCATGTGTGGGATTGCTCTCCAAACTTTCAGATAGCAGAAAAAGTTAGATGGATTTTCCTAATCCAACTACATACTCTGGCTTTTATTTTTACTTTTTTAAGATTTATTTATTGATAATGTAAAGTACTGAGTTTCCGTGGGCACCCCAAAAGAACAAAGAGCGGACACAGGGCTGCAATGGTCATGTAGAGCTTTAGTTACGCCAGCATGCTGGGGTCAACAATTCAACCGTGACACACAGGTATGGCTGAGGCAATCGACCCCGAGAGGAAGTAGAGGTGAGTCTTTATAGTCAATTTCCCACCATTACATAGGTTGCAGCCAATAAGCTGAGAGATCAAAGCCCGCACAATGAGCACAGCAAATAGCTTTAAAGAGAGACATGTTTCAAAAATTTAAACTTACAGGAGATCCATTTTGGGTGGGCTCAGGCTTCTGCCCCATACCTGGGTACACATTCTAAGATAACATTGTTTCATCTGCCCTGCCCTTAACTGTCCAGGAGAGCCTAAGGTATGGGATCAGCTGACCTGCTAGATACTAAGGTAACATTCTTGTTTCATCCGCCCTGCCCTTAACTGTCCAGGAGAGCCTAAGGTATGGGACCAGCTGACCTACTAGATAAGGCCTGTAGGTCGTTTTTTCAAGTTTCAGTCAGCTAAGTTTAGACAAACTCTGACTCTAACAATGTATACAAGAGCTAGGGTACAGGCCAGAGTCACAGGAGGTGAAAGGAGTCACCACAGGCAGAGTGGGGAACAGAACAGGCAGATCAACTGAAACACACTGCTCAGGGGAGCAGTGGGCAGTAACAGGCGAGGCAGGAGAGTTCTGCTGCACCGTGTGGGTCCCTTCCCTGGCCAGGGATCCAACTCATGCTGCTGTGCCAAAGACTCTTCACAGTGTAGCACTCAACCCACTGCGCCACCAGGGAGGCCATACTCTGTGTGTTTTAATTGATCTGTTCAATCTGTTAATTTTAGAGTGACGGCTGAGTATGAATTAATTGTTGAAGCTGGTTGCTGACATTTTGGTTTTAGTTTTTTGGTTGTATCTATTCCCTTTTTCAGTTCTCTGTGCGTGTGTTTGTTTCTATTTGGTTTTCATATTATAGTTACTCTCCATTTTCTTTGAATGGGAGTCTAACTTTTGCAAAATCCTTCAGTTTTTTTCTCTAGGAAACTAATTTCCCCCTGATATCTAAAAGAGAGCTTTGCAAGTTAGAATATTCTTGTTTGGCAGCTTTTGTCTAAGAGTTTTGGGCACATCCTTTGTTTGTCTCTTTGCCTGCAGTGTTTTTCATGAGAAGATGATAGAGCCCACTCTGGGTTCCCTTATAGGTTATTTTATTCCTCTGCCTTGAAACGTCAACATTCTTTGTCTTGAGCTCTTGGAAGTTTCACAACTTGATGTTGGTCTCATTTTGTCTAGGAACTGAAGCACTTGATAAGTCTCCTGGATCTGTATTTTTATTTCCTTTTCCAGGTTTGGGAAGGTTCTTCTATAAATTGTTTAAATATGTTCTCTGTTCCCTTCTAACCTCTCTCCCTCTTCTGGGATACCTGTTGTTTTTATATTGCCTTTTCTCATGGTTTTGGATAGTTCATGAGATGCTTCTTTATTTGTTTTTTAACTATGTTAACTTTTCATGTTACATATTGTAAAGTACCGAGTTTCTGTGGGTACCCCAAAAGAACAAAGAGTGGACACAGGGCTGCAATGGTCATGTAGAGCTTTAGTTACGCCAGCATGCTGGGGTCGACCATTCAACCGTGACACGCAGGTCTGGCTGAGGCGATCGGCCATGAGGGAAGAAGAAGTGGGCTTTTATAGCCAATTTCCCGCCTTACATAGGTTGCAGCCAATAAGCTGAGCGATCAAAGCCCGCACAATGAGCACAGCAAATAGCTTTAAAGAGAGACAAGTTTCAAAAATTTTAAACTTACAGGAGATCCATTTTGGGCAGGCTCAGGCTTCTGCCCCGTACCTGGGTGCACATTTTAAGATAACATTGTTTCATCTGCCCTGCCCTTAACTGCTCAGGAGAGCCTAAGGTAGGGACCAGCTGACCTACTAGATAAGGCCTGTAGGTCGTTTTTTCAAGTTTCAGTCAGTTTAGACAAACCCTGACTCTAACAATATTTCTTTTTTGTAACTTTATGACTCTAGTTCATTGATTGACTCTTCCATTTGGAGATTCTACTAGAAATTTCTGCAGTAATAGTATGTCCATTTGAATCTTTTTTTCCTCCTTCAATTCTTTCATTTCCTTTTTTAGAGTCTTATTTTCAGTCTCATGTTTGTTGGTTTTGTTTCTCAATAATCATTATTTTTCTGATTTTCCTTCTGCCGAAGACCAGCTATGACAGAAGGCCAGGTCCCCAAAGGATGGAATGGCGTCAGCGAAAGAGGGGGTCCAGGATTACAAAACTCCAGTGGGGGTATGGTGTGCATCCTTGCTAAAAAAGTCTCAGCAGGCCTTTATTTTATACATTAAGGAGAAAGGGGAGGGATTACATAAACATGTGCATTGATCAGGAACTTAACAATGACTTTTTTCTTTCAAGAGCAGCTTGGGGTCATGTGACCTTCAGCCAGGCTAGCTAACATAGGTGATTATAAAATCAAGACAGCATCTTTCTACTAGTGTTTGTTATTATGATTGGTTAATTTATATTATGGCAGGTATACTAGTTTCATGAAATCGTAATTAATTATTCTATTTTCACTCTGAGCATAAAATGAATTATTTGCTTATGGTCAAATTGGTGTCAACATTCTACTGTAGGTCAGCAGGAGGGGGTACCCAAATCAACATCTAAATAGTATCTGTACCCTTGTATCTGTCCTTTACCAGGAATCACTAGTTCCCATAAAAAATGCAAAGGCCATAAAACTAATTAACAGAATAAAAAGGGAAAGGGAGAGGTCCCACAGCCATCATCACCTGAGGGATGTAGGATCTATTTTAACAAAGGCAGATATCCAAAACCTTTCACAATGGCCCAGTCTTGAAGGACTTGCATAAGTTCTCAAAGCTTGTGGCCCGTAATAAAATGTCAATCTATTCTTAGAATTTGTAAAATAACTACATCCCAATTATATCTATTTTTACCTGATTATACTATATTAATTTTCTAGAATTTGTATTATAATATTAACCAATTAGTAGTACGTCATCAAAATGCATGGCAACCAATTACTTTGTTTAATAAAAGAGCCAATCATACAACCATCCCCATGGATGATATTCCAGCAAGCATGGTTTCTGTAGCTTTTAAAACTTTAATTATTAAATCAGCCAAAACAAAAGGGAGTCTAAGGGGGGCAACTTTGGAACCTCTGATTTTTCAGGGCAGTTCCCCTATGACGAGCTTTTGCCTCACGGCATAGTTAGGTGACCCCCATCATCCTTCCATAAACTTGCTCAGCTTTTCTACAACTTCTCTGAGTTCTTCAAATTTCTTTATGATGGCAAACTTGAATACTGCACCTGATAAGAAGAACAGTTGTTCCATTTCTTTGTGAGTGAGTTCTGGAGACCCATTTTCCCTCTGTGGCATAATACTGACTTTCAATATTGTCATACTGACTTCCAAAGGCCACCCCTGTGGCCTTTTCTGTGTTAGTCCCCCTCTCCATTGCTTTCCAGACCTCACTGCTATGGGTCTGGGCTCTGCTAGTTGTGTGTGGTGTGTTTGTCCTTCCTGAGGGTGGCCAGTGTCCCCCTGGGGGACCCTCCCTTAAGCAGGGACATCTGTCCTGTCTCTGTCCTTCTTTCTCTCTCCCCTCCTCACCTGGACCAAAGGCCAGTATTCAGGAAGATAAGGTTTCTGGGTGTGTCCTCCTGGGACAGTTCTGAGTCCAAGGTTCCTACCTGCTCCTTTGTACTACTGAGTTATTGGAGGTGGGGGTCTGGGCTTGAGAGCTGGGGTGGGGTTGGGTGCTGTCCTTTGCATCTGAAACCCCTCCTCCTCTATGATGTTAATCATTGAATGTTATTTAACAGATGCAGGACTCAGGTCTCCCCTTATCTCTGCAGGTTGAGAATGAGTGCCACAAATTTAATTGTTGTAGCACAGTTTCTGACACTCTGGTGCTCAGTAGAGTGATTTCCTTCCCTCCATCTCTTTATAAAACTCTCCTAATATCTCTTAGGCCTTGAGGAGAAGCTGGAGCAGGGTGACAACTGTGTGGATCAGGAATTGATCTCTAGAAGATTCTAGGCCTCCTGCTTAAACTGCTTAAGAGTCAGGTCTTGCTAAAGAGGCTTGCTTATGAATCCTTCGGATGCAAAATGTCCTGTTTTTGGATCTGACTTGGTTTTCATGTTTCCTCTTGTTCTCTGTCTCCTCATATCCAACTTGGACTTTTATTTCTAAGCCTTCTTGATTGCTGTGGATTTAGTGTCTTTAGATCAGGTGTCCTAAATCTGGGTGCGTAGCTCCTGTGCTTTTTATGGGCTTCTGGAGTCAGAGTCAGGGGTTTGGGGTCTGTCTCTGGTCAGCAAATTGATAAAACTTCTGTTGCTTCCTCCTGTTTTACGTGCCTAGTTCTTCTCTCCACATGCCTTCCCTCTCTCCCTGTTCCCCAGCTCCTCTCTTTCACTGCTTCTCCCTGCAGAGTGAATGATACTTCTGGGTCCTCATCTCTCATGAGCATCAGGGGGTCCTGATGCTCCCTCCAGACTGCATCCCCCAACAAGGCCCTGCTCATGCTGTCTGGCCCCCCACATGGGGGCATTAGAGCTCCAGCTGCTGCTGATACACATGACCTCACACTGAGCAGCTTCACGAACCACACAGTTTATCATCTCACATGCCTGCAGGGCAGACACCTGAGACTGTGTCCTGGACTAAATCCAGGGCCTGGCAGCTCCTTCCTTCCAGGAGCCCCTTTCTCTCTCAGGATATAGAGCCCCCTGCATTGATTGGGCACCCCATCCTCTGTAGACACAGCCTGCTGTGCAGCCTCTTCATGGCCCTGTTGCCTTCACCATGTGACTGTCTCTGAGCACAGGTGCAGGGTCATGGCTGTTAAGGCTCCTGTGATTGGTTCCCCCTGATGATCCACAATAACACCCCTGTTTCCAGACCCCATCTCTATCCCACCTCATACTTCTTTCTCCTCTGTTTAGTATGCTTATTACAGGTTCATGGGGTTTCAAAATGGACATCTTGGAATAATTATTCTGTAATACAGAGAGTTGCTTTTGGATGTTTCCATGTCTCTGGGCTATTGTAGGAAACAGAGTTGTTAATCCATTATTTCTGTGTTCTTCTCTATCTACAGGGATGGTTTTGTTTCTGCTGTTGCTGGACAGGTGTCAGTTGGGTAGATTTTTGTGTCTGAGCGATTGAGGAATAATTACAGGTACACCAGACTGAAGGTTAGGTTTGTTGCTCAAACCCCCTCCTGATAGCAGGAATAGGTCTGAAGGAGGAGCCTGGGGTTGGAACTGGGTTCTTTTTTATAGGGTTTGGGGGCATCTTCCTTTTTTGGGGTATTTTTGCACTGACTCCTGCCCCTCCACTGCCCTTCTTTGTCTACTTGCCCCCTTGGAAACAACCCAGAGTTCCATTTTCCAAGCTTTCATACAGAGCCCTACGCTCCACTCACATCCATTTCCATCCTAACCTCCACTTCCCAGTAACAGTGCTCATAGGTGTGAGGTGACCACAAGTGCAGTTCTTTCTCTTCACCTCTTGGTGCTTGTCAGATCAATCCTGCCAGTTCTATGGATGTCAGCCTTTGCCCGCAAACCTGCCCCTCCCCACCCTACTCCTTCACCACCACCCATGAAGATGGGGAGAGATGTCAGTAGTGCTAGACCTTCTCAGTGTGTTTCCATATTTCCTCCTGTGCACATCTCTCTCCTCCTAGAACCCTCTCCATCCCCTCCTGAGTGGGCAGGACCCTGTGCTGCAGTGTCCTGAGTCTCTGCACTCATGTCACTGTCACCTCCACCTACAGCTCAGTCACTTTGTAGTTCTCTCCCTGTGGATTAGAGACAACCTGCATGTTCAGCTCAATCAGTTATTTACAAGTAAGACAGTCCTTGAAATTTTGATCTGAGTAATAGTTTTTCAAGAGAACTTGACATGCAGGATGGGTGTGTGGCTAGTGACTTGAAAAGCATAACTGATAGTCATACTTGGGAAAGGACCTTTCTGTTCAGAACCTGGGTATGTTATGTCTTTCATGGGAAAGATGCAGCATGAAGTATGTGTGTGTATGTGTATGTTTGTGAATCAAAAGGATAAATACACCAACTAAATGTTTCCAAACATTTCTCCTGTTAACATCGTGTCCCTTTCTTGTAGAAAACTAGGTATGGACTATGATGTGTTTAGTATCTAGAATCTGTGGTATGAAAAGTGTGTCTCTTGCAGATTGGCAGAGGGAGAAGTTCCAGGCCTGTGAGTGGCTATGTTCTCTCTGGGGCTGCTCAGCTTCTGGCCTTTCCTCTGTTCTCTGTGTGAACACAGTTTCTGCACCATTTGTGGGGTGGGATTGATGCAGCTGTGATGTCACACAGCTGGGCTGGTGGGGGTAACTGGTTATGGGTGTTTAAGGGGATCCAGGCTGGTCTCCAGGGTTTATGTACCTATTTGACCCCCAATAATTCTTGTGGCTCCTTCTCTTGCTGGCAGGACTGTGGGCTAGATTCACAAGTCTCCCATTCCAGGGACCATATCTCTCCACTGGGTGAGATGGTATTCACCTTGTTATGGAGCAGGAAGGCACTGGCATAATGGAAAGCTCTCTGCAGGGTCTGTCACTCTGGATCCAGATTCTACCAGTCATAGCACTGCCTTTTCTCGTGACAAGAAGATGCTCATATGTAGTCACTCACCTGTCAGAGTCAGTGTGTTGGGCCTTGAGGACATCACATGAGGCACTGTTACTGAGAAGTGGAGGTCAGGATGGAGATGGAAGTGAGTGGAGGATAGGGGTCTGTATGAAAGTTTGGAAAATAGAACACTGGGTTGTGTCCCCCCCTTTTAATACCCTTGAGAGGGTATTAGGCTGTGAGGGATTTGACGCCTGTACTGAAATTACTACTCCACTACAACTCAGGCAGATTCCCCGCAGGGTGGGGGTTTTCCTAGACTATGCTCAAGGGGACGTCTCCTTCTACAACATGACTGATGGCTCCCGCATCTTCTCCTTCCCTCCTGAGTCCTTACCTGGAACCCTCTTTCCATACTTCATGTTTAATTCAAAAGATGTGTCCTTGACACTCTGCTCTCTGAGGCTGGGTCTGAGAAGCCCTCTGTGCCCATGAACCATTCACCTTCTCTGGAGGATCCTGTGGGTCCTTTAGGGGGCAGATCCCCTCAGGCTGTGGTATTCATGGGTCTCTCCCAGGGCCTGAAGCCCCCCTCTTCCCCTGAACCCTAACACATGTCCCCATAAGGCCCTTCCCTGCCCAGCCCTACACTGGGCTCTTCTAGGAGCTGCAGGTTCCTGTGGACAAACCTCTGAGTGAGTCTCAGATGCTGGAGTGTCGTCTCCTATTTGGTGCAGATTCCTGGGCCATGGCTGTGAGAACCATCAGGTCAGGCCTTGTGCTGAGGCAGCAGAATATGTGTTGACTTATTTCGAACGAGTTTGGTGTAGGATGAATTTTACCATGGGCAATCACTTTTCTTATAGAAAACATATTTCCTGGGGTTTTCATGCTGTTTGGGCTATATAGGGGGTGATCTTGAATTTTTCTAAACTAATTGGGGTTTACTTTATCCACTTGAGTTTATGTTTAGGACTCCTAAGTCAAAAGAGGGCCCCCAAATCTACTTTGAGACATCTCAAACTATCTGAGCTGAATACTTGGCCATCGGACATTTTCAGGGAAATGGAGAATGATGGACTTTTAGAGGACCCTAATGTTCTGATATACTTCTTATTCTGGACTGGAAGAAATACACCTATTTGCCAAACCTCATTAAACTTCTGTTACCTATAAAACACTTGTGGTGTGTTAATGTGGGAAATTCAGAAGAAACACTTGGGTTCCCCCTTTGTGTCAACACCTTTTGAAAGGAAGCACTGCTCTTTGAATTAAGATGAGAATGTAGAAGAAATTTTCAGACTTGGGAGCTGGGACCTGAGCTCCAGGTACCCTGTGCTGACTTGGTCCTTCCATGTCCAGTGGCAAAGGGTCATGGGAACCACAGCTGACAGAGGAAGTAGATCCTAAGCATTGGATCTAGGGAGGGGAAGGTGTGATCCCTCCCCAGGGGACACTGACTTGGTTCTGGTGGGAGGAGAAGTTGTTGGGAGGAGTCAGATATTGTGCCCTGTACAAAAGACATTTGTAGTCACTTTTCCATATTTTCTCTTCTTGTTATGTGTGTTAATTTGCATATATTGTCCATATCTCCCCTCTCTCTTCTCACCCTAGTGTTTTTAAACAATTTGCTGGAGCTTATATTTGTAATAGAGTTGTGGAAAACATAATAGACAAAGGAAGTGTGACTGAATTTGAGAAATAAATAACATTTTAAATATAAACTTTGGGGCTGTTTGTCCCCTCATTTTTGGGACAGGTGAGTTTTGGGGTAATCGATAAGGCTGCCATGGGAACAGGGCCGTAAGTCTGTCCACCATGGCCAAAAAGACCAGCCTAGCTCCAGGAATGCAGAAGCAGAACCAGGATTCCTTCTGTGTCAAAGACCCAAGACCAAATCTCTCAGTAGAACTGGTGCAAAGTGGTGGCCTATCTGAGAAAGCCCAAGAATACAGTATAAGGTAGAGCCCCAAATATTCTTCCTTTATAGGCATCTTCTTTCTGGCCCCTCCTTTCTTGCAGGCTATTTCCATAAATTGACCTTCTTGGTTCTCCACTGTCTCTGGTGAATTCTTACACCCCTGCCCTCAGCCTCCTCCTAACATTACACCCTATAGCTATACTTCCACACTTATAGAGGGAGCTCTCCTGATCCAGCTGGGTTGTAGGTGTTGGATGTCTGTGATTGTGTGTGTGGAGCTGAGTAGTCAATGGTGTGGCTTCTGCTATCACCCACGTATTGCTTTCTGGTCCACATCCCTCCACATGCCCTGGAGCCTGACCCCAGGAGCATATCCTCTTTGTCCCCTGCACAGTGTCAGTGATAAGCCTGGAGGGGACACTCCAGTCACAGTCGAGGACACATGTCTCTCCTGGTTGAGCTGCTTTTCATCTGGATCCTATGATGGATGTTTGTCTTTTATTTTTTAAGCAGCTGTTCATCCTCCCTCAAGTATTATCCATGAAGATTTTCCTTCCATTGTTGAAATCTATTAGAAACCTACAAATGGTTATAATGTTGGATGTCATGACTTTTCAGTCTCATCTGGGACATCACAAGAGTATATGATCACACAACTATTTATGTAGTTATCCAGGGAAACTACAGTGTTTGACTTGGCTATTAATCAGTGAACAAGGGTGTGTCTCTGTGGAGTTACATGCTCTCTGGTCAGTAGAAAAGATAATTCCAACAATTATTGTTCTGTTGCACCATTGGCATTTACTACTTTGTTCTTGATCTCAATATATTTATTTTAAGCCGTCTTTCCTGCTGGGCAGTAAAGAGTCTCTTCTTCAAAATCCTCTTTGTAGCAAAATCCTCTTTGTGCCTGCTACAAAGAGGTACAATTATACCAGTTCATGTATTAATTAACTGAATAGATTGTTTATGTATGTCTGATAATCATGTTAATGACTTCCTGAAAATGACTTTTTTTTACTCTAAACCAGGTTTTTAAAAAGGAAATGTTATACTGATTATAGCAGAAAACTTTATATGCTAGTTAATATTATTTTTTAAAGATTTATTTATTCATGCATACAAGAACTGGGGTATGGGCCAGAAGTGTGGGGGTGAGATGATTCCCCAGAGACAGAGTAGGGAGCAGAACAGGTAGATTGACTGAAGTACACTGCTGAGGGGAGCAGCAGGCAAGGCAGGAGATGTCTGCTGTGCCATGTGGGTCATCTCCCTGCCTGGGCATTGAAATTGTGCTGCAGTAGCTGCAGATGCTTCATAGTGAGGTACTTAACCCCTTGCACCACCAGGGAGGCCCCACATGCTAGTTAATTTTAAATGCATTACAAAATCCTCTGATAGTCAATTAAAATAGAACTGGAATATCAGTTATCTTAGACCTAAATGCCCTCCCCCTGCAGACCTGAGGAGAAGACTGAGGAGAGGAGGAGACTCCTGGTCCCAGACAGGATGGGTCAGACCCTGGATCTAGACTGAAGCTGCTCATCTGACACTCATGGTCCTTGTCACCTCAGGAGCTTGTTCATCCCCACAGCTGAACCCCAGAGTCCATGTCACCCATAGTCTTCAGCTGGGCTTGTCCCCCTTATTCTCTGTTTGCCAGACAAGTCTAGAAGGAAAAGAGCAAAATCTGCAGCTGAGCAGAGTCCATGTCACACAGAGTCGTGGGTTGGGCTAGTCCCCTCATCCTCTGTGAACTGTCCTCAATCCCTGTCTCCCACCTCTTCTCACTCTCTCTCTCTCTGGGCCCAGGGAAAAGTCACCCTCCCTTGAGAGCAGATGAGCTCTTAATCCAGAGAGAGAGGAGCCCCCCAAATGTGCAGGTCAGAGGGGGATTTGGAGAGTCAGAGTGTGTCCTCAGGATCCTCCTCCCAATATGGTTTCTGATTCCTCTCCTGGGGATACCAATCCTCTCACAGCTGTGTGGGGACCATGTAACACACTGTGACCTCAGACAGAACAGACATGGCTCCCTCAGCCCTGGGGATGCTCCTGCCTGGTCTCTCACTCCCACCGGGGCCCATCTTTGTTCTCCCTTATTTTCTTTTCTTTCCTTCAGTTCTCCACCTCTTATAGTTATGTGGCCTTTCCTGTGTACCTGTGATGCTGTCACCTGTGTTGATCAAGAAGATATCTGTGTTCCCCCTAACATCATCCTCTCAGGTGCCCCAGAGACAGGAACCCCAAGTTTGGGAATAACTTGGAATCACAACTCTGACCAGCTGACCCTGGGAAGTCAAAGGTCACCCTGCTCTAGGGGAGGAGATGACTCCCACTGAGAGCAGTTCCAGGGCAGGAGGCCTCACCCTTCTGGGGGAAGGGAAAGGGAAGGCCCATATCCCCTTGGGGAGGAACAGCCTGTCTCAGTATTGGGGACTTGCCTCTATCCTCCTGCACTTTAGTTGAGGGAGGGGTCACATCAGTGGAGGAGGGGATGGGGGGATTGTGAGGGAGTCAGGAGACCACTTGAACTTGTGGGTGTGAAATAGAAGGTTCTGGTGTCAGTTGTATCTCCTGTGTGACCCCTGATGCAGGGAGCAGCTCCAGGAGGAAGGAGTAGAGCTGACTGATGGAGAGTGAGGCTGCTTCTCCCCACAGGAGCTGGTCTCGGGTGGGCAGGGGGGCAGGAGCCATGATTAGAGTAGGGTAGGGGCAGGGGCTGGGAAGGGCAGAGGAAGAGGGGACCTGGAGAGTGAAGTCAGGGTCCTGAGGAGGAGCCTGGGGCTCAATGAGCAGATGTGGGGAAGGAGGGTCAGGAGGAGCCTGAGACTGGTCCATCCAGTGAGGGTGCAGATCACCAGGCAGCTATCTCTGGTTTTCAGAATAATGTGGACACAGAGCTCACTTTTGATTCCATTTCTATTTCTTAGAAAAGTTCATTTATTTATTTTTAATGTGCTTTATTATTTTTTAACATTTTTTATTTATATATATTTGACATCAATTGTAATCCCCATGTATTCTCCATCACCATATCACCAGTGCACCATCACCTCAGTCCCCAGTGCTCCTGTCTGCCCTCAACCCTCCTCCTCTTCCCTCCCCACCAAGTGTCCCCAATTTGTCCTTGTCTAGAAAATTCATTTAAAAAGAACCTCTGTGGACAGCCCATTTGCCTATAGTTCTTACAATTTATTGTACACATAAAAATATGCTAAGAGATTATATCTTATTTTGAGGAATCTCATCTCACACACACAGTTATTAAAATAAAGTGAGTGGGAGGAACGTTTTAGAAGTGATGAATGTGCTCATGGTGTATATCGCGGGGATGTTTTCATGGATAATACAGATCTTCACACTCATCATGCTGTGTCCATTAACGTATGCAGCTCTCTCTGTGCAAATCATAGCTCAATAAATTATTTTTAAAATCCCTCTACTTGATTGTGGATCAAAGGGACAATGGAGGCCCTTTCTGTGTGATTTGAGGGGTGGTGGTGGCAGAGCTGGTTGGGAGTATCCCTGGCGATTGTCTCCTGGGAGTGAACCCACACTCTGGACTGTTTTAACTTGTGGAAGCCTCCCCCCTCCCACACTAGGACCACCCTTGTTTCCTGGGAGGCTCAGCAGCCCCAGTGGTGAGGGAAGGGGCAGGGGCTCTGTGTCCCCACAGGTTGACTTTCCTGGAGGCTGTGGGTCTGAAGACACAGGGGCTCCTCTGGGGATGGACTCCCTCCCCTTCCTCTGTGCTTTTTTGTTTTGGTCCATCTGTCTGTCCCTCCTCTCTTCATCCTCTGCCTGTGTCACGGCTGCTGCATGATCTGGGGGACACTCCCATGGACCCATCACACCAGAGTCTCTTGATTCAGCTGCTCATTGTGTGTGGCACAGGAGTCCTCTGTGAGGAAAGAGGGGTGTCTCCCTCATGCTCCTTCCCTAACAGGTTCCTCCTGTCCTGTTCCTTCTTGTCTCATCAGGGGATGGAGGCTTCTGCTCCTCTACACCCCTTATGTCCCCTCAGCTGCCCTCTCTACAGACACAGCACTTTCTCACAAGGCTGCAGGGGAGCAGCTCATGGAAACCTGATTCCACCCAGACCCCCCATATTCCCTTCTCTTCTCTCTGCCTCACAGGGCTGGATAAGGATGGGTCTCCAAAGGGGACACTGTCCTCACTCAGGATTGGGCTCTCTCTCAGCAGACACTGGAGGAGGATTCAGCTGTGTGGTCCCTTCCCACCCCTGGGGTTCATCCTTGAGCCCCCTCCCATCAGCCCTGACTCAGCGTGGGTCAGGGTCTCCTCAGCAGGAAGAGGCTCTCAGGGCAGAGCAGGAGCTGAGCAGTAGGTGCAGCCTTTCCAGGAAATGTGGGGTTCCCTGGAAGTCAGGGCCTGAGCTGGGGACACTTATCTCACTTATCTGCACCTCTGCCAGGAGCAGCTTCTGCTCCCCTCCCTTCTGCTACCCTGGGTGTGTCTTAGCTTTGTGATTTTCCTATAGTGACAGACTTTGAGAATGTCTCCCCAGATTGCCTCTGTTCTCCCCTACTCCCAAGCCCCAAGGCAAGAGACTCTTTTTGTTTTCCCCAGATACATGCAGCAGGCTGTGAATAAATGTCTTCTTATGAGTGTAGGGATTGAATCTTATAACTTTCCAGTAAGGGTGTTAAAGTGCAGTCTGAGGGGTGTCATAGGCCCCCAAACTTGCATGGTCTAAATAGTTTCTGCCAATCTGCTGCATAAAACGAAAGTAGTGTAAAGTGGAAAAATCAGGCTGACCTGCTGATTAGCTGAAGTTGGGACATCGTCTGTAGACTGAAAGTTTCAGAAAACAACCAATAACTCTCAAGGCCACACGCACCCTGGTTCATGCATCCATTGCTTTGGGAATATAGACTCTGTAACCTTGTTACACAGGGCTCAGATGTTGGATGAAGATCTCCTCTGGCCACACTGGTGTCAAGTCCACAAGTATGCCTGCTTCCCTGATAGAATTCTGCAATAACAAATGTGAGAGCTTTAATAGACTAATGTGCATAGAGAGATAATAATTGCCTAATCACACACCCAGAGTTACCTGTACCCTCATGGACAAATGCCCAACCAAACTGAATTGACCCAAAGCAGGGCCCTGAGGCCCAACAGTCTGCCACAAGTGTAAGACACCTTCTGATGGAGACTCATAAAAAAGGGACCCAAGTGTTACCAGGCTGCAGCCAGCAAGAGGTGTGGTCTCTGGCTCCCTTGCAAGTTAGTGTGGCAATCCTTCCTCAGAAACCTTTTATGTAGCAGTGTGCTGCCTGGATCATGGTATGGACCAATGAGGTATAAGCCTTGGGTTGATTGATACCAGAATTCTGCCTCAAACCACAAGTCAGTGTTGGCAGAGTCCCTCTTCGAAATTACACTTCCTGAATTCTGAAACTGGCCAAAATGGACCAATCAGGTGCAGAATTGGAAAATGGACCAATCAGACTGTGAGGGGGCATCTTGAAAGTGAATATAAGGCAGGGTCAAAGGGAGCATTGGGATAGGGACTTGACAGTGATTCAGAGAGACCAGGAGGAGCAGACAGAGATGCAGCAGCACAGAGGAAGAAGGGGTCTGAAGAAGCAGCAGAAGAGGAAGCGCTCCTGCAGAGGAAGAGGAGAAGACAGTTCCAGCCTTTGAAGAAAGGAGGGAAGCCTCCAGAAGCTGCCCTCTGAGGAGGGGAGAGAGACTGAAGGACTCTGTAGGGACTGGGCCTCGGTCCTGTTTGTGACACTGAGTGGAAGGAGCACCAAAGGTCCTGGGCCTGGTGTCTCAAAGAGCTGTCTGTTAGTGACATAAACCAAGAACTATCAAGATCTGTGACACTGGAACACTGCCTCTACAGACCCATAGTGGTCATTGTTACTGGACAGTGCTGCCTAGAACTGGTGACTGGTGACTGCCAACATTGATGCTGTCTGGATGAAGCAGCCAGCCTCTTATGGATACGTAAACATTCTTGTTTCCCCCTGTTTGTAAATAAACCCCATGACTGTTGTTCCTGTAGCCTGAGGTCCCTTGCAATTGTGCACGTGGGTGAGAACCCATAGTGACCTGTATCAGGCACTGTCCTCTGATAGGCTATAGCCTCTGTTGCTATAGCCCTTGATTCTGGTTTGTGGCCTTTTGGCCTTTAGGGGCTTTTTGGGGGCTCTCTGGCTTCAGCCCTCCTCTCCCCTGTCTCAGTCAGAGCCTCCTCCTCTGCCCCCTGTTTCAAAAAGGACCAAGCAAGTCTGGAAGGAAAACAGAAAATAAAAATATATCAAGGTCTCTGCTACTGAAACAGTGGGGGCAGGCAGGGGAGGAGGCCGCTCTGACTGAGACAGGAGACAGAGGCTCCAAAAAGCCCCTAAAGTCCAAAAGGCCACAAACCAGAATCCAGGGCTATAGCAACAGGGGCTATCGCCTTTCAGAGCACAGTGCTCGATACAGGTCACTGTCTGTGGGTTCTCACC
>JAGFMF010012226.1:644257-662234 GCA_019455555.1 Galemys pyrenaicus
CTGGACAGCATCAGCGTTGGCAGTCACCGGTCACCAGTTCTAGGCAGCACTGTCCAGGAGCAATGACCACTACGGGCCTGCGGAGGCGGTGTTCCAGTGTCACAGCTCTTGTGAGTTGTTGGTTTATGTCACCAACAGACAGCTCTTTGAGACACCAGGCCCAGGGCCTTTGGTGCGCCTTCCAGTCAGTGTCACAAACAGGACCGAGGCCCAGTCTCTCTCTCTCCTTGGAGGGCAGCAGCTGGAGGCTTCCCTCCTTCCTTCGCAGGCTGGAACTGTCTTCTCCTCTTCCTCTGCAGGAGCTCTTCTTTCTCTGCTACTGCTTCTCCGTCTGCTCCTCCAGGTCGCTCTGAATCCCCATCAGCTCTTTCTCCAAAATATCTCCCAAGGAACTGCACTCCCAAGGAACTGCTCTCCAAACTGGCTTCCACCTGGCCTTATATTCACTTCTTCAGGTGCCACCCCCACAGTCTGATTGGTCCATTTTCCTGCACCTGATTGGTCCATTTTGCCTGCACCTTATTGGTCCATTTTGCCTGCACCTAACTGGTCCATTTTGGCCTGTTCCAGAATTCAGGAACTGTAACTTACAAGATGGGCTTGGCTATCACTAACTTGTGCTAGGCGGAGTCCTGGTGCCAATTAACCCATGGCTCACAACCAATTTGTCCATTCCATGATCCAGGAAGCACACTGCTACATAAAAGGTCTCTGAGGTAGGACTGCAACACTAACTTGCAGGGGAGCCAGAGACCACTCCTCCTGCCGGCTGCAACCCGGTAACACTACCATTGTCACCTCCTCATAACATCTTACATAGTGTTTATACATGTTTCTCCACAAAGTACCCCAAATCCCAGGTGCAAACCTAAAAGCATGAAACAAGACGGCCCTCTTTCAGGTGTCTCTACTCATGTGTCTCCTACAAGTCTCTCCCCAAGACTAAATCTCCTCTCTCTGCTCAGCTCCACCCTTCTTCAGGTGGGCAGGGGACACAGAGCCTCCCCTTTTATGGAAATCCCTCTCTGCCTAGGGGATCTCTGATGGGAGGGAGGGAGAGATGGGTGAGAAGTGAGAGAAGCTTTAGACTTTATAATACAGGAGTGTGTGCTGCAGATCAGCTGCAGCAAGGAACCAGGGTCACCATAGGATGAGACAGCATCTGCGATGAATGGGTAGGGAAAGGGGACAAGAAAATATGGACACTCTTTCTAGGGTGCCAACATCTTCCATCTTCCACTGAGAGTCACAGCAGTTCTTTATTTATACTCTACACACAAGAAGCAGGAAAGCAGGGAAACATCACTTGTACCATTTTTTTAGGAAAAACAGGGGACCTTCAGCTCTGTGCAGAAACATGTTTTTGAGAACAGCAGAACAACATTCCTTACATTTTCTTAGCACTGGTGCAAAACAACATGCATCCATCCATATGCCAAACATTGGGGCAGATGTAATAATCCAGCTCCATCACAATCAACTAGCCCTTTCCACCACAATCCCCAAGCAAAAAGAAAATGTTAAAATTAAACCCTAAACTATATCTATTCCTTACCATTCCATCCTCAAAAGCAGTCACCAAAACCAACCTATCCTGAACCAAATAGTTCATCATCAAAATTGCTCAGAACCAGTTATTTTGTTTGTTTAGTAAAACAGCCAATCTTACAACTGCCCCCCCAACCCCATGGGAAATTTCCAATTAGCACTTAATATGCCTTACAAGATGGTGACGGTAATATCAGCCAGAACAGCGGAGATCGGGCAGGGGCCAGCTTTGGAGCTCCTGATTTTTCAGGGGTGTCCCTCATGCCAGACTTTTGTCACTCAGCATGAGTAGCATGGCCCCCGGCTAGTATGTCTATGTGTTCCATGAAAGGGGAGACCCTCACCCTCTCAGGACTCAGGGCAGCCATGAATTTGGGGAGCATGTGGGATAGACCAATGGGTGAGGCTTGGTTGGACAGAGATGCTGACTGTGTCCCCTGCTTCCCTGTGGGAATTCAGTTTTTTTTTTTTTTCTCTTGAAAAGAACAGAAAATAGAGCTCAGTCTTCAGTAAGTTCATAAGCATGTGAGTAAGTTTCACCATCCAGGACGTTCCCTGGTGTCCCTTCCTGTGTTTACACCTACAGCGGCTCCTCATCTGACTTCTGCCATCACTGATACGTTTTGGGTTTTCTTAACTTCATACACCTGTGCCGGGAGCCAGGACTGCAGAAAGTCCGGTCTCACCTTTCGGTCAGGGTGCCAGGAGAACAAAAGGATCTCCATTTAAAAGGAGGCCTCTATAACCCACCTTAAGGGGATAGGTCAGTCTACCAACCCCAGACAAAGTACAAAAATACTGACTTGGAAGGACAGCGAGGGAAATTCCGGACAGGTACAGCCTTACATTGTTCCCGGGCTCCCTGTCAATCTTTGGGGATGAGACATTTTATCTCAGCTAAAACTTATCATGTGCAGTCCAAATGAGATTATTGCTCAACAGATGCTCAACCAAGGATTTTTACCTGTGCAAGGTCTAGGCAAAAACGGACAAGGGATAAAAGCCCCATTATCTATAACACCAAAAAATGATCACTTAGGTCTGGGGAGTCAAAATTTTCCCTAATGGCCATTGACTTTCCTGTATCCCACGCGGACAAAATAAAATGGAGATCTGATTCTCCCGTTTGGGTAGATCAATGGCCCCTAACTGATGAAAAACTTACAGCAGCCAATAGGTTAATACAGGAACAGCTGGCCGCTGGACATTTAGAACCCACTACCTCTCCTTGGAATACTCCCATATTTGTGATCAAAAAGAAGACAGGCACATGGAGGCTCCTTCAGGACCTCAGAGAAATTAACAAAACCATGTATGCCATGGGAGCCCTTCAGCCAGGTGCTAATTACTATAAAATTGTCATTGCTCTCAAGGACTGTTTTTTTACCATTTCCTCTACACCCCCAAGACAGGGAACGTTTTGCATTCAGCCTTCCCATCATTAATTTTAAAGGGCCTATGCCTCGATATCAATGGAAAGTACTTCCCCAAGGCATGGCAAATAGTCCCACCCTATGTCAAAAATTTGTGGCTCGGGCAATAGACCCTCTTAGACCTTGCTGGCCTTCCATTTACATTATACAATATATGAATAACATCCTTCTAGCAGGACCTTCATGTACTGAGGTTCTCAAGTACAAAGTCACCAATACTTTGGCCGAGACCCCGATCATATCATACTCCCCTACACCAAGGAACCAATTGACTGGCTTTTTCAGCAAGATGATGATTGGGCCATCTCCCTTTCTTCGTACTTATCTGGGGACGAGGTTCTGCATGTGTCTATGACACAAAGGAAGAGGGGCCACAGTGGCTGCCGGAATGTTTGATTAAACCCATCAGTTCCCCTACATAATAACCATTCTTCCAGGGACCAAATTCCCTGAGAAAGATTCATTCCTTTTCTTTCTGCAGATGAAGGCAAAATGCATCCTGCTTCTGTTTTCAATCCCTTTGGCCAGCGGTAGACTGGGACCTCCAGCGAATCCACACCAGTTGCCAACCTGGGCCCCGCCCCCAAGATTAAAGCGGCGAAAAGAACTGTTTGAAAACCTCCTTCTTTTTTGACTGGACTAAAAAGACTTCCCCCATACCTCCTCATTCCCCCCCCCCCACAAAGTTTCTTGATGGCCTTGTCCTTTGACCTTTAACTTTGGGCTCTCCCAAGGTGTACAAAACTTTGTAAATTAGCATATGAATGGCGTGCTGGCTAAATTTGTCTAGGCACAGCTGACTGTGAGCTGGGTTATGAGATTTATCATCGCTCCCTCCCTGCTGGGGACAGCATAAAGACCAGAGGAATGCTCACCTTCTCTCCTCTGAGAGAAAGGTGTGGGTACTGATTGGATGCAAATAGCAAGGGAAGGTCTGACAAATCCTTCGACCCCCTCTTCCCAAGGGAAGGTCACGGATGAACTTCGACCCCCTCTGGATTTCCCTGCGAGTATACCTGATTTGCATAGAGGTTGGCATCAATATCAATCTAATCGGCTCTGCCTCTCCTCCCCAAAAGATGCCAAGAGCCATTTACTAAAACTGGTGGGCCTGGGAACCCCACAGAGGAATCAGGTCCCTGTTCTCCCAGTCGGTTAAGGCCCGCCCTCGTTACAACAAAGAGGGAGGATATGCGGGGAGCCAGAACTGCAGAAAGTCCGGTCTCACCTTTAGGTCAAGGCGCCAGGAGAACAAAAGTATCTCCATTTAAAAGGACGCCCGGCCTAAGATCACAGACATCCCACCCAGAGACCTCCCACCAGCTAAAAACAAACACCTGCACTGCCAATCTCTTTGAATCAAACCTTCTCCCTTCCCCCCTTTTCTTCCACCCCTCCTAAGTGCATATATACCCCTGTCCCTAAATAAAGAAGATGAGGCTTGATCAGAACCCTGTCTTGCCTTATTCCTCCACATTCCTTGTTTGTGGTATTCATTCTCTTTAGGTGGTTCTCGTGAACCCCCGTTGTTGTCCCGCAGGCCGGGGTACACCTGGTATCCTGCAGGGTTTGTATTTTTGTGTCTGTTTCCTGTACTTGCATCCTTTCTACAATATTCCTTGTGTGCATCATCCTTTCCTTCCCTCAGTGTCCACCTTGCACTGGCCACAAAAAGGCAGCAGAGCTTCACAGGACCTGGGCCTTTCTCACTAAGCACCTTCCCTTTCTGGTGCCCCCAGGCAGGAGCTGCAGGGTGGCCCTGCTTCCTCTGGGAGCCCTGCTGCTTCAGAGACCCTCAGGGCTGAGGTTTGGGTCTCCAACTTCTTTTGCTCATTCATTCCTTTCTGTGATATTTTACAAACATGCAGCTCAGCTAACAGATATTATACCGTTTATAAAACATTATGTAGCTTATAAAAGCAAAAACAATACATTAAAAGACATGATGTAACAGTATTTTAAACAGAAATTCTAATAAATATTTTGCCTCCTTTCTGATCCAGTTAGGCCAGGAATTTAGCACAAAGGCTGTGTGTAGCAACTTCTCCCCCAACCACACCAACCTCCACCCTTTTCCATTCAGAACTGAGAGACCAAATATGGACATTCCAAAGCAGGCAGACTCTAACCTTTGGGCTCCCCTAACTGTAAGCTTCTCTTACTTCACAAAAGCATGACAAGGCTCTGTGGATTTCTTCAATTAAACCAATAAAACCTGCTCAGAATCCCACCTGGAAACCCTTTTCCCCTCAAAGTAAGGGGAGATTTTTATCAGCAGCCTTAAAACCCACTAACCCTTCAGTGTGCTCTGTCACTCACGTAAAACCTCATCTCTAACTCATCTCCACAGACTCCTGCTTGAATTCTCTTCTACTAGGAGGAACCTTAGGGTCCCTCAGCATCCCTGTGTTCCATCAGTTTCCGGGATCAACCTGTTACAGGGCAGGGAGAGGGGCAAACCCAGTGTGATGTTGATGTTGTTTGACTTTGGGGTGAACCTGGCTCATTTTTGCATCTGGGCACACAACTAAGTGACCCTGGTCAGGCCCCTCTGGTGCCTGAGGTGCTGAGACTCTGTCTCTCAGGTGTAAAATGAAGACTCTCCTCAGAGCACTGCAGTAAGACACTCACTGACATGAAGCCTGTCATGTCAGGTCAGATGGCACCTGTGGACAGTGACTGGGTCTGTGTGATGTCTGTAGACAGCAGGGCCTGGCTCAGGGCTCAGCCTGCAGCTCAGCTGTGAGACAAGTCTTGGGATGGGAAGGAGCATGAGGGGCTCCTGGGACTGTCAGCTCAGCCTCTCAGGGCTGGTGGGGCTTTTCCCTCTCTGCTGCCGCAGGCCCCTCCCCTCTTGTTCCCTCAGGACAGAGGACCCAGGCCCAGGCCCAGCCCATCAGCAGCACCCTCCCCAGGACCTGCCAGGTTCCCCTTGACCCTGGATGGGCCTGAAGAGCCTGATAGAGAGAAGGAGTGATTCTCCCAGCTCCCTAAGGGGTTCCCACATGGGCAGGGCACAGGCCCATTCTCTGTCCCTGAATCCTGGACAGGAGCACACTGGAGACACTATGGACAGAAGTGTCCACCCTGGGGGCTCCTTCCAGGTGTGTCTGCACTGAATGCAGGGAGGTTCTCCCTTCCTCCTTCCCCTCTCCTCTACCTTCTATTTACTTTCTTCACATCTTTCATTTTGCCAACTTCTTTTCCTTTTAATTTCTTATTCATCTTTTTCTAATATACTAATGTATAATTTTATGATAATTTTGTGAGAATGTCTCTTTCTGGTCTCAGCCCTTTCACTTTATATACCTCAGGGCCTTAGGGGAGTGCAGCCTCCTCACTCTCCACCCCCCGAAGGTCAGACATGGCACACAGAGGGGTGCCCACCCAGAGGAGGTAGGGCAGGTCAAGGGCCAGGAGGGCCCTGTACAGACCAGTGGGCTGGACAGACACCACCCCTGGGAGGTAGTAAAGGTCTGTGGGAACCCCTGGGGCAACTTAGGTGGCTGTTTCAATGATGGGGTGACAGTCTGAGCTTGATGTCATTTTTGGAGTCAGTGGGTTTGAAGAGCAGGTTTTTTGGGTTCATTCTGGAAAGTTTTCACAAGAGCTCCCTGTTCAGCAGCACATGGCAAATTCCCAGGTGAGTTTCTCCATGAGGCAGAGGCATTAGTTCTATTTAAAAGAGCAGGTTTATTAGTAAAAGGGACAGAAGAGTAAAAGAAGCACCTGCATAGTCACAGGTGGGCAGAAGGACTGCTGCTCCATTGTGGGGGCAACATTAGGTTTTATCCTCTTCTTTTGGTAGCAAGGGGATCATCTTTGTGAGTGCTTAGATTGTTGTCAATTCCGGACAACTATGCAGAACCAGAAGACTGGAGATTCCACAGTAGACAATCTCCATATCTTTACTCTCAGGTCTGTTCTCCCAATACTCCCTACAGCACCTGATATCTGCTAGGCCTTATGCCTCGTGGTAAGTCACTGGTGCTGAGGATCTTGTTTCTATAGCTGGGTTTATGGTCCTCTTATTCCCTCTACCCCACCTTCTTGTGTGAATCAGGTTTTAGTGTAGTCTTGTGATGATTCCTTTAGGTTTTCTAGTCTTTTCCTCCATCAGGGCAGGAGATATCTCCTCCCCAGGGGACCTGACACCTAGTGCTGACCTCAGTTTCCCTCAGTCAATAGAAGGAAACAGAGTTTGAGGAAACAGAAAGTGGTTTAATTTGTCGACAAATGAGGAGGGCAGCAGAATCTTTTCTCAAAGACCACCGTCCTGCTCTTTGGAAGGATGCAGGGTTATTGCAAAGGGGAAGAACAAGGGGAGCTGGCAATAGTCTGCAAAGGGGAGAAAGTAAGGGTTGGCATGGAGTCCTGTGGGCAGCATCTTGCTTTGTTCAACAACTGCTGTTTAATTCCCTTGTTTTCCAGAATTCAAGAAGATAAACCTTTCAAACAAGGGGGGAATTGCAAGTGGTAGGGGGAAGACAAACTTGCTAACGCTTATCTGAGAGACAAGTCATCTGTAACTGCATCAGGGCAGATGTGCTGGCTCAGAGTAGGGGTAGGCCCCCTGTGCCAGGGCAGAACTGGGTCCCAGCCAGTGTCCTGCTGGTTAGGAAAGGTGGGGAGTTTAAAGGAGGGATGAAAACTATCACTGTCTCTGTGTGATTTTGTGTGTGTGTGTGTGTGTTTCTTTTACTTTCTCATCTCCTCCTTCTAGCAGCTGTCCCACCCTGTCCAGCAGTGAAGCAATCAGACCCTGCTTTGATCATTTTCTTGCAGCGGGAAGAGAATCCAGTGAACTCTTCATCTTAGCAGAGTCAAGATAAATTCAACTGTACTGGGTTGCAAGCTCATGAAAAGGGGTTTAATCCTCAATAGTTGTACTTTAAAATTACAACTCACTTTATATTTACCGCTGTTTTTATCTTCCTCATGTATTTACCTGAAACTATTTCCAAACTACGGAAATCATGAAAAGATTGCAGGCATTATGACTTGGTTGAACAGGAAAGTAAATTATTAACCTGTCAGCATCAGGATAACTTATATTTGACAAGAGAGAACAGTGTATGGTGAACAGTGTGTGCTGACAGAGCAGCTGGAACAGGCCCTGAGGAGCTGGGAGATGCAGTGAGGGTGTGTGTGTCCTTCCTGCAGGGGGTCCAATGTTGTCCATGGACATCTTCTCTGTGCTCTGTCCTTCCTCCCCTCCCCTCTTACATGGGCCCGAGCGCAGCATTCAGGGGGTGAATAGGTGTCTGGGTGTGTCCTCCTGGGGCAATTCTGAGTCCAAGGCCCCACCCTTCTCCCTCCCTTAATGGGTGTGGAGCTGGGGTGGGGGTGGGGCACATCCTGCAGCTGCAGTCCCTCCCCCATGAAGATCCTGGACTAGGTCACTACACAGAGGGCTGGACTCAGGTTCCTTCAAATCCTGTCACTTAGTAGATAGATGTTCAGTGCACTTTGTTTTCCTTCTTCTGTGTCTTCATCAAGTTCTCCTAATGTTTCTAGGCCTTGAGAAATGTCCCCATTGGTCAGGGATGATGGTGGTAGAGGGGGGCAAACAGAGAATTTTCCTGCCCATTTATTTTCAGATAAAGATTTTCCCAGTATTCTTTTATTTTTTTAGCATTTATTCATTTATGCATATAAGAACTGGGATACAAACCAGAAATGTGGGGGTGGTGAGAGAATCCACAAGAGAAGAGAAGTGTGGCAAACAGAATAGGCAGATTGACTGAAGTACCCCGCTGAGAGGAGCAGCAGACGAGGCAGGAGAGATCTGCTATGCCATGTGGGTCACCTCCCTGGCTGGGGATCGAACTTGTGCTGCAGTAGCTGTGGATGCTTCAAAGTGCAGTGTTTAACCCCTTGTGCCACCAGGGAGGCCCTTTCCCAATATTCTTGTGTCTCAGAGGAGATTGTCAGAAATGAAACTTTAAGGATATCAAAGTGGGATGTGTTCAGGTATTTCTAGAAATCCTGGGTTGTACCAACATTTTAATATCTCATATTTGACTTCTAGGCAGAAATTGTACTATTCTGTGATGAGAAAAACTCCTTACTCTATGAAGACAGACTCTTCATGCCCCTCAGACAGGGAGAATGGGCCCTGACAGCGTTTGATGGTGTGAGGCTGAGACACTGTGAGGACTTGGTTCCCTGGTGTGTAGAACATGATCTAAAGAGGACAACCTGGCAGAGAGCAGTGAGGGCCACACTCCCCAGAGTCACTGCCTGGTGACCTTGAACCCTGGGCAGCTCAGTGAGATGTGATTAGTGACCCAGTTATGTTTGCAAGGAGGGAGGATGGAATAGCAGACAATGGACCGTGGTGGACGCTGTGCCCATCAGACGCTGGTGCTCAGGTCAAAGATGACCCTGGAGTTTCTGGCAGAGATCACTGCGTGGACACAGGTGCCCTTCAGTGAGAAGGGAAAACCACAGGAAGTGAGGTGGGAGGGAGGCCCAATCTTCATGGTTTCCTTAGAGACATAGAATCAGGCCTTCCTGGTGACCCTGTATCCTGGCAGGACAGGGTCTTATCACTGTGACCAAGTCTCAGTGACATTAACATCTGAACAAGCTGCAGGGCCCGTCCATGCAGTGTGGGCAGCACCAGGTCCTGGCAGTTCCTGGTGTCCAGGGTGTGGGGCTTTTGGGTCATCTGCTGTGAAGAAAAGAAAAAAAAAAACAGCTCCCCTGGGGGCTCCTCCCAGGCTCTGCCATGTGGGGTGACAGGTGACATGGGGTCCCTGGGGTGGTCACCATCAGACACAGGGAGAGTCCTCCATGGGGCTCAGGGTCAGTCCTGACTGTGCCCCACACTCACCCTAGTTCTGGGTCTAGAGGCCAAGCAGCCTGGAGCACAGTGAGTGCTCAACAGTGGGTGCTGGGTGGGTGCCTCCCCTGTACCTGCAGGGGTGTCAGGGTGGTGCCCCTCTCCTCTGATGGCTCTTCTAATGATCCTGCTGTTTCTTTCCTGATAACCAGGGTGCACTGTCCAGAGGGTGGGGTAGAGTCTGCTGGGACTGCATTTCAGCTTTCACTTTCAAATGGTGGAAGGAGCCAGAGAAGGGTGACTGGTTTTTCTGGGAGAAATTTGTGAGGACCCCAGGGCTGGTCTCTACAGATGCCCCTCCATGAGTGCCCGATTCTATTTGTCTGCTTTCCTGGGAACCTTCTTCTCTGAGCCATGAGACCCCCCTGGTACCCAGCACAGCTCCTGAACAGCTGACAGCAGATGCAAACTCTGCAGGAATATTTGGGGTTTGCTGGAAGTCCTGAAACTTCTCAATATTGAACAGATGTCCTAGAAACTCCACCATTTCAAGGCAGGTAGGTCATTTTGATGATATACTTCTTTTAAGAAGAGGAAAACAGGGAGCAGCTGACTGTAAGGAGAGGTTGAGAATGTGTGTGTGGACCTTGGTTAGGGTGAGAGGTGGCACAGGAAATGGTGCAGCTCTAAGAGGACCCAGCACAACCTCATTGAAGGTTGTTATTTGCTGATTTTAATAATGTGTCTGCAACACTTCCTGGCACAGGACCCTGTTCCATAGTTATAGCTAGTGACTCTTTAAATATAATCCCTGTAACACTCACTCCAATGTTAATACTATTCCCGGTTTTCAGGGCAGGGTGGGGGGGTGGTAAGTGAGGCAGGAAATCATGAGTCTTGAACAAGATGGTCACAAAGGGAGGGGTCAAATCCAGAAGTGACCTCACAGTCAGCCTGCAGTGTCTGTCCTTCCCAAAACATGGCCTGCCTCCCACAACCCCATCAGATATGTGTTTTGAAGGTGTTTTCTCTGTTAGGACTCATTTTCCCTTCTCTGCTGCTCTGTCCCACTAGGTCCCTCACCCTGAGGCAGAATCCCACACAGAGTTAGGGAGGACAAGGATAAACCCTCAGTGGGGATCTGACCTTCTGTGTTTGGGGCAGGACCTTTTCCTTGTCCCTGGCAGGTCAGGGCTGTGGAGGGACTGACCTTCAGGGGAACTGAACAAGCAGACAGAGCAGGACAGGGGCCTGTGGGGGGGACCCCAACTCCTTGGGGACAATGTCATGTGTCCTGATGCTGCTCAGGGACACATGCTCAAGCTGAAGGGGGCAGGACAACAAGCAGGCGTTGGCCTGTCCCTCATGTCCTCTGTCCTGGGGAGTCACTGGGTGTGATGAAGGGGAGGGGAGGGAAATTTGCACCTCAGGTGCTGGGAATGGAGGGACCTGGTGTTCTGAGCAGAGTGGGTCTGGGGTGTGGGTTCCAGAGGGTGGGAGGGGAAGGGAATATGTTTTTCTCCAATAATCTCAGGGTCTAGAAGCACAGAGTCTTAAGCCTTGAGAGGAGCCAGGTCTGTCCTCCTTGGTTTCTGGGCCTAAGGAGTCACCAGGAAGGGCCCTGGTCCTGCTGGTGGGGGGTCCCTGGGCCCTGCTCCCCCCTGAGCCCAGAGTTCCTGGCTGCCCTGCTCCCCTCTGTGGCCCTGACTGCCTCCTGCCCTGTTTCTCCCCAGCCCTGAGGAGATGGTGCCCTGCTCCTGCCCCAGCTCTGTGCTCTGCCTCCTCCCCTCCCTGCTGCTCCTCCTCCAGCTGCCCCCTGGGGGGTTCCAAGGTGAGTGTGTCCCTCCCTGTCCTGTGTCTTCCTGGGGTAGGTGGGGCCCAGAGGCACTGAGAGTTCTTCCTTCAGAAAGATGGCTGTGTGGGTGTCCTAGCTCTAGACAGATTGGGATGCTCCCAACCACTAATGTGAAGACACAGTTAAGAACAGTCACTGAGGTGCAGCCTGAAGGGGAGGGATGACAATTGGGGAACATGGTGTTTTAAAAAGGCAAGTGTCAAAAACTGAATTGCCTTTACCCTCAGTTTTTGCTTTTGAACCTACGTGTATGGAAATGCTTATCAGTCACCAATTCATTTCATTCCACCAACACTTACATGTTATGTAGTTATGTGCTTGGTGCTGTGTACAAACCAGACAGATCCCCCTCTCAGAGAGTGACTTCTTGCAGGAGACAGTGAACATTAAAGACAAGAAACCCACCCGACCCCAAACTATGAGGGGCTGAGAGGAGGGACAGGCAGGAACAGGTCAGTCAGCAGGGGAGGAGGAGTGTGTGGGGGCAGCCTTGTCCATCAAGGGGTCAGTGTAGATGGTGAGGTGGGAGCAAAGCCCTGGGTAGGGGTTTTGGGGGTGAGGGTCCCATGGAGGGAACAGCATGGGGGGGGCTGGCTGGTGCTGGGTGTTTGAGGACAGAGGGGGTGAGGCTCAGTCAGAGCAGAGGGAGAAGGAGGGAAACAGGAGTGGGTATCAGAAGCCTGGGGATGGGTCACCCTTGGGGCTAGGGGTGACTGTGGGGATGGGGAGCCCCTGCTGGTCTGAGAGTAGAGCAGGATCTGGTTTAGCTCCCAAATGAAAGGGCCCAGCCTGGGGGTGGCAGGTGTCCAGGTGAGAGAGGAGGGGGCTCAGGCCAAGCTGGGGCAGCACAGGTGAGAAGTGGCTCTTTGGAGGTGCAGGGGACTCCTGAGGACAGCACAGTCCTGTCCTGTCCTTCCCAGGCCTCATCAGGCCAAGGGCTCTGACTCAATTGTAGGCTGGGGGAACATTCCAATTTTTTTTTTAGTTGAGATATGCCAAAGACCAGCTCTGGCTAAGGCCAAGATCCCCACAGGAAAAGACAGTGCTGGCAGATGCAAAATTGGGGGAACGAGTGAGAAAACACAGACACCCCTTTTAGGGTACAAGCATCTTCTGCTGATAGTCTCAGCAGGTCTTTATTTACAAGCAAGCACTGGGATTATATCAGCATTTGTATAGAGCAAAATAGTAATAATCATTACATTTATCTTAAGAACAGGTTGGGGTCTTATGACCTCCAGCCAAGATTTATGACCTAAACAATTTCAAAGTAAAGCCCATGCATAAAACAATCATGTTTCTATTAGTATCCTAGTTTCTATGGTTATTCAGTTTATTCATCAATGTCAAGGTAGGCATAGCACCGCTGCGTAATCACAACTAATGATTTTACTTTGAGTGTAAGATGAAGTACTAGTCACAAGGTCTAGGGTCAAAACTAAAGTCAGTACCTAAAGAGCTACATCCCCCAACAAAAGGGAAATACTAAAGTTAGAACTTAAATCATATCTAAGTCCTATTGTAATCTTAAAAGAAGCCTCTAACCTCATTCTATCCTGAACCTAAAACTGATTAGTAATGTTTTTTGTAACAGAGAGCATTTTATACACGATTATGTTTTAGGTAAAGCAATAGCAGGGAAAAAGGTGAGAAGGGTAAGAAGGGCTTATGTGACTCATTCATCGCCAAGGAAACACAGAGCCTTTCACATTGGGCCAAGCCACAGAGGTCAATTTTCAGTTCCCGGGACTGGTTTCCCTTAGTAGATGTTTAGGTCTGGGAAACTACTTAATAACTAACTTTTGAGTTATTATTATTAAACAACCACATTATGATGACAACTCTTACTATTTAGTTTTTGGTATCAGTGGGCTTACAGTATCAGTTTTAGAGAATGTTGTCACATTATTTGCCAATCAGTAGTTCATCATCAGAATGCTTAGCAAGCAATGATTTTGTTTGGCAGGACAGCCAGTTGTACAACCGCCACCCTTGGGTGCACTTAACATGCCTCCTACAGAATGGTGACTGTAATGTCGGCCAGAACAATGGCGATCTGGCAGGGGCCAGCTGTGGAGCGTCCTGACCTCTCAGGAGTGTCCCTCATACCCGCACCATCATCAGACAGTATGATCAGCACGGCCCGCACCAGAGTTAAATTAATTTACAGATGGTCTACATTTTGATGTGCAGTTTCTCACCCCAGTACCTGTATATGTCACACACCCACTACCAAATGTCCAGTCACAGTCCTCTACCTTGGCATCCCTTCACCCTCCTTGTCCTCTGGTAATAGCCACTTTGTTGCTTTTGTTGTGTTACTTGCTCTTTTCCCTTCATAGTCCACAAATGAGTGCAGTCACACAGCACTTGTTCTGTCCATTTGACTTAGCATAATTTCCTTAAGTCCCATCCATATTGTTTTAAATGGCATGTATTGCCTATTTACAAAAGCATCTTGTACTTTTTCATTGTGCCCACTTGTGCGTGCACATGTGTATGTGTATAATTTCATTCTACTCCTTTGAATAAATTCCTGTTTCTGTCTCTCTCTCTGAATTGTGGAGCACCCATTATGCTTATGTTGCCTTCCTCCCGGAGTTGGTTAGTTTTTGCTGTTTTTCTTCATTTTCCTCTTTCTTCTTCCAGTGGAGTCCCTTGTTCATTATTTTCATTGCGGTCACTGATGGGATCTTCCCTTTGGTCTATTCTGCTCCAATAGCTTCTCCAGGAGTGAGGAGCTTCTGTGTTGGTCTTTTTATACCCTTCCTCTCTGTGATTTTAATGTAAGGCTTCGATTTATATTTTCTATTCACTGATTTTATTTTCCAAGACATTTATTCATTATTTAGAATTTTGTTTTATCTCTTTTATCCACTTTTCTGTGTTTTCTCCACCTCTTTGGCTTTCTTTATTGTGGCAACGTTAAATTCTACTTGATAATAAAATAATATATTCCATATCTTTGTAGTTGTATATTGGGCAGTTGTTCTTTTCTTATGATTTCTTATATTCTGGTGTGGTCTCAGTTTGCCATGCAGCATCTCCCTGGTGCTTATTTTGCTGCTTAAATTTCCTATTTTTGAAAAAAGCTTCTGAGGTGGTAATGTAGAGAGCGGAACTACTCGTAACTTTCTATCAGATGACCCTGTAGCTTCGTGTATTTGTAGATTTGTAACTTCTGTAGGTCTAGAGACCTGATATTTGAGTAGCAGAGTCAGGGACTATGTGAGGCCTGCAGTCATCTCAACTCTGGTGCAGATGCTCTGACTGGGGCATGAAGCTCATGTTCGTGGCTCCCCTGACACCCACCTCTCAGCTCCAGCCCTGAGACTCTGCCATGACTCTCACACTGTCTCTGAGCTCCAGGAGTCAGGGCCAGGCCTGAGGGCAGTGGGTGTGCATCCAGCTCTGTGCCCTGTGTCTTCACTGGGGACCTTGTTATCTGGGAGCACCCAGTCAATGCTGTGAGCTCCTCACTCTCAGCTCTCCCTGCCCAGACTCAGTGCTGCTTGAGTGACAGTTTGTGCTGCAGCCTCCCCACCCCTGACCACCGCCTCTTGGTATCTCCCTCAGAGGTTAACTCTTGGTCAGTGAAGCATGAATCTCCTCCTTTTGGTGCTGTCTGCCTGGTGACAGCTATATAGGTGGTGTCCAGTTTTGTCGCAAGCCCTGTGTTCTCTGGGTGCCTTTTTCCACTCATCAACATTGATGATCCTTTATGCAATGACACTATGAATTGCCTCTGAAACCAGTTTAGCACCCAGAAACTCTTTTTAAATACATGTTCTTGGGTACAACTGGTCTGGTGCATAAGATATAGGGTAGGACCCCTTCATTTTACATTTACAAGTCCTCCTGATGAATGTGATACTGCAGGTGAGAACTATGGAGTCAGAGTATTTTATGAAAAGTCTTAAAGGGTAGGGATAGGAGCACTCCAGAACCCCCAAACCTGCCCTCTCTGAATGGGTTCTGCCATCTGCCACATTATGACCAACATGTAAGGCCTTTAATGGAAAGGCACTTTAATACAATTAGGGTACAATACAGAAAGGACAAAGAAGATAGTTACTAAGTATTTAAAGTTACCCACTTCCTTGAGGGTAAAAGTCCAGCTAAATAGGATTGGCCCAAAGCAAGGCTCAAATGCTTGCCACAACTCTAAAGGACCTTTTAGTAGAGACCCATAGAAAAGGGTCAGAAAGAGTCAGACAAATCTGGGAGGAAAAGAGCAAACTTAAAATTAAGATGAAAGCTGCTATGTTAACTTTTTCATAGTTTTTTTTTTTTTACATCTGTTCCAACCAGTTCAAGACCAAACGCATGTGCAGTTTCTTTACATGTCCCTGTGCTCCATGTGCCTCCTCCTGGGCTCCTTACTGCTCTCCATCCTGCTTCCTTCTTCCCCCCTTCCTTCTGTCCTCTTCTCTCCAAATCTTCTTCTTATCCCTGCTCAGCTCCACCCACTTAGGGCAGAACCAGGATTCTGGAACTTCGCCCTTTCCTGGGGACCACCGTTACACTCTCAGGCACATGAGTGAATGAGGGACAATTTTTGACATTATTTCTGGGTCACAAATTTTGGTTGGAAGATCATTGGCAGGATCACAATTGTCACTGCTCAGTCCTTCAGCTCAGCTGTCTTCTCATACAACACCATTTTGGACCTTCCCCACCAAGGATATGTGTTTCTTGCTCCAGGTGCATTGTAACCTTTCTAACCCCCATGTCTGTGTTCACAGAGAGGTTCCATGTATTTGGCCCCTCATTCCCCATTGTAGCAGAGCTGGGCAAGGACACCACACTGCCCTGCTCCCTGTACCCAGTCATGAGTGCAGAGAACATGGAGTTGAGGTGGTTCTGGTCCAATACCTTGGAGTCAGTGTTCACCTATCAAGACTGACAGGAGCGACATGAGAAGCTGATGGCTCAGTACGCAGGGCGGACCTCACTAGTGAGGGGATTCCTCAGTGAGGGGAAGGCTGCTGTGCGCATCCACAAGCTTCAGACTGCTGACAACGGGCTGTACACCTGCAGCTTCAGCAACGGAGTCTTCTATGAGGAAGCCATTTATGGAGCTACAAGTGGCAGGTTGGTGACATGGTTAAATACCTCAGAGTCCAGTAGTTTTGGAGTTGGGAAAAGATAAAGGCAATGCAATTTAGTTTTTCACTTCATTTACGAGTAAGGAAAGTCTTATTAATTCATGTTTTATTAAATGTCAATATACAGATACCTACTATATGTCTGTCCCTGTTCTAAACACTTGGATATACCAGCAAAACTAATAAAGTTCTTCACTCTGTGAATTTATAATATTAGTGGGTGGTAGAGCAATCATAATAAATGATCAAGGCATAAATTTCTGCAGTCCAGCTCCAGCTGAAGGCCAGGTCCTCAAAGTATGGAACAGAAGTCGGCAAGTGAGGAAAGTTCAGGGGATACAAAACTCAAACAGGGGTATGGTGTGAGTCCTACTGAAAAGGCTCAGCAGGTCTTTATTATACAGTAATGAGAAAGTGGTGGGATTACATCAACTCATGCATTGATCAGGAAGTTAACAATGACTACTTTTTTTTTTTCTTTCAAGAGCAGCTTGGGGTCTTGTGACCTTTAGCCAGGATAGATGACAAAGGCAATTACAAAATCAAGACAGCATTTTCCCACTAGTGTTAGAATTATTATGATTGGTTAATTTATATTATGGCAGGTATATTAGTTTTTTCCAATCACAACTAATTATTCTATTTTCACTCTGAGTGTAAGATGAATTATTAGTTTAAGGTCAAACTGGTGTCAGCATTCTACTGCAGGCCTGCATGAAGAGGAAGGTACCCAAATTAACATCTGAATAGTATCTGTACCCTTGCATTTGGCTTTCAATAGGAATCACTAGTTTCATGGTCTTTAGATTTGATTGATAATGTATGGTAGTAAGGTACCTTTTGTATTAGATTAAATTTTAATTAACACAAAAGCAAAAAGGAGAAGGGAGGAGGGGTCCTACAAATTAATATCACCTGAGGAATGCAGAACCTACCTTTAACAAAAGCAGAAATGCAAAGCCTTTCACAATGGCCTGAGTCATGAAGGTCATGCTTAGGTTCCTGAACTTGTAGCCCATAGTAAAATGTTTGAATCTAAAGGTTTTCCTAACATTTAATTTTAGAATTTGTAGAATAACCATGTTCCAATTGCTTCTATTTTTACCTGGTTTTACGCAATTGATTTTCTAGAATTTGTATTATAATATCAGCAATCAGAAATGAAAAACTAGACTCATTCATGGGAACATGGATGGATCTGGAGGGGATTATGCTTAGCAAAGCAAGTCAGAAGGCAAAAGAAAAA
>JAGFMF010012226.1:662292-680377 GCA_019455555.1 Galemys pyrenaicus
GTGAGATGGTGATGGGGAATACATGGGGATTACAATTAATGGCAAGTATATGTAAATTTTAAAATATTTTAATAAAAGAAAAAAAAAGGAAAAAAAAATTAGCCAATTAGCAGTATGTCATCAAAATGCATGGCAACCAATTACTTTGTTCAACAAAACAGCCAGTTATACAACCACCCCCATGGATGATATTCCAGCAAGCATGTTTCTGGTAACTTACAAAACTTTAATTATTAAATCAGTGAAAAGAAGAAGGAGTCCTAGGAAGGCCAGCTATGGAGCCTCTTATTTTTCAGGAAAGTTCCCCTATGATGGGCTTTTGCCTCACAGCATAGGTAGGTGGCCCCATCAATAAATGATATTAAGAATGAGATGTGATGAGAACAAGAAGCTAAATGGAGCAGGGAAATGAGTCAGCAATGTGGGTCTGGGGCTGAAAGTGTTACAGGGCAGGGAGAGAAGCACACCAGAACCCCCAACCTGCCCTCTCTGAATGGGTTCTGCCATCTGCTGCATCAAGACAAACATATAAGACCTTTAATGGAAAGGAACTTTAATACAATTGGGGAACAATACAGAAAGGACAAAGAAGATAGTTACTAAGTTAAACATCCAAAGTTACTCATTTCCTTGAGGGTAAAAGTCCAGCCAAATAGGATTAGCCCAAAGCAAGGCCCAAAATCCTGCCAGAAGTCTAAAGGACCTTTCAGTGAAGCCCCATAGAAAGGGGTCAGAAAGAGTCAGACAAATCTGGGAGGAAAAGAGCAAAATCAAAATCAAGATGAACACTGCCATTATTAAGCTTCCCACAGGTCTCTCACCCACATCTATTCCAACCATTCCAAGACCAAAAAGCAAGTGCAGTTTCTTCATATGTGGCTCTGCTCCATGTGCCTCCTCCAGGTCTCCTTACTGCTCTTCATTCTGCTTCCTTTTTCCTCCCTTCCTTCTGTCCTCTTCTCTCCAAATTTTCTTATCCCTGCTCAGCTCCACCCACTTAGGATAGAACCGGGATTCTGGAACTTCCCCCTTTCCTGGGGACTACCCTGTTACAAAAGGAATTTACAGTAATAAATAGTAGCTTGGGCTAGTGTCACTGGAGCAGACTCAAGGTAATTGGGATTATAGCTGAGCAGATAGGTGATGTATGGGCATTTCTTTCTCCCTGGTTTTCTAGGCACATAGATATATCTAAGCCATACAGCATAATGCCTGATTTACATATACAGTGAAATAATTGCCACAATAGGTTAAATAACATCCATCTTCTATAGGTAGAAGAAAAGAAAAAGAAGCAAATTTCTCATTGTGGAAAAGAAAAAAAAACTTTAGCGTTAGTCTTTTAACAACTTCCCTACACATCACACAGCAATGTTGGCTGTAGACAAGTTGTACATTACAGGGAGGGGAATTTTGATGTGGAGGGGCAGCCAGTATCAGTGACCTGGGGAGAGCATGTGTTTGGTGTATGATCCACTCACATGGAGTCCTCATGGCTGGTGGGGAGATGAGGAGCTGGGTGTTGTGAGGTGACAATACTGACATGAAAAGATATTGTGACTACATGGTGGACAGGTCAAGGGTGGTTAATTAATGCTACCAAAGGTAATCATATAAATACTTCATGTGATGTAGATATTTGAGCTTGGACATCATTTTATCAGACAAAGTTCAAGAAAGTCCCTCAGAGTAGATGAAGAAAGGACAATGGAGTCCACAGAGCCTGGCGACTGTAGGTAAAATCAGTTAAATTGTTGGGTTTGGAGTGTTGGGCCAGTGGGCACAGGTGGTAAAGGTGTGAGTGATGCAGAAATAAGAGGGTGGGGAGGAGTCCGTATAGGCAGAGGAGTCTTAGTGCACACACTGGTGTTTGTATGTGGAGCTGTGGAAGATTTTCAGCACAACGGCACTTAGAATAATTCAGCAGTAGAGGGGAGGAGAAGGGAAAGGACAGTATTCAGAGCCGTGGATGCAGTCATGAGGTAGAGAGGAGTGCTGGCTTTCCACAGTGGCAGTGGATGGACAGGAGGTCAGCCATCAATGAGGGTTAGAATTAACCCAGTTGAACAAGCAGAATTGGGTCACAGAGCTCATAGTGGAAGAGGAGATTGCAGAGGTTTCCAAGCTTTTGGCAAGTCTGTTATTTAATGTCAGGAACATTAACAATGTTTATCAGTTACCTATCACCATAATGATGCTCTGGAACAAAGAACCAGAGCAAAAACCTCGGTGGCCTTTAGTAATGGACTTGTGTTTATTTTAGACGGATGGAGACTTCAGCTAACCTGGGATGGACTTGATTGATCTCCACGTGCCTTACTCCTATAACTATTGGTCAGATGAAAAGTCACCACATGTACCTTGGCAGGGTTTGTTACATGAATGGTCACTGGCTACTGGCTGGAGGAGTACAGCTTCAGTTGGGAAGGGTGGTGACAGGCACTGCTCCATGAGCTCATCCTCCAACACCTGGACTATGATGTCCTTCCATGGAGATGGCAAAAGGAAGGCCCATGGGGCCAGCACTTTGAAATCTTTGTTTGAATCACAAAAGCTGATCTCATTAGACACATGAAGTTACATGACTGAACCCAGAGTGAGAGTGTGAGGGAACTAAAATAAACATGGCAGACTGTGAGCTAGCTGTGAAGAAGAATGAATTAGGAATATTCTTATTAGTAATTTACCTCAGATGAGACAACATGAGGTCAGATGTAGAATTTTGGGTGTGAAGTGCATGTGAGGTATCCTGGTAGACATATGCCACAGGGATGGAGCTATGAATATCAACTGATGAGTTGGTATTTGGAGGTGCTGTGTAAGGAGACACATAAGCTGAGGGAGAAGATACCCTGGGAGAGGGTCTGAGATTAGATGGACTCTGAGGACTGAACTCTGGGACTGTGCTGTCTTCAAGGAGCAGGTAAAGGGAGAAAAGTCAGGAGAGGCTCTTAGAAGGGTAGTTTGAATTACAACAAAACACCCTCAGAGGAGAGTAATCACTTTAAGTTGGAGGTGGTTTCACAATGAGGTCAGGAGTGTCCTGGCTGAAGGGAGACTGGGTGATAGGACACTGTAAATTGGGGTTGGCCAATGGGAGACTTGTTGAATCACCCAGAAGAGAATGGGATAGAAAGAGAAACTACACTGTGGTGGCTGGATTTAATGAAAAATGAGAAAACACAGCAGTTTTTGGATTATGAGGTATAATCTAATAAGAAAAAAAATTCTACATATATTAGAATATGTTTATAAAATTATAACAATAATAGGTAGGATAGGTAGAGATCAACATGACAAGTCATCATGTTGCTCCTCCAGGGATGGAGTCTTCTCCATATTCCCCAGACTTGCCTCCCCTGGAGGTACACAGATAGGCCCTGCCCTACTTGGCTCTCATCTTCCCTCTGCAGGTGTGGGCTCTGCCCCCCAAGTGCACATCACAGGGCCACAGGAGGATGGGGTGCGCGTGGTGTGCACAGCCTCGGGCTGGTTCCCAGAGCCCCAGGTACAGTGGAGAGACCCCAGTGGAGAGCAGTTCCTGGAGTTCTCCAAGGTCCAGGCCCAGGACACTGAGGGGCTGTTCAGTGTGGAGGCCGCTCTGGTGGTGAGAGACAGCTCTGTGGGGAGTGTGACCTGCTCCATCATCAACCCCATCCTGGGGCAGCAGAAGGCCATGGCCATTGTCATCCCAGGTCAGTACTGCTCACCACCCCACTCCCTGCAGGGTCAGAGGGAGGAGTCAGCACCCTCAGAGGTGCTGGGCTGGGCTGTCCTGAGCTGTGTCCTGATGGGGTGTCTGTGGGGTGTCTGTCTGCAGAGCCCTTCTTTCCCTGGGCCTCTCCCTGGAAGCCGGCTTTCCTGGTGAGCCTGCCCCTGCTGCTGCTGCTGCTCCTGGGGGCTGCCTGCTACACCTGGAGAGAACACACACAGATGCGGGAACTGAAGGAAGAGAGGATTCTATTCAGGACTAAAGAGTACCTGCATCTAAAGAAGGAGGCCCTGAAGGACACAGTTAAGGCAGGACATGGGTCAGCCTGATGAATGTGGCAGAGGGTGATGAAAGGGACAAGCTGACCAAAAGCCAGAGCCCAGGGACACACTGAAGGGAGATAGTTCTGGTGGCTGAGGAGACCATAGGACAGTGGAGGTTGGAGGTGCAGGTGGGTTTGGAGGTGATATTTCTAGGACACAGAGAGGTTCTCTTTTGTGGATTTTTAGGCTCACATTTTGTTCTTAGGGACAGTTTATGCTTATATTTTTCACTCTTTTTCAGATGAGCTCCAGGCAGCTCTAGGTAAGCTCTGCTCTCCCTCCTGAACTCCTGTGTCCCCTTCATAGGAGACATTCTGGTTCTTAGCTCACCTATTTCCTGTTTCCTGTGTTGCTTTTCAGACCAGAGGAAGTCAGCTTACCTGGCTGGTGAGTGATGCTCCAGGTGTCCTGGGTCCTTGTACCCCCTTTGTCCAGAGTTCCCTCCCCTTATTGGTCTAAGCACAGACTTGTGGACCTTTCCTTGGGGTGGAAGTGGGGGCTGATGGGAGGATGGACTCTGTTCCATGGGCTCTCCCACCTCTGGGTGCTGTTTCCCTTCTGGTCTGGGGATCCTGGTGGGGTATGACCCTCACAGTGTCCTGCATCTTGGTCTCACCCAACGCTGACCTTCCCACCATGGTGGTGACTTTCTGGCTTTCAGTGCATCTCATTCTTGGTCAGCTCCATGAAGCAACAAGCACCTGCCCTGAGATTTTATAAGTCAATGGGCTCTTGGAGTTGGGAGTATGACCTCCTCCTGCCCTCTCACCCAAACCCTACCCAAGGAGAGTCTGTTCTCTCTGTCCCTGAGGATGCTGGTCAGTTGTGATGGAGAGGATGGGGTGACCCTGCATGAAAGAGGTGGGGGGACTTTCCAGCTCCCAGAGAATGTTTATCTCTAGAAATATTTCATCGGAGAAAGGCCGGCCACTTTACTCTGAGCTGGTCTGATGTCCATGTTGTGCTTTAATTTCATCATCCCATCAACTTTCCAGGAAACACTGAATAAATATGGACTGATATATACATTAAAATATATCTTCCCATTAACCACTTTTTGTCTCTGTAGCACACCAAGTAGCATGTGAAGCAGGAGCTCTGAAGGCTGTGAGGCCCAGAGCTGCCCAGTGACTTGCCCAAAGCCCACAGCAACAGCAGGCAGGGCTGGGTCATTCTGTCCGGTAGACTCCTGACCTGAGCCAGAGATTTCCCACAATCTCCTACTATCTCCATAGGGAAGGAGGTCATGACCTCTCCAGCTTCTTCTCTCTCCCTCCCCAGAGTATAACTTGTAGAACAGGGGGAGACCAGGGCCCGTGGATCACATGAGCAGGTGGTTGTGCTGAGGTCTCACCTGTGTGTTCCCTTTCAGCCTGGAGGAAGGCCCAGCTGTATGCAGGTGAGTGGCCCTGAGGGTCCTGGGACCCTGCTGCCAGCCTCCCTTCTACCCCTTCTCTATCAGGTACCCCCACCAGGAAGGGATGGGGTCTCTGGTCTCCTCTCACACTGTAGCCTCCATCTGAGAACTACAGGGCCCCCTCCTGAGAGAGGCTCACTGATTCTCCTGTGGATTTATTTCCACCAGTGAGGACCACACGGTCTTCTTCACCATCGTGCTGTCTCTGTGAATGTGTGTCCATGCATTTTAACATAAACCATTTTTATGGCATGCTCCCACTTCATTTTTAAGAGACACCATTAATGCAATAAAATCAACATTTTCATATTGACAGGTTCACCAATAGATACATGCATGATCTCGTATGACTTATAAAATTGAGCAACAGTTTCTGACTTTATAGTTTGCCATAACAATTGAGTGACTAGTGCATTGAATTGTGTGCACAATCACAAACATGCTGTGTCCTTCTGCTCCATTCTTGTTTTCCTTCTCTACCCCCTTTTTTGTGATATGCAAGTTATACTATAGTTGGATGTCAGCTAATGTCCAGGTGAAAACAAGTAAAATTAAATATCAATTTTTTAAAGATTTATTTTATTAATACATACAAGAACTGGGTGTAGGCCAAGGTTGCAGCAGGTGAGTGAGTCACCAGAGACAGAGTGAGGAGCAGAACAGATGGATCTCCTGAAACACACTGCTGAGGGCAAGACAGGAGAGGTCTGCTGCCCTATATGGGTCCCCTCCCTGGCAGGGGATCAAACTCATGCTGCAGTGGATGATGATAGCTTGATAGTGCTGAGATTTAACCCTAGAGCGACTAGGGAGGCCCACAATATCATTATTTTTAAGGATGCCCTGTGGGTTACCTCATCATTTTATGTGTTCCTTTTTTTTAATCAAGTAACTAAAAAATACAGAAACATCAGTTTCTCTCATGGAACTCGTGTACACATAGTTGTTTGTCACACATTTATACGTGAGGGTGCAAGAAACTGTTAATTATTTCTATAAATGTTAATCCTGAATTCTCCTCTCTCCACCTCTCTCCTCACACGGTTTGGAATCTCAAGCTCTCACATGATGGCCTCTCAGAGTCTTGCTGTGTCTGACCTGAGTGTTGGGGAATGACCTGCCTTCCTCTTCCCCAGCAGGTGTGGGTGGGGATGACACGGCCTTGAGGGGCCTGTTCTCCCCTTTCAGTCATTTCAGAGGCTCCCTGGGACCACTGGTCCTAATAGCCTGTGTGGCACATGCTGAGGGGGGCAGGCTCGTCCCCTCTGGTCATTAGGGCTTGTGGGTGATGCCTCCCCCTACAGCAGAGTCGGGTCTGGGGTCTGTCTCTTGTCAGCAAATTGATAAAACTTCTGCTCCTTCCTTTTGTCCCATGTCCTTATCCTGCACTCCACACCTGTCCTTCCTCTCTGCCTGCTCTCCATGCCCATCTCTCTCGCTCCATCTCCCTGTATAGCATGTGACACTTCTGGGTCCTCTTCTCTCCATGTGCATTGTGGAGTCCTGGTGCTCCCTCCAGACTCCTCTCCTGACAGGGCCCTGCTCATGTGCCTGGGTCCCCTACATGGGGGCATTGGAGTTCCAACTGCTGCTGGCACACGTCACCTCACAGTGAGCAGCTTCACCTACCAATTTATCATCTCACACAACTTCAGGGCAGATCCTGAGACCGTGTCCTGGACTTAATCTAGGTACCGGAAGCTGCTTCCTTCTAGGAACCTCTTCCTCTCCCAGGATCTAGAGTACCCTATATTGACCAGGGACCGCATCCTCTGTCTACACAGCCTGCCATGCAGCCTCTTTATGGCCACCATGTGACTGTCTCTGAGCACAGGTGCAGGGTCATGTCCATTAAGGCTCCTGTGATTGGCTCCTATACAGGGCAGCAAGGGCCACTAAAACTGGTCAAGGAATCTGCCCAAATAGTTTACCAGTTGTTGTCTGAGACCTTCACCCACATGCACAATTGTAAGACTGCTCAGGCTCAGAGAATAACAGTGGGATTTATTTAACAAATCAGGGAAAAATAAAAGGTTGCTGAGGCCAAAAACAGTCTTTATCTCCCCCAAGTCCATGTCCAGTGTTTCTCAGTCTTACACAAAAGCAGTTAAAATGGCATCCTCCCCACACTGAGGACTCGGAGCTCCCTCAAACCTTAGGTCACATGTCTAAGATGGTGTCTTCCTGCCACTCCGGAATCATGGCAGTCAGACTATAGGCCAGGTTCCAACTAATAAGGACAGCAGAAGACACAACAAGAACTGCTCCATGAGCTGCCAAGATGCCCCATCACAGCCCCAGAGAAGCTTTAGTGGTTAATGAGCACAGTCACGCATCTTAGCTAGATACCTGGCTTGGTGTCTTCACCTTCTCCACCAGGTCAGGCCACAACAACATCAAAACCAGGAACAGTTTTAGTCACTCAGCTACTTGTAAAGCCTCCAAATGTTGGATCTCAGTGGTCAAATGACGACCACACTCACGCAGCAGTGAGCTGTCTGGCTCCCTGGTCTTTGTCTTCTCTTTCAGGCCACAACAGCCTTCTCAGAGAGTGGTGTGGTGGGGGCCCAAATCCTCTGACACCCCATGCTAAGACTACATGATGAAGACTCCTTCTGCTCCCCTTCTACAGTACCTTATATTACTATCAGTTGCTCCAGCCCACTTTTTAGCATTTCCCCTGGGGCCATCTATCCTCACTAGCAGCCCTCTCTGGGGGCACTGCCTATAACAGACTTTTGGCTTTAGTTACTGCTTACAGGTCCACCTGCATGATCCACAATAATGTCCCTGTTTCCAGTCCCCATCTCTATCCCAACTGCAGATTTCTCTTTCCTCTGTTAAGTACATATGTTACAAGGTTGTGGGATCAGGAAATGGACATCTTTGGAAAATCTTTTTATAAAGAGAGATTCTCTTGGAGGCTTGTGTTCCTCTGGGCTCTTCCTGGAGGAAACAGATGAGTCCATTGAACATATTTGTGTTTTGTTGCCACTACCCATGAAAATGTGCAGAGATGTCAGTAGTGTTTGATCTTCTCAATGTGTGTCCATGTTCCCTACTCTGCACGTCTCTCTCCTTCCCAGAACCCTCTCCATGACCTCCTGAGTGGGCAGGACTCTCTGCTGCAGGGTCCTGGGTTTCGTCACTCATGTCACAGTCACCTCCACCTGCAGCCCAATTACATTGTAACTCTTTCCCTGTGGGATAGAGAACACCTGAGTGTTCATTCAATGAATTCTTTACAAGTAAATGCAGTGCATGATATTTTCATTTTCACAATTCTTTTTTCCAGAATACTCAGTTTTCAGGACGGATGGTGACTGGTGATTTGGAAAGCATACTTTTATGGTTATAGCTGAACAAAAATCTCTGTTCAGTTGGCATGAAGTCTTTTAATCCCTGGGCTAAGCTTTATCCTTAACTTTCAGAGCAATTTGCAGCATGATGCGTGTGTGTGTGTGTGTGTGTGTGAGTGTGTGTGAATCAGAAATATACCCCCTGTCTATCCCATGTCAGTCTCTTGCAAAAATCCAGGCCTAGTCCCTGATGTGTTCAGTATCCAGCGTCCCTCACATGAAATGTGTGTCTCTTGCAGATTGGCGGAAGGAGCAGTTCCGGGCCTGTGAGTGACTCTGTGTTCTCTCTGGGGCTGCTCAGCCTCTGGCCTTTCCTCTGTTCTCTCTGTGGAGACACAGACTCTGCACCATCCGTGGGTGTGGGGTGGGTGCAGCTGTGATGTCACAGTTGGGCTGAGGTTGACTGATCATGGAGCTGGAGGGACTCCTAAGTGCTTTGGGTCCAGGCTGTTCACCAAGTATCTTGTGGCTTATCTGACCCCCAATAAGTTTTGTGGCTCCTTCTTTTGCTTGGGGAATTTGTGGGCTGGAGTCACCAAGCCCTCATTTCAGGGACTGTATCCCTCCCTATACAACTGAGTATCTGGTGTGAGATTGTGTGCTGCAGCCCAGCTCTGGTAATGAACCAGGTCCCCACAGGATGAGACAGCGACGGGGATTTATGTATAGGGAAAGGGGGAAATGGACGAGAAAACACAGACACTCTTTCTAGGGTACCAACATCTTACACTGAGTCTTAGAAGTTCTTTATTTATATGTTACACACAAGAAGCAGGAAAGCAGGGAAACATCACTTGTAACATTTTTTAGGAAAAACAGGGGACCTTCAGGCCCCAGCCCTGTGTAAAAACATGTTTTTAAGAACAACAGAACAACATTCATTACATTTTCTTAGGACTGGTGCAAAACAACATGTATCCATCCATATACCTACCAAACATTGAGGCAGATATAGTAACCCCCAGCTCCATCACAGTGAACTAGCTTTTCCACCACAGGCCCCAAGCAAAAAGGAAATGTTAAAATTAAACCCCAAACTATATCTATTCCTTACCATTCCACCCCCAAAAGGAGCCACTAACCCCAACTCATACTGAACCCAATAGTCCGTCATCAAAATTGCTCAGCAACCAGTTATTTTGTTTGTTTAGTAAAACAGCCAATCTTACAACTGCCCCCCCAACCGTGGTAAATTTCCAATTAGCACTTAATATGCCTTTACAAGATGGTGACAGTCATTCAGGCAAAAGTGTGGAGATTGGGCAGGGCCAGCTTTGGAGCTCCTGATTTCTCAGGGTTGTCCCTCCTGCCGGACTTTTGTCACTCAGCATGAGTAGCATGGTCCCCGGCAGTAGTGTTTGTTTTTGTTGCAAGGAAGGAGGGGTGTATGACCTTGAATAATGAGCCTCTCTCTCTGCAGGGCCTGTCACTCTGGATCCAATTTCTTCCACTTCTTCTGGAATTGTCCTCTCTCATGACAGGAAGAGTCTGATCTGTGATGATTTTGTAATTCAAAGGAGTATTTTGGGTCTTGAAGGCATCAGGTCAGGGCGCTGTTACTGGGAAATAGAGGTCAGGAATGCAGACAGAACCACATGGGGGGTAGGGGTCTGGAGGAAAGATGAGAAAACAAGATATAAGTATCCATCCCCCTCAGATGGGTCCTGGGTTGTGGGGAAGGATTTTATTTTCCAAGCCTTTACTAGACCTCATACTCCACTCCACCTTAGGCAGGTTCCCCAGAGGGTGGGGGTTTTCCTGGACTATGATCATGGGGACGTCTCCTTCTATAACATGATTGATGGCTCCCACATCTTCTCCTTCCCTCCTGAGTCCTTCTCTGGGACTCTCCTTCCATTCTTCATCTGTTTTTCAGAATTTGTGTCCTTGACCCTCTGCACCCTGGAGGCTGGGCCTGAGAAGCCCTCTGTGCCCAGAAACAATCCTCTTTCTCTGGAGGAGCCAGTGGGTCCCTCAGGGGAGGGGATTGCCTCAGACTCTGGTATGGATGGGGCTCCCCCAGGGCCTGAAGCCCCCCTACTCCCCTGAACCCCTAATGCTGTGTCCCCATAAATCCCTCCGTTCCCAGCCCTGCACTGGGCTCTTCTTGAAGCTACAGGTTCCCTGTGGACAAACCTCTGAGTGAGTCCCAGAGGCTGGATTTCCGTCCTCCTGATCTGGTGCAAATTGCTAGTCCATGGCTATGAGAACAGTCAGGTCAGGCCGTGTGCTGGGGCCACAAAGGATAAAACTGACTCACTTTGAACAGTTGGGAGTTTTATGAATTTTACCATGGGGAATCATTTTTCTTTTGGTAATGAAAATATTTCCTGGGGTTTTCATGCTGTTAGGACAAGTAAGGAACTGAGCTCTGAATTATTCTCCTAAATTAATTGTAGTTTACTTTATCCAAATTGACTTTGTTTGGAGGAACCCAGAAGCTGAATGAGGGTTCCCAGATCTATTTTGAGGGGTCTAGAATACCTGACCAGAAAATTTAGGCATCCAAAATATTTAGGGATTATTTTAAAGATTTCTTTATTTGTGCATACAAGAACTGGGGTAGAGGCCAGAGGTGCGGGGGTTGAGAGGATTCACCAGAGACAGAGTGGGGAGCAGAACACATGTATCTACTGAAATACACTGCTGAGGGGAGCAGTGGGTGAGACAGGAGAGGTCTATACTATGTGGGTTCCCTCCCTGGCCAGGGGAAAATGGCAGATGATGGACTTCTAGAGAAGCCTAGTATTTTTTTTTTTAATATATTTGACATCAGTTGTAGTTCCCAGGGAATTCCCACCACCATTTCACCCCTGTACCATCACCTCAGTCCCTGTGCTCTATCTGCCTTCATCCTGGTACTCTCCCTCTTCCCCCAGAAGATTCCTTTGGTTTGTCTTTGTCCTTTTGTTCTTATTGTGTTTTTTTTGTTTGTTTGTTTGAGAGAAACCTAGTGTTCTGTTTTTTCTATTTTGGAATGGATGAAATACACTTGTTTGTCACACCACATAAAATTCTGTTCCCTGTCAAAATCTTGTGATGTGTTATTTTGCTGAATTCCAGAGAAGGGTTTGGGTTTCCCTTTATGTGTCATCATCTCTGAATGATGAGAACCGCTCCCTGCATTTGATGAGAATGAATGAAGAAGAGACTTTCAGACTCGGGGTGACTTGGGCAGCTGTGACCTGAGCTCCAGGTGTCCCTGTGCTGACTCAGTCCTTCCATGACCTGTGGCAAAGGGTTTAGGAACCACAGCTGACAGAGAAGCAGATCCTGAGCCCCAGACCTGCAGGGCAGAAGGTGTGATCCTGATGTGGGTCTTATGAGAGGAGAAGATGGAGGAGTGGGGAGAGGGGAAGGAGTCACCATCAGTCATGTGTGTGATCCAGTGCATAAAAAAGATTGTGGTAGTTTCTACATTTTCTCATGTCATGTGTACTTTGAATTTATTATTCACTTTTTCCTTTTTCTTCACCTTATGCTTTATTCAGATGTTCATTTATAATATAGTTTTTGGGTATCAGAATAAACAAAGGATTGTGACTGAATTTGAAAAATAAGTAATACAGCATGTTAGAAACATTGCACTGTTTGTCTCCTCACTTTGGGGAAATGTGAGCACTTCGTCACTTGTAAAGGAAGCTTTCTATACACAGCTAAAACCATACAGTGTGTTGTGAGGATGTTCAAATGCATGTCAATTGTGTGTTGGTAGCTGAGTAGTCAAATGTGTGGACCTGCCATCACCTATGTATTGCTTCCTGGTGCCCATCCCCAATGTACCCCTCTGTGTGACTCTGGAACTGGATCCCAGGAGCATCTCACTTTTGCTCCCTGCACAGTGTCAGGATGAGCCTGGAGGTGACACTCCAGTCACAGCCGAGGACACGCGTCTCTCCTGGTCCTGCTGCTTTTCCTAATGGGAGGTCTGTCATTTTCCAGCTGTTGGTTCTCCCTCAGCTACTATACTTGAAATTTTCTATTGTTAAGAAAAAGTATTAAAAATTCAGTATCAAGAGTACACTGTATACATATATATATATATATATAATTCAGTGTCAGAGCTTTTCAGTCTCACCTGGTGCATTACAGAGATAATGTGATTTAAATTTATGTAAATTTTGGGGAATGTATAATGTTTGCATGTGTTTTTTCTTTAATTAAGGGTGTGTTCTCTGTGAAATTAACTGTTATCTGCTCCAAGGATTATATTTTATTGCCACATCAACATTAACCAGTTTTGGTTTATCTTGGCATATTTACTCAAACTGTCATTTCTGCTGGACATAATGAACGTATTCTTCAGAAGCTTTTGTAGAAGGTTACAGTTATTCCAGCTCCATCACTGATTGATTAAATACATTATTTATATATTTATATGAGTTATGCTTATTACATCGTAAGAATTACACAGTATGTCATTTAAAAGGTTTTTATACTAGAAACTTGATATTAACTATAGTAGACAAACTTTTTGCTAGTTAATTTTAGAGATAAGTATACATTAAAAATCCCAATTAAAATATAATTATACATTAAAAGATAAGTATACATTAAAAATCCCTATTGGGCCACCCTGGTTGCACAGTGGGTTAAGCAACCCACTATGAAGCAAACTTCACCCACTGCAGCACAAGTTTGATCCCTGCCGGTGGCCAAGGAGGGACCCACATGGCGTAGCAGAGCTCTCCTGCCTTGCCAGCTGCTCCCCTCAGCAGTGTGTTTAAATCAGTCTGCCTGTTCTGCTCTCTACTCTGTCTCTGGTGAATCCTCTCACTGCCCTGGACTCTGGCCTGTACCCCAACTCTTGTATGTATAAATAAATCAATCTTAAAAAAAAAATCCCTGACTCTTCCTAAAAACAGGAAACACTGAAATGCCAGTTATAATACAGCTCAGACCCCTTTCCCTGCAGACTGAGGAGAAGCTGAGGAGAGGAGGAGACTCAAAGTCCCAGACAGGAAGGGTCAGACCCTGGATCTTGACTGAAGCTGCTCATCTGATACTCATGGTCCTTCTCACCTCAGGAGCTTGTCCATCCCCACAGCTGAGCCCCAGAGTCCATGTCACCCATAGTCTTCAGCTGGGCTTGTCCCCCTCATCCTCTGTGTGCTGTTCTCCATCCCCATCTCCCTCCTCTTCTCTCTCCCTCTGCTCTCAGGGAAGAGTCATCTGAAGGAGGGTGAAATCTTCATCCAGAGGGAGAGGAGCTTCCAAAGTTGGCAGGTCATGGGGGATTTGGGAGAGTCAGAGTGTGTCCTCAGGATCCTCCTCCCAATATGGCTTCTGATTCCTCTCCTGGGGACCCCAATCCTCTCACAACTCTGTGTGATACATGTCATCATTCATCTTTGACAGAGCAGACATGACTTCCTCAGCCCTGGGAGTGTTCCTGCCAGATCTCTCACTTCACAGGGCCCATCTTCTTTCTCCCTATTACAGTGTTTTCTTTCCTCCAGTGTTCCACCTCTCATAGTCACATGGCCTTTCCCATGAACCTGGCAGGATGATGTCATAATCCTGTGTTGATGAAGAAGGTGGTCTATGTTCCACCTGACATCATCCTCTCAGGTACACCAGAGACATGAACCCAGATTTGGGAGTAACTGGGATCCCTCCTCTGACCAGCTAAGCTGGAAAGCCAGAGACCACTCTATCCCAGGGGAGGGCATGTGCCCTGCTGAGAACAATTATAGGGCAGGAGGCCTCACACTGAAAGGGGACCCTTTGTGTGTGTGAGAGAGTGTGAAAGGGGAGATCCTGACCCTCTGAGAGCTCAGGCAGCTGTGAGCTTGGGGAGCATGTGGGATAGAACAAAGGGTGAGGCTTGATTGGACAGAGATACTGTTTCCACTGCTTCCCTGTGGGAACTCAGTTTTGTTTTTCATTTATAAAATGAATACCAAAAAGGGCTCAGTCTTCAGCAAGTGAAAAGCAAGTGAATTAGTTCTCACTACCCAAGACACTCTCTGGTGTCCCTTCCTGAGCTAACAGGCTGGCAGAGACTCCTCATCTGACTTCTGCCACCTGGGAAGAAGTCCTTTTTGCCTATTTTTATAGTTCATGTAACTGGAATCCTGCAAGGATTGGTCTTTTGTGTCTGTTCTTGCACTAATGTCCTCATTTCCGAGATTCCTTGTCTTTCAGTAAAGCCAGAGGGGCAGGTGCAGAAGAAGCTGCTGCATATGTGAAAGATGACTGGGGGTGCCCTGTAGGGTGGGAAGCAGGGCTTGGAAGCTGCCCCCATTCTGGAAGAGTTGGGCATTCTGGAAGGGGTCTGAAAACTGGCAGGTCTCACCCAGGAGGCAGAGAACACCCAAGGGACTGGGTGGGGATGGGAACACTTTCATCAGTGCCCCTTCAACATCTCTCTATCTCTCCTTGGGCCTACACTGGTTTCCCTTCCTCTCCTCCACCCCTTCCCTGCTGCTTTCTCCCCACCTCCTCCTCCTCTGCTCACCTACCTCAGTTCCCTGCTCCAGCAGGCAGGTGCCTGGCCCCCTGAGAGAGGCTCAGCAGGTGCCTCCATTGGCACAGGGTCCTGGGACACTCCCGCAGTGCAGCACTAGGGGTGGACAGGAGGAGCTGGGATTAGGGAGACCTGTGTCCCACCTTTTCTCTTGGGGTGCTCCAGTGAGACCTATCTCCTTCACACTTTTGTTCCTGTCCCCATGTGGGGATAGGATCCAGTTCCCTAGATCTTAGCTTCTCTGTTTATTTTTGGTTTGGCAAACAAGATTTTCTCTGGTTTAGATTTTTCTATTTTCCTTCCAGACTTGTCCAGCTGTTTTGACCCTTTCCTATGGGTCCCAACCAGAAGGTGCCTTAGACTTGTGGCTGGCTTTAGGGTGTCAGTAATCCCAACTTTGAATCAACCCTGTTTGGCTGGGCATTTACCCATGAGGAGATGGATAACTTCAGGTGCTGGAATTGATAACTATATTGTTTATCTTTTCTTTATTATACACTCATTGTATTCCAGCTCTTTTCCATTAAGGGTCTTACACACTAGTGCATGTTTTGTCTTGATATGAATGTAGAACCTATTTACAATGGGCAGGTTTAGGGGTCTTGAGGTGCCCCTCTCCCTGCCCTGTAACACTTCCAGCTATTCTGGGATGGGGACAGCTGGACTGGGAGAGAGACTGATACAGGGCAGCAAGGGGCACTAAAACTGGCCAGGGACACTGCCCAGATAATTTACCAGTCACTGTCTGAATTCTTCAACAGACACACAATTGCAAGACTACTCAGGTTCAGGCAACAACAACAAAGGGATTCATTTAACTAACCAGGGAAAAACAAACAGTTACTGACCAAAAATGGCATTTGTCTCACCTAAATACGTGTCCTGCACAAAAGTAGCTAAGAATGGTGATTTCCCACCACTGAGGACATGGTGCTCCTCTCCCGAATAGGCTGCATGTCTAAGATGGCATCTTCCTGCCACTGTGGACACCAGCAGCCAGACTATAGGTCAGGTTCAAAATTATAAACAGCAAACAATTCAACAGGAGATGTTCCCAGAGCTGTGGAGATGCCCCGCACATCACCAGGGAGGCTACGGTGGTTAGGTGGTTAAATGACCTATCAAAAGGCCAAGGTCTGGCTCTGGGTCTTTGCCTTTCTGCCAGGCCACAGCCTGTGGGGTGCTGGCTGGTGCTGGGTGGGACTGGGGATGGGGGAGAATAGGGGAGAGGGTGAGGCTCAGCCAGAGCAGAGGGAGAGGGAGGGAAACAGGAGGGGGTGTCAGAGGCATGGGAAGTGGTCACTCTGAGGGCTGGGGTGACTGTGAGGATGGGGAGCTCCTGACAGACTGTGAGCAGAGCAGACCTGGTTTAGCAACCAAGGACTAGCCTGGGGGTGGCAGGAGAGACTAGTCTGTGTGTCTGCAGGTGAGAGAGGAGGGGCTCAGGCCAAGCTGGGGCAGCACAGGTGAGAAGTGGCTCTTTGGAAGTGCAGGGGGCTCCTGAGGACAGCACATCCCTGTCCTGTCCTTCCCAGGCCTCATTAGGCCAAGGGCTCTGACTCAGCAGCAGGCTGGGGGAACATTCCAATTTTTTTTTTTAGTTGAGATATGCCGAAGACCAGCTCTGGCTAAGGCCAGGATCCCCAAAGGAAAATATGGCGTTTGGCAGATGCAAGAATTGGGGGAACGAGTGAGAAAACAAAGAATCCCCTTTTAGGGTGCAAGCATCTTCTGCTGATATTCTCAGCAGGTCTTTATTTATACCTTACAAGCAAGCACTGGGATTATATCAGCATTTGTATAGAGCAGAAAGTAATAATCACTACATTTTTCTTAGTAACAGGTTGGGGTCTTATGATCTTCAGCCAAGATTTATGACCTATACAATTTCAAAGTAAAGCCCATGTATAAAACAATCATGTTTCTATTAGTATCCTAGTTTCTATGGTTATTCAGTTTATTCATCAATGTCAAGGTAGGCATAGCACCTTTGCATAACCACAGCTAATGATTTTACTTTTACTTTGAGTGTAAGATGAAGTACTAGTCACAAGGTCTATTGGTCAAACTAAAGTCAGTACCTAAAGAGCTACAGACCCAACAAAATGGAAATACTAATGTTAGAACTTAAATCATATCTAAGTCCTATTGTAATCTTAAAAGGAGCCACTAACCTCATTCTATCCTGAACCTAAAACTGATTAGTAATGTTTTTTGTTACTAGGGAGCTTTTCTATATTTGATTATTGTTTAAGTAAAACAGTAGCAAGGAAAAAGGGAGAAGGGTAAGAAGGGCTTATGTGACTCATCCATCGCCAAGGAAACACAGATCTTTTCATAATGGACCAAGCCACCATAGGTCAATTCTCGGTTCCCGGGACTAGTTTCCCGTATTAGATGTTTAGGTCTGGGAAACTATTTAATAACTAACTTTTGAGTTATTATTATTAAACATCCACATTTCAATTACAACTCTTACTATTTAGTTTTTGGTATCAGTGGGCTTACAGTATCAGTTTTAGAGAATGTTTTCGCATTATTTGCCAATCGGTAGTTCATCATCAGAATGCTTAGCAAGCAATGAATTGTTTGGCAGGACAGCCAGTTGTACAACCGCCACCCTTGGGTGAATTCCCAGCTAGGACTTAACATGCCTCCTACAGAATGGTGACTGTAATGTCAGCCAGAACAATGGCGATGCGGCAAGGGCCAGCTGTGGAGCGTCCTGACCTCTCAGGAGTGTCCCTCATACCCGCACCATCATCAGACAGTATGATCAGCACGGCCCGCACCAGAGTTAAATTA
>JAGFMF010012226.1:680557-691861 GCA_019455555.1 Galemys pyrenaicus
TCCCTTCATAGTCCACAAATGAGTGCAGTCACACAGCACTTGTTCTGTCCATTTGACTTAGCATAATTTCCTTAAGTCCCATCCATATTGTTTTAAATGCCACTAAAGCTGGTCAAGGACAGTGAGTGCCCAAATAGTTTAGTGATCATTGTGTGTGTTCTTTATGCGCATGCACAGTTGCAAGACCACTGAAATTCAGGGAATAACAATGGTATTTATTTAACAAACCTTTATTTCACAACAAGAACTAGAGAGGTTTTCCTAACCCACTTTAGGATGTATGATAGACAGAGAAAACTGTATGCATTTACTGAACACAGCTGATGAGTTTAAAGATAAGCAGAAATCTCCATAATCTGTACCATAAGCATACACATGACCTCTAAAATTTCTACCACTTTTTCTTATAATTATGTGTATTTTTGTGTGTGGGGGTGATGAGAATCTTGAAGATAAGATCTCTTAGCATGTTTTAAGTGTGTGATATGCTATTACAACAGCAAGCACTGGGCTGTACACAGAAGTACTTTTTAATGAACTTTCCTAACAAATAGAAAACAAGAAGTTGCTGAGGCTACAAGTGACCGGTTATCTCACTTCAGCTTGTGTCAGTGTTCAGAAATCCTAAACAAAAGTAGTCTAAGATGGCGCCATCCTGCCATTGAAGGCCCGGAGCATTGGGAAGCCAGAGGCAGCAGGCCAGGGAATCCAACATATGAAGACAGCAGAAGGAGCCACTGAGATGGGCCTGAGGCCACAGCAGACCCTGTCAGACAAGAACACTGAGAACCACAGCAGCAGCTGCAGGACCTGACAAAGAGTCACATTCACACAGCTCAGAAAGGTACACAATCCAGCCCCTCAACTACTCCTCAAGTCTGTAATGGAGGCAAAGCAAAACTTGCAAAACTTCTCCCTTCCAAGATGCCCCAGCAACAGCAGCCTGGAAGATCTGTGTGGTGAGGGTTGGAATGGCTGAACCTGGAATGGCTGACCTTGGAGACAGCTCTTCAGTCCCTTGTATTCTCAATCAGAGTCCCTTATAGTCTCTCTACCACACCTATTCTTTCTTGCCCTGGGAATGTTCTACCTGGTGCTATTCATCCCCATCTGTGCCATCTCCGCCCACAACTGGAGGGTGCTCAGGCAGGTGCCTCCCTTGGTGCAGGGTCCTGGGACCCTCCAGCAGGGAGTCCTGGGGTGGACAGGATGAAGTGGGATTAGGGAGCCCTGCATCTAACCTTTCTTCCTGCATGCTCCAGTGGGAGCACTTTCCACAGCACTGACATAAGCACTAAGTCACCATCTCCACACCCCTCTTCCTTGATCCCCTAGATCCCAGCCTCTGTATTACTAACCCCTTTCCCCACTTCCTAGTTATTCTCTGGGATTCAAGTCCAGTCCCAGGCTCCATCCCTCGGAAGTAAGACAACAGGGACCAGGAGGAGCTGAGGGTTCTTGGGAGGTGAATGGCTGAGATGTGGAAAGGATTTTGTTCAGGAAGGGTCCAGGTTCCAGCCATCCAGGGTGGGGAAGGCTGGACTGGGAGAGAGACTTGGGGGAGTCCTGACCTTCCCTCTCCATCTCCAGGTCCTGTCTCATCTCTCCCTCTGGTGGTCAGGCTCTTTCTCCACCTAAGTATGATTGGAAGAGCCACCTGTCCCTTAGCTCCAGGGCCAACTGGGTTCTCTTTGGGGTAGGGACCTGTGTGCCCATTTCCCCCCAAACCCACAATGCCCACACATAGAACCAGGCCCAGAGCCTTGTCTGCAGCTTGAGGCAAGGTGCTCTCCCCTGCAGGTGGTCCCCTCTGGGTGTGAGCATTGCCTCTAACTAGTGTCACTTCAAAGCCTGAGTTTAGGTCTCTGTCCCCAAACCATTTGACATCCTCCTAGGGAAGATAGGTGCCCCCATCTATCCCACCCCACACCTCACCTCTGGTCTTGACAACTAAGCAACACAGCAACAGCAGCAGCAGTGAGGGGGGCTGCATTCCAGAGCCCCCTCCCCTGCCCAGGTACCTCCATCTCTGTAGGCAGGACCCTCACTGAGGCCTGTGCGCCACCTCTGCTCCCTTCCTCCTCCTGCTGGGCTCCAAGCCTCATGTCTGAGCTGTTTCCTGAGTAACACAATGCCTTGGACACCCTAGTGATAGGGGAGGGACTTGGGAAGTGAAAGAGGGACCTTCTGTCTCTGCCAACCCCTGGGAGCTGGGGTGAAGGAGGATTGTGTGGATGCAGGACAGGTGTCAGGAGGGGAGGCTGTGGGCAGTTCAACTCTCCATCTGTTAATGTCCCTCCTTTCTAGAGAGGGGTTTGCAAGGTGGTCTCCCTGTGCCCCAGAGTGTCAGGAGCTGGAACAGGAGTGTGTGGTGTGAGAGAACACTTGTATCTCTTCTTGGAACAGGATGGTTGTTTTGTGAGGTTAGGAAAGATTTGTTTCAGAGAATCTGCAACTTGCCTTACTTTGAAACCACTAACCTTGATAGAGGGAACTCAGGGGACTTCTGGACCATACTTTGACCCTGTGGATACTTAGCTTTCTCTTTTAGGGAAATGGGCAAGAAGATGGACTGATATTTTTGTTTTTTTTTTAAAAATAGATTTATTTATTTATGCATACATAAGAGCTGGGCTACAGGCCAGAGTCATGGGAGGTGAGAGAATTCACCAGAAACAGAGTGAGGAGCAAAACAGCAGATTGATTGAAATATACTGCTGAGGGAAGCAGCGGGCGAAGCAGGAGAGGTCTGCTGTGCCATGTGGGTCCCAACCCTGGCCTGGGGATCAAACTCACACTGCTGTGCTGCAGATGCTTCACAGTGTGATGCTCAACCCGTGGCGCCACCAGGGAGGCCCCAGTTGGAAATAGTTTTTAATTTCTTCTTTGATCTCCTCTTTAATCCAGTGGTCTTCCAGTAGTGTGGATTTCAATCTCCATAAAGTAGGTGGGTTCTTTGTTTTCTTTTCATGGTTTATTTCTAGTTTGATGCCTTTATGACCAGAAAATATAGTTTGAATGATTTTGATCTTACTGTATCTGTTGATGTTTGTCTTGTGGCCCAATATGTGACTGTTTCTATAGAATGATCCCTGTGCACTTGAGAAAAATATGTACTCTGATTTTTTTTTTTTGGATAGTGTCCAACAGATGTCTGTTATGCCCACAAGGTGTAGATCTTTATTGAGGACTCTAGTGTCTTGGGTTTTGGGTTGTTGTTTTTTTGTCTTGTTTATCTATCCATTGGTGAGAGTGGGATGTTGAAGTCTCCTACTATATGTGCATTTTCTCTAATATCTGTTATCAGAGCTGAGAATAATTGTCATATATTTTGGTGCTCCTTCATTTGGTGAGTATATGTTTATGAGTGCTATGTCTTCCTAATGTACTGTCCTCTTAATCATAATGTAGTACTTTTTCCCTTTTTTAGTTTGAAGTCTATTTCATCTGATATAAATATAATTGTTCCTGCTTTCTTTTTTGGGACATTAACTTCTAGGATTATTTTCCAACCTTTTACTTTCAGTCTATCTTTATCTTTTGTGGTTAAATGTATTCTCTGGAGAGACAGGAGGTTGGATTTTGATTTTTAGTACAATTTGCTACTCTGTGCCTTTTATTGATAAGTTTAGTCGATTTACATTTAGAGTTAATACTGATATGTTGGCATCTGTATTTGTCATTTGTATCTGTTATTTTCCCCCTTATTATGTTACTCTTATTCACTCTTCTGTTGATTTTGGCTTCAGGACAACTTGTGGTATATTTTGGAGTGGGGGTTTAGTTGTAGTTAACTTCTGGAGTTTCTGTTTGTCTGAGAAGGTCCTTCTTTTTTATTTTTATTTTTCCATATAGGTAGGAAAGCTTTGCAGGGTAAAATATTCTTGGCTGGCATTTGTTGTCTTGGAGTTTGTTGAATATGCCCTTCCATTCTCTTCTTGCCTATAGAATTTCTTCAGAGAAGTCTGATGTCAGCCTGATTGATTTTCCTTTATAGGTTATCTGTTTCTTTCCCCTTGTCAGCTTTATTAATTTTTCCTTGTCTTGGATTCATGGGAGTTTACTATTATGAATCTTACTGTAGTTTCCCTTTTGTCATGGAAATTTTGTGTTCTTCGTGCTTCTTGTATGTCTATTTTCATGTCCTTTTCATACTTGGAAAGTTCTCATTGATTATCTCCTTGAATAGCTTTTTGGTTCCTTTATCTTTTTCCTCCCCTTCCAGATTCCTATAACTCTTATATTTCCTTTCCTTATGGTGTCAGACAACTCTTGAAGTGTTTTTTCACTCTTTTTTCTTTGCACTTCTCTTTCTTTTGTTTCTTTTTATTTCTGTATTTTTGATTGTACTCATTTGTTCTTCCATTTCATCTATTCTATTTTCATTGTTTTTTCCAGAGTTCTTTGTCTCAAATCTTTTAATGTCCTGCCTTTCCTTTATTTCCTTCCTTAGGGTCTGAATTTCATTCTTCAGTTCATTAATTATTTGTCATATATTATTTTTTTCTTTTTGTAGTCTTTGTGTTTTTTAATCATGATGATTTTAAATTATCTTTCTGGCAAGCAGAGAAGTTCTTCCATGTCATTGTTTGGTTCTTGTGGTTAATTTTCTTTTTGTGGTGTGACCTTCCCTGGTGGCTTACTTGATTATTTGCCCTTTTTTCTTCTATTTGTTGTTTGTTTTCTAATTATTACATGTGATGGGACATTGCGCTGCTGGTATTGTGGGCACCTCTTTGGGGTGCTCCTTCTGGAATATCAAGAGCTGGTAGTCAGACCAAGTCCAGCACTATGTGCCCAAACAGCACAAGGGTGGTGATGCTATGGATATGTTGATGAGCTCTGTCCCTGCTGACCCACACCCTCTGTATTTTCTCCATTCCAGGGGGTGGATAGTGAGGTCCCTAGCTCTAACTGTGACAGGGTTGTTCCGTGTTCTTGTTGGCAGAGGAATCCACTCCTACATGGCCTCTGGCTTTTTCTGGGGGCTGCACAGCCTTGAAAGTGTGCATTGCCCTGCTTGGGCTCTGGTTGCAACAATTGGGGGCTGCATGGTTTTGTCTGTATTTCCCTGCTCAGGTTCTGGCAGCTTTGATGGGGGCTTCTGGCCTCAGTAGTGGGTGTGTCCTGCCCATGTTCAGCTTCTCACTGCTCTGGGAGTCACTCAGTATCCTACAGCGGGGAGTGGGGTTGCTGTGTGCCCTTGGTGCCCATGTAACTTGCCCATTCCCAGCATCCAACTGTGGTGGGAGGTGCTGCTGGTCTATAGATATCACCCTTGCTTGCCAGCCAGGTTCAGCTCAGTTCCAAACTGCAGGCCTGGGACTTGCCAGAGCCTTAGTATCCTCTACACGAATCAACCTATTTGTTTCACCTTCTGGAACTTTTAGATGACTCAGTTTTTTCCTGTTTCTCCAAAACTTTATCTCCTCCCTTTTCTTTTTCTCTGCAAGGCATTCTGGATTTGTGGATGGGGGAGGTGGATAGGGGTGTGGGCTGGATATCTCCCTTTTCTTCTTTCCCTGTTGCTCTCACCTTGTCCTTGCTTTTATTGTGTCACAAACCCTGGCCAAAAATCTGAATATTGCCTAGAACTTGCTGTAATTTCTCCCTTATCAGTTGTTTTTATGTGATAATTTAATCTTATTGCCCTTTTACAATCATGTTGGTGACTTCACTTCAAGGGTTGATCTGACTTAATAAACTATCTGTTGCTTCTTGTCTCAGCAGGGGTGAAGGCTCCTGCTCTTCAACACACTCTGTGGCACCCTCATTTGCCTTACCCCACAGACAAAGCTCTTTCTTACAAAGTTGCAGGGGAGCAGCTCAGATGAACCTGTCCACACCCCCCATGCCCCATCTCCCTTTCCTCTTCTCCCTCTGCCTCACAGGGCTGGGCTAGGTAAGGGTCTCCATGGGCAACTCTCCTCACTCACCACTGGGCTCTCAGCAGACACTGGAGGAGGCTTCAGCTGTGTGCTCCCCTCCCCACTTCTGGTTCAGCCTTAAGCCCCCTCCCCTCTGAGTCCCAGACCCCTTACGTGTGAGAGTCTCCTCATCAGGAAAAGAATCTCAAGGCAGGAGCTGAGCAGCAGGTGCAGCTTGCTCCAGGGAATGTGGGTTCCTGGGGAGTCAGGGCTGGAGCTGCTCAGCACCTCTGCCAGGAGCAGCCTCTGCTCCCCTCCCTCCTGCTTTCCCAGGTATGTCTGAGGTTTTGGTCCACTAGCTCTATGATTTCCTCTGCTGCTTCACCTGTGTCCTGTATATGGTCAGATTGTGAGACTTACTCCCTTGTCCAGTTCCAGGTGCATACAGCAGGCTGTCAATAAATGTCCACTGACAAGTGAGTGTGAGTGTTGAGTCCTCTAACCTTCCATTATTTGTTCCCTGGGGGGTAGAAAGAGCATTGTGGTGGGAAGAAAAGCTTTTGATTTGGGGATGCAGGTGTGTGTGTGTGTGTGTGTGTGATGTTCAATGGCAGGGGAGACCCTCACTCCCATTGTAACAGAGTGGTCCCCAGAAAAAGGGGAAGTCCAGGATTCTGGTTCTGCCTTAAGTGGGTGGAGCTGAGCAGGGATAAGAAGATGCTGGAGAGAGGAGATAGGAGGACAGAGGAAGGGAGGAAAAAGGAAGCAGGATGGAGAGCAGCAAGGAGACCTGGAGGAGGCACGTGGATCAGGGGGACATGTGAAGAAACTGCGCTTGCTTCTTGGTCTTGGAATGGTTGGAACAGATGCGGATGAGAGACCCATGGGGAACTTAATAATGGCAGCTTTCATCTTGACTTTGATTTTGCTCTTTTCTTCCCAGATTTGTCTGACTCTTTCTGACCCTTTTCTATGGGTCTCTGCTGAAAGGTCCTTTAGATGTGTGGCAGGCTTTTGGGTCTTGCTTTGGACCAATGCTATTTGGCTGGACTTTTACCCTCAAGGAGATGGGCAACTTTGGATGCTTGATTTAGTAACTATATTCTTTGTCTCTTCTGTATTGTTCCCTTATTATATTAAATTCCTTTCCATTAAAGGCCTTATATGTTTGTCTTGATGCAGCAGATGGCAGAACCCATTTAGAGAGGGCAGGTTTGGGTTTTCTGGGGTGTCCCTCTCCCTACTCTGTAACAAGAACACCAAGAAAACTAACCAATCACAAAGAGACTGGTGGCGCTTTAGAATAATTAGGGAAAGAAGGCCTATATTCCCTGAGGCTCACCTCCACCTCAGCTCCCTTGCCCCTCACTGGCCTGGTTCCACTGATCTGGGATTTCCACTTCATTTCTGTTCCTTTTCTCCTCAATAAACTTTTTCTTTCTCTAAATAAAAATGCCTCTTCTCACTTACTTGCCTGTGCATCTGTGAAATTCTTCTTCATCTATGTGAGACATCAACCCGTGGTGGTCTAGTGGCTGGGACTCAGTGTTGCCACTGCAGCCTGAGATCCATTCCTGGCTGGAAGACTAGGCCTGAAAACCTGAAATTAAGGTATCAATATGACTGAAAGGAGTGAGTGATGAAATGAACTTGGAGACCCAGCTCCAAACCCCCCACCCCACTCTGAAGCAGCAGAGTTACAGAGGGAAGGAGCTCCATCCTGTAGCTCCTGCTTGGGGACACCAGAAGGAGGAGCTAGTTGGTGGGGTAGGAGCCTAGGTGCCAATAGAAAAGCCACCAGGCTTGTCCCCCAGGGTCCATGAGGCTCTGCTGCTCCCTTGTGGCCAGTGCAGGGTGGACACTGAGGGAGGGAAAGGAGGATGCACAGAAGAAATCTTGAAAGTGGAGAAGAGTACAGGAACCAGACACAAAGGAGCAGAAGTTGCAGGATTCCAGATACATGAAGTAAAAGAATAGGCAAAACAGATCTGTGGTTGCAAAAGTCAGATGAGTCCCTGGCAGCTGTGAGAACAGGAAGGGATACCATGGAGGGCCCTGGGAGGTGAGATTTAACCACATGCTTATTCATCTGTGAAGACTTAGCTCTAGTTTGCATTGATTTTTTAAAAAATAATTATCTTTAAGACCAGCCTCAGCCAGGAATGGATCTCAGGCTGCAGTGGCAGCGCGAGTCCCAGCCACTAGACCACCACGGGTTGATGTCTCACATAGATGAAGAAGAACTTCACAGATGCACAGGCAAGTAAGAAGAGGCAGATTTATTTAGAGAAAGCAGTCCCCCTCTCCTCAGGGGGACACGAGGGAGGCCAGGTTTTTAGGAGGGAGATAAGGAGCACCTGGAGCTGCATATCACAAGCCCCAGTAGTAGTGAAGGCCTGATCCCTGCTAAACTGTGGGATCCCAAGCACTCCATGTTCTTGGGACTATTGTCTTGGTGGCCAGAGTTCTTGCTGGTCAGCTGGGCATACAGCAGGTAGGAGGCCTCTCACTGTGGAATAAATATTGCTGAACAACGGAGGTGGAGATACTTCCAGTCACAGAGTTTTGCCTAAGTGCAATTAACATACCAATGCAGGAGCAGTTAACAAGTTAGATTCATGGCCCAGTCTCAGCACTCCTAAACAGAGCTGCATTTTAAAGGGTCAGATAGAAGGTCAGGCTGGCCTGTGTCCTTGGGAAATATCTCCCTGAAAAACTCCCCTTTTTCTCTGAGAATTAGACTTCAATCATATGGTTTTGTATATTGTTTTACTCATGTGGCAATGTAGAGACAGTGAGGTATAAAAGGAGTTCCAAGTCTTTGTTCTGGGCCCAGATTTTTGGAAAATGTCCGTGTCTGAGTCCATATTCATATGAATGTGAAATAAAGTGCCTTGTCTCCAGAAATCCTTGAGTACCATCTGGTTTCCCCTTCCATAGCCTGGATTAAGAGCCAGAGTAATTCTGTAACATTTCTGGCACATTGGCCCAGAAGGACCAGGGGTGTTGGCCTCTTGAGTCACTGGCTTAAGGGGCAATTAAGTGGGGGTGGAGTGAGAAACCCAAAGAAGGAGAAGGGTATCCCCTACTGATGAGGTTCCAGTGGTCTCAGACTTGGTTGTTTATGCCCATCCCTCGCAATGCTATCCTGGTCAGACTCAGAAGGGTTGGGGAGGCCAGGACCTGGAAGTGACCTCGCCATCAGGTAAGTTCCTGGACCTGTCCTCAGTCAGGCCTACCCCATATGGGTAGAAGGAGGGGCTGATCACTTCTCAGACCTTAGTGATGTCACATGTAGGGGCTTCTGTGTTCCGTTTTAACTTCTGGTGTGTGACAGAGAGTGGTGTGTGTGTGTGTGTGTGTGTGTGTGTGTGTGTAAAAGTCTCCACAACTGCAACTACGGAGATAGAGTGGGCTTGTATCTCTGTTTCCGTGGCAAAGTCATAAGGTATCACGTTGATTGGTCCACTCGTAGACGGAGCCCACTCATGGGGTTTATTTGAGACACTTTTGCCAAGACTTGCTGAAAATCCCATGAGGGACACTTCCAGACCAGCATCTGAGTGTTTCCCCCACCCCTTTTTTGCAGCACCGCAACACAATAGGAGAGAATCAGAGCAAACAGATGGTCCTTGGTGTTATGCTTAAAAACTTTTTTAAAAATCAGGAGATTACGGTGTTAAACTTGATGTTGTTTTTGGAGTCTGTGGGTTCGGAGAGTGGGGTTCTTGGGTACACTCTGGGAAGGGTTTCACCAGAGCTTCCCATTCAGAGGCATGTGGCGTTTCGCAGGCAAGTTTCTCCACGAGGCAGAGATGTTGGTTCTTTTAAAGAGCAGGTTTATTAGGAAAAGGAACAGGAAGGTTAGGGACACTTGCATAGATGCAAGCGGGCAGGAAGAGCTGCCCCGAAAGGGAGAAGTTTGCTGAGAGAGGCCTGCATGGTTGCAGGCAGCGGCCTTGAGAAGAGCTGTGTCCACTGAGAGAGGTCAGTAAAGGGAGGCCCCAGCATGATGCAGGTCACAGGTAGGCAGGAGGCTGCTGCCCTGCAGGAGAGACTTGGTAAAAAGAAGCACCTGCAAAGTCGCAGGTGGGTCTGTGGGCAGTCACCCACAAGACAGATCATCCAGATCAGTTCCCATGTGTTGACTCCAGGTTGAAAATTGCCCAAACCTTTCCCTCAATGGTGCAGTTCAGTCAGAGTAGGCAGGGACAGGGACAGTTGCAAAGTTCTCTTCGCAACTTCACAAAGCATGGAAAAGTGACTCAAGGGACTGTTCCTGTGGGAGACACAAAGGAAGAACTACTGTTCCCTCCCCCATCAGTCTCCAGCAATGAGCCAGGTCCAACAGCCCCACTTGCAGACATAGAAAAACCACAAGTTCCTTGTCACCAGCACTTGAGCCCCCGAACTTGAGCCAGTCTCCCAAATTCATACCCAGACAGTGACCTTTCAGATGCCTGTCTGAGAGACTCAAGAGCCTGTGAGAGTGGAGCTGACAGCCCAGTCAGGACATGCAATGTTATAGCAATGAGGAGCAGAGGAGAATTATGACAGGGGTCCAGCAGTATCTCGAAGAACATGTCTCAGTAGGAACAGCAGACTCTGCTGCCTGGGTGCACACTGCTGAACCTGAGAACTTTCCTGAATGAGATTTCACCACAGAGAAGGATCAGGGGCACATTCAGTGATATCAGGAGTTACTCTTGGGAGGGTTGAGAGCTGGGACCAAAAGACCTATGAAAATGACTAAAAGCTCCTCAGTGACCCAACACCAAGAAGAGTCACCAGGGACTTCTATGACAGACTTTGTGAGGCTAACTTGGTCTATACCTTTTTCAATCCTGAGGTCCCAGAAAGCCTGCAGATGGTTAATTCAGCTTTTGTGGCACAGACTGCTTCTAATATTTAGTGAAAACTGCAAAAATTAGAGGGCTTTGCTGGAATGAATATCACCCAGTTAATTGAAGTGGCCAATACAGTTTTTATAAACTGGGAGGTTGCAGCAGAAACAGAGACAGTCAATTATTGTTTGCCTTTGAATGGACTGATCCTGAGTCAGGATGGCAGATGCAGGTCACCTAGACAAGGCTTTCTCAGGTTTTTATCTTTCAAAAGGCCAGAGAAATTTGGGAATTAAGAGACAGTGGGTTATCAATTCTCTATACCCCAACCAATCACACGTAAGAGCCTCAGATAATTCCTGGGGGCAGCTAACCTTTGTTGTATCTGGATCCCAAGTTTTGCAGCTCTGACAAAGCCAAAGCCACTCTATGAACTTTTTTTTTTTTAAAGTAATTCTATTTATTTATTTTTGGTTTTTCCTTTGTTGTTGGAATTTTTTTTTAAATATTTTAAAATTTACATATACTTGCCATTAATTGTAATCCCCATGTATTCCCCATCACCATCTCACCAGTGCACCATCACCTCAGTC
>JAGFMF010012226.1:692003-741266 GCA_019455555.1 Galemys pyrenaicus
GGAGGAACCATCTGGTATTTTTCTTTTGCCTTCTGACTTGCTTCGCTAAGCATAATCCCCTCCAGATCCATCCATGTTCCCATGAATGAGTCTAGTTTAAATAGACCTGAAAACAGCCCATTTGGACTGAGGAGGCAGGTGCAGACTTTCAGACCATAAAAAGTGCATTAGCACAAGCCCAAGCATTGGAATTACTGGACTTAAGCAAGCCATTTAATCTTTTTGTACATGAAAAGGACAAGGTTTCTCTGGGATCCTAACACAAGGTGTGGGGCCCTGGCAAAGTCCCATAGCATACCTGTCTAGATGTTTAGACCCATTCGCACTGGGATGGCCTTCGTGCCTCCAGGCATTGACTGCTACTATTTTCCTTATCAAAGAAGTGGATAAACTGATCCTGGGACAGGATCCTGGTGTTAAGACCTCATAGGCAGCAAACTAGCTAATAAATGAGCAAGTGCATCAGTTTCTCTCCAGCTCCCTCTTGGGCCAATACCAGGGTTTGCTCTGTGAAAAACCTTGAGTAACCTTTAACCTTTATTCCCAGAGAGACTGGAACCCCTGGTTATGACTGTTCAAAACTTGTAGAAGAAGATTTTCTTCTAGCAAACCAGACCTGAGAAATCAGCCTTTGTCTAACCCTGATCTTACGCTCTTTTGTTATGATAGTACATACTTGCAAGAAAACACTCCCAGGGCTGGTTATGCTTCATTACTACTACCAAAAGGGTCCTGGAGACTGAACCCCTCCCAGTGGGATGGTCTACACAGACTGCAGAACATTTTACCCTGATCTGTGCCCTAATTCTTGGTAGAGACCAGAAAGTTAATATTTACTCTGACTCATGCTATACCTTTGCCACAGTTCACATCCATGGGGCAATCTATAAGGTATGAGGACTCCTTACCATCTCTGGCAAAGCAATTAAGAACAGAGATAAAATCGTCCAGCCGTTAGAGGCAGTTTGGTACCCAGTAGCAGTGGCTGTCATACATTGCCAGGGTCACCAAAATAAGAGTGGTCAAGTTGCCATTGACAACCATCTGGCTGCTAAAGCCACCAAGAGGGCAGCTCTCTCCATGTCCCCAGCTCCTCCTAGACCTTCACCAGCTTAGATGCTTGTTCCCCACACTCAAGAAGTGGAGACTTCAGAGAGTGCCGCTGCAGCGTGACTCTGCTCAGACAGAGAATCAGTGGGCAAAATCCAAAGGTGCCCACCAGAAAAAAGGGGGATGGTGGAGACTGTTTGATGGACAAATTTTTATCTCTTTGGTGTTTGGAAATCAGCTGGTATTAGAATATCATCAGATGACACATCTTGGAAAAACAACTTTTGGAAAACTCATGCAGAAACATTTCTGTAGTGGTCTTCTACCAACATTTTGCTGGTCGGTGAGTGAGCAATGCATGGTCTGTGCCAAAATAATGCTAAGTAGACACCACAGACCCCAACTGAGATACAGAGAGAAAAATCAGCTCACTTTGAGGATCTGGAAGTGGACTTTACTGACTTTTATCCCAGTAGAGGGTTCAGACACCTTTTACTATTGGTGTGTACATACTCATGAGCATATCCTACCTGGACAGGGAAAAAGGCCAAGAGGTGGTGTAGCGGCAGGATGGGGGCGGCACTGGAGCAAAGTTCAGGATGGTTCTGGGCAGATGGGTCAGGGAAGGAGAGTCTTGGAGCCCTCGGTGGCTTTTCATACTTTATTTAGTAGAGGTGGCCAGGTACATGGCAGGCATGGGGGCCGGGGGGCCGGGGGGCCGGGAGGCTGGCAGGCCTCCCAGCCCCCAGCGCGTCTTACCCTCTCGGCTGCTGCTTCTCTCTGCCGCTGCTGCTGCTGCTGCTGCTGCTGCTGTCGGGCCTGTTGGTTCTCTCAGTTCTGTCGATCGGTCCTGGTGTCCTCATGACGCTGCCTATTTATGCCTGTGTCCAACACAGGTGCGCCCACTTGCACATGCCCACCCTGGAATGCTCGCAGCACCCCAAGTGTCCATCATCAGTGGTGGGAGGGTGGAAATACCTGATCAACCTTTACCCTACAGGTGGCTAAGGCACTATTGAGAAAAATTATACCAAGCTTTGGTCTTCCTCTGACAATACACAGTGACAGCAGACCACCTTTTGTGGCTGACATCATCCAGTTGGTCGCTAAGTCCCTTAGCATGCCCTGGAAATTACACACAGCATATTAGCCTCTGAGTTCAGGGAAAGTTAAATGAATAAACCATTCCCTCAAGAGTACTTTGGCTAAGTTTGGCTACAAGACAAGTGTGTCCGTGGCCAGGTTTACTTCCCCTAGCCTTACTAAGAGTATATTGCATCACAGGGAAGACAGGATTCTCCCTCTTTGAGCTATTATATTGAGGGCCTCCACCCTGTTTGGGGAGTGTCCCTGGGGACCTGCATCAGGTAGGAGCTAAAAGCCTGATGGAACAGCTCCAAGCTAACAGAACTACACTTAATGAGCTCCAAAGGTACACTTTAGAAAGAGCACCCATCTCTCTCAGGTCTCTGGTACCGCCATACCAGCCAGGTGACACGATCTTCTGGGTGAAAGACTGGAAAACAAAACAAAACCAAACAAAAAACCTTAAACCTGCATGGGTTGGTCTCTCAACTGTAATTCTAACTACCCCTATTGCTTTAAAGGTCTCATGTTTCATCCCCTGAATATACCACTCCAGGGTTAAGGACCAGGCAACCCAGAAGAGAGATGCTTCAGCCAGAAGATGGACTGCAGTCCCTGACCAAGTAAATCCACTTGCCTGAAACTGCAGAAGAAACAGCCTGCTCGATCAGCCTCAGCCAGCAGCCCTGCTCTGACCAAAGGGGGACCTGGGCAGTCTACTACGCATAGGTGGAAGCTTGAGGTTCTTCCACATGTGTGCTTTTGTTTATTATTCTAATTGGTCTTGTAACGGCCCTTCTGTCAGTTGGTCTGGCCATGGTGGCCCCAGAGGACTGAGATGGAAAGCATGACTCCTTCTTCCCTTAGCTTATCTAACATTGTATGTGGGTATATAGCTGGTTGTAAATGCTTTGCAAAATGAGCCTGTCTGCCAGTATCCTCCGTTACCTGCTCCTCTCAGCCACCCTCACTGTATGTAAAGGCTCACTATATGTAAGGGCCACCCTCCTGTATATAAGTAAGGGCTTATCCTCTGAACCCCCAGTAACTGTGACCTGAAGGTGGGAATTTCAGATCCTTTCACAGTACTTGTGAACCCTGAGCCTAAATATGTGGTAATTGTCTTCACCTGAGGGCCTGGCCTCAGCTATCAGAGTACAACTCACCTGTGGAGACCCTTCTTTGTGACAGGAAGGAGCATCGAGGACTGCTGGGACTGTCAGGTCAGCCTCTCAGGGCTGGTGTGGGCTTCTCCCCCTCTGATACCCCGGGGTCCCCTCCTCTCTGACTCCTTCAGGACAGAAGACCCAGGCCCAGGCCCAGCCCATCAGCAGCACTTGCTGTTCACACCCTCCCCAGGACCTGCCAGGTTCTCCTTGTCCCTGGTCTCAGCCCTTTCCCTTTATATATCTCAGGGCCTGGGGGCGTGTAGCCTCCTCATCTCCTGGAAGGTCAGACCCAGCACACAGAGGGGTGCCCACCCACAGGAGGTGGGGCATGGCCTGGGCCAGGAGGGCCAGACCAGGGAGCTGAACAGACACCACCCCTGGGGACTAATGAGGGTCTGTGGGAGTTCCTGGGTCTCCTTAGGTGGCTGTTTCAGTGATGGGGTGACAGCCCAGGAAGGGAGGGATCTCCTCCCCAGAGGGGCAGATGTGCAGCCTCAGAGGAGGGGGAGGCCCCCTTTGCCAGGGCAGACTCAGCCCCTAGCCAGGGTCTTGCTGGTCAGGGAAGGAGGGACTTTAAAGTGAAAATTAAAGTCATCACTTTGTATGTTTCTTTTACTTTACTACTCACCCCACTTCTACCTGCTCCAGTCTGTCCAGCATTAAACAGTCAGAAAACTGCTTTGATGATGTAGGGTCAGAACAGAATCAGGTCTTTCCACCCTCCCACCACTGTGATGATGGACACCTGTGGTGCTGCGAGCATTCCAGGGTGGGCATGCGCAAGTGGGCGCACCTGAATTTGACACGGGATTAAAAGGGGTGGTGCCATGAGGACTCCAGAACCAGCAGGACCAACAGTACTGACAAGCAGCAGCAGTAAAAAGCAGCCGAGAGGGCGAGATGCGCCAGGGGCTGGGAGGCCTGCCAGCCTCCAGGCACCCATGCCTGCCATGTACCTGGCCACCACTGATAATAAAAAGCATAAAAGCCACCGAGGGCTCCAAGACTCTCCTTCCTTGACCCGTCTGCCCAGAACCATCCCGAACCTTGCTCCTGCACCACCCTTCCTGCTGCTACAGATGATTTCTTGCAGTACATGACAACCTAGTGAAACTTTCATTTTAAGTGTTAAGATAAATTAAACTTTACTAGATTGCAAGTTCAAGAAAAGGGTATAGTCCTTCCTGATGTCGTTTTCAGTGTTTTTGGGTTTGGAGAGTGAGGTCCTTGGGTTCACTCTGGGAAAGGTTTCATCAGAGCTCCCCTTTCACCAGCACCTGTCAGTTCACAGGTGAGTTTCACCACAACACAGAGACATTAGTTATATCCAAAAGGGCAGGTTTGTTATAAAAGGGAGAGTGAGAAAATGACACTTGCTTAGACAAAAGGAACAGAAAGGGCTGCCCCGAAAGGGACAGGTCTGCTGAGAGAAGTCTGCATGGTTACAGGTGGTAGCCTCAAGGAAGGCTGCCTTCACTGAGGGAGGTCCTTGCAGAGAAGCCCCAGCAGGAGGCTGGGCAGACAGGAGACTGACTGGGAGACAGTTGTTAGAAAGAATCACCTGCAGAGTCACAGGTGGCCAGAAGGATGGCTGACCCCTCCCCCCCTCCCTCCCCCTGCCTGCACTGGTACAGTCTTCTTCTCTTTGGGAGGGGCTCACTCCTTTGTGGAGTGGTTGGTTTATTGTTGATTTTGAATAACTGTAGAATTTGAAAGGGGCCAGATTTCTACAATGGGCTCAATTTCCATATCTTCACTTTCAGGTCTGAGCTCCTGACACCCCCTACAGCAGTATGACTCCTGCCTGGGCCTTGTGCTTTGTGATCCAGGCTTTGGTGCCTAAGGATCTCAGTTCCTGTATCTGGGTTAATGGCTGCTAATCCTCCCAACCCCCACCTCCAGCTCTTGGTACTGTGTGAGCCTGGTTTGTGATGTTGTGGCACCTCCTTCCAGTTTTGGTAGCCTTATCCTCCATCACGTCCCATCAATAGTTGTATTTTGAAAACACAGTTTACTTCACATTTCCACTGTTTGGGGGCTACATTATGTAGTTACCTGAAACTATTTCAAAAGAACTTGAAACAGTCAAAGATTAGAGTATCCTATGTCCTCTAAAGAGGAAAGTAAATCATTAACCATCAGCACCAGGACGATATATTTGACAAGACAAAGCAGCGAACAGTGTGTGCTGACAAAACAGCGGGAACAGGCCCGAGGAGCTGGGAAAGTGACTGAGTGGGGTGTGTGTACTCCCTACAGGGTGTCAAGGGTCCCCCAGGGCTGTCCAGGGACACCTGCCCTGTGCTCTGTCCCTTTTCATTCCCCCCAACCCCACAGGGACCCAAGGGCAGCATTCAGGGGATGATAAGGTTTCTGGGTGTGTCCTCCTGGGGCAGTTCTGAGTCCAAGGTTCCCTTCCTGCTCCCTCCCCCTGAGGGATGTGAAGCTGGGCCTGGGCTGAAAGCTGGGTTGGGGGTTGGGCACATCCTGCTGGTGCAGCTTCTCCAGCCCCACGTGCTTCCTGGATCAAAGTAGCTACTCTGAGGGCAGGACTCAGGTTCCTTCATCTATGTCTGCAGGTGTGAGAATCAGGGCCACAGACATCACCCATGCAGCCCAGCTCCTGGCACTTAGTAGGTGCTCAGTGTGGTTTGATTTTCTTCCTCTATCTCTTCATTAAATTCCTCTAAAATATGCCATCACCTGAGAACTGTCCCCACTGGACAGGGGTGGTGTGAGAGCGGAGTGAGCACAGAGGAGAATTATATTCCTTGTCTCTTTTATCATTTTCAGATTAAGATGGATTTTCCCCATATTATGAGTCCCGGAAGAGATGATCAGAAAGAAACCTTTAAGGAACTCAAAGTGGAATGTGTTCAGGTATATCCAGAAATCCTGGTTTTTCCCAAATTTTAATATCTCAGACCAGACTGCCATTTTATGTGTCTGTGTATTCTGAGCATGAGGGGTCAGACAGTGTGGCTCCATGAGGACAAACAGAGCATGTCCCTCAAGACAGGGAGAGGAGCCCTGGCAGGACAGTCCTGCTGGCGTGAGGCTGTGACCTGTGAGGAGTTGGGTCCTGGTGTGTAGAACATGACGTGAGGATGACAACTTGGCAGAGTGCGGTGAGGGCCACATTCCCCGGAGTCACTGCCTGATGACCTGAGTCCTGGGCAGGCCTGGGGGGCAGGCACAGGTGCTGCCCTGAATGTTCCCAGCACAGTGACATGTGATTAGTGACCCACTGGTGTTTTTGGGAGGAATAGAAAAACAGACATGGAGAGTGGTGGACACTGTGACCATCAGAGGCTGGCACCCAGGTCAGAGGTGACATCTCACGTTCTCAGTGAGTTCTTCAGTTCTCAGGACTGAAGAGTTTTCTGAGTGGATGAGGCTGAGGGACTGATGAGCAGCAGCAGCGTTTCCTCTGTAGAGGAGTTCTCATCAGCTGAGGCTGGTGAGAGCCCCTCCCTGCTGGACATGGAGCAGAACTACAGGTCCTCCCCCCAGAATCCCACATTGTTCAGATGACACATGTCAGGACTGAGGTGGTGAACAGGCCCCCCAATACCAAGAAGCAGGTGTAGGGCAAAAGAAGCATTGGGAGGGCAGGGAAACCCCTCTGAGCAGCTCAGTTTTGGGGAGGCCTGAAAGATGAGTGGTTTGGGGAACAGAGGCAGCAGGAACATCAGGGACTGTGAGGAGGCTTGAGGCTGGGCGAGCTCCCTGAATGGGGGAGAATCACCTGAGCCAGGAGAGGGCTCTGGGAGAGGAATAAGAGGGCATCAGAAAGAGAGGGGGAGGCCTAGGAGCCCCTTCTTTAAGCAGAGAGATCCCTTGAAGGATGAGGCAGGGACTTGACTCACGTAGTCAAGTCCTCACTTAAGAGGGTCATGCCCTTGGAAGGCAATGACCTGGTGGAGGTGAGGCTGGAGGTGTGGCAGAAGACCATTGGTCCAGGTGAAAAATGAAGGTGGCTTGGAATAGGTGCTTGTCATAGAAATGAATTAAATATTTGGGTGCACTGGAAGTAGACTGGGTGGTGAAAGGTTTTGGCATGATTGGATGGGAGAGCAAGGGAGAGAGAGAGAGATAGAGGGAGAGAGAAAGAAAGAACCAGGCCATTTTTATGTCCGGCAGGAACTTTTATTGTACTCCTGGGTGAGGTTCTCAGCTCCCCAGAGTGGGGGTGGGGGAAGTCACACCCAGGTTACAGGCTGCGGGGTTTTTACAGGCAGGGTACTTTGGAGTGGAAAATTTTGAAGTTTCTTCTGGCGGGAAGGTTGTGGCAGGAAGAAGTTGTCCGTTGGTGGTGATCTATATGGAAGCCCCCCAGGTTGTGTTCAGGTTCCCCTACATTCCCGGGCTGCATTCCACTGGGATTGGCCATGTGAGTCACATGTCATCCTGTTCCACATGGAGAGCCACTTGCTGTGGCCATGTTATCTTGGTTACTGTTGGCTTCCGGGAACTGCTGCCCTGGGGGCCTGGGTGAGGGGTTTGGGTGAGGAGCCTGAGTGAGGGGCCTGTGTGACCTTTCAGGTGGGGAGCAGACTGTGAAGATGACCCTGGAGTTTCTGGGAGAGATAACTGGGGGAACACAGGTGCCCTTCACTGAGAAGGGGAAACCACAGGAAGTGTGTGTGGGGGGAATGGAGGCCCAGTCTTCATGGTTTCTTTAGAGACATAGAATCGGGCCTTTCCTAGTGATCCTGTGTCCTGGTGGGACAGGGTCTGGTCACTGTGACCAGGTCTCAGGTGACAATAACATCTGAACAGCCGCAGGGCCTGTCCATGCAGTGTGGGCAGGACCAGGTCCTGGCAGCTCCTGTGCCCAGTCTGACTCCTGGTGTCCAGGGCGTGGGGCTCCTGGGTCAGCTGCTGTGAGGAGAACAGAAACAACTCCTCTGGGGGCTCCTCACAGGCTCTGCCAATTTGGGTGACAGCAGACATGGGTCACTGAGGTGGTCTTCATCGGGCACGGGCAGAGCCCTGCACGGGGCCCAGGATCAGTCCTGACTGTGCCCCACACTCACCCTCAGACTCACCTGAGCCTGGGGGCCAAGCAGCCTGGAGCGCAGTGGGTGCTCAACAGTGGGTGCTGGGTGGGCGCCTCCCCTGTGCCTGCAGGGGGTGTCAGGGTGCCTGCCCCTCCCTCCTGCTGGCTCCTCTGATCCTGCTGTTTCCCTCCTGGTAACCCGGGTGCACGGTCCAGAGGGCAGTGTGGAGTCTTTCTGGATTGCATTTCAGCTTTCACTTTCAAATGTTGGAAGGAACCTGAGAAGGTGACTTCCATTTCTTTAGAGGGCTTTCCTGGGGCCCCAGGGCTGGTCTCTACAGACCCTCCTCAATCTGTGCCAGGCTCTGCTTCTCTACTCTCCTGGGAACCACCTTCTCTCAACCATGAAGCCCCTTTGACTCCCAGTATGTTTCCTGAGCTGCTACCTGCAGGTGTAAACTCTGCAGGAAGATTTGGGGTCTGGTGGAAGCCCTGAAACGTCTCAAGCTTCAAGAGATGCTCTAGAAGTCCCGGCTTTTCAAAACAGGTATGTTAGTTCTGAGGACATCTGTCTACCAAGAGAGGAAAGTGGGGAACAGTTGGTTGTAAGGCGGGAGCTAAGAATGTGACGTAGCTGGAGTGGGGTGGCAGGTGACCTTGGAAATGGAACAGATCTAAAAAGACCCAGCACAACCTCACTGATGGTTCTACTACATTTATTCTCCTGATGTTTCTGTAACACTCACTGGGGCAGGACCCTGCTCTAATGACATGTATGATTCTTCAAATATAACTTCCTGTAATTTCCAACCAATCTTCGAAGAGAAACGCTGTTAGTATTCTTGTGTTACAGATGTGGAAACTGAGGCAGGGAATTTACGGGAATGAAGATGGTCACACAGAGAGTGGCCAAGTCCAGGGGGCACGGACCAATCAGCTCCCAAAATCTGTCCTCCCAGGACCACTACGTGCTTTCCCAATCCCCAGCCATTAGGTGGTTTGAGGGTGTTCTCTGACCAGGACACATTTTCCCTTCTCTGCTGTTCTGTCCCACTGGGTCCCTCACCAAAGGCAGAAATCCCCCACAGAGTTAGAGAGGAGGAAGATCAAACCCTCAGTGGGGATCTGACCTGGCTCCTGCTGTTTGGGGCAGGACCTTGTCATTGTCCCTGGCAGGTCAGGGCTGGGGAGGGACTGACCTTCAGGTGAACTGAACAAGCAGACAGAGCACGAGGGGGCTTGTGGGGGGACCCCGACTCCTTGGGGACAATGTTGTGTGTCCTGATGCTTCTCACGGACACCTGCTCACACTGATGGGGACAGGGCTACAAGCAGGCTCTGGCCTGTCCTTCATGGAGGCCTGGGTCTGGGCCTCTGTCCTGGGGAGTCACTGGATGTGATGATGAAGAGTTGGAGTTTGCACCCCAGTCCAGGTGCTAGGAATGGACTTTATTTGTTAAATGGGGCTGTGGTGAGGGGCCACTGGGGTGGAAAAGGCTGCAGGAAAGTTTTCCTAAGAAACCCTAATCATGTCTAGATACACAGAGGTTTTCAGAAGGGCTAAATGGAGGTCTCCTTGGTACTTTCTTGGTGTCAGACCTGTGAGCTTCCCCTTCCCCCTATTAATTTAATGTACTAGTAAGAAAGTCTCAGGTCCGTAGTGGTGAGGAGGGGACCCTGAGTCTTGCTGTCCACCCTGAGCTCAGAACTCCTGGCTGCCCTGTTCCCCTCTGTGGGCCTGACTGCCTCCTGCTTGTGTCTCCATAGCCCTGAGGAGATGGCGCCCTGCTCCTGCCCCAGCTCTGTGCTCTGCCTCCTCCCCTCCCTACTGCTCCTCCAACTGCCCCCAGGTAGATCTGCAGGTGAGTGTGTCCTTCCTTATTCCTGTGTCTCCCTTGGGGGGGTGGGGCCCAGGGGTTCTTCAGAGCTCTTCCTTCAGAAAGATGGCTTTGAGGGTTGGCTCTGGAAAGATTGGGGTGCTCCCCAACCACTAATGTGATGACACAGTTAGGAGCAGTCACTGAGCTGCAACATGAGGAGGAGGCATGACAGTTGCTCAGTGAAGGGTCTATGGTGTTTAAAAAAGGTAACTTTCAAAAAGGTGAAAATACTTTTCCCCTCATTTTCTGCTTTAGATTTATTTGTACTAGGAACATTTGTCAGTTATTAATTTACTTCACTCCACCATTTTTTATGTATTATGTGCTGTGTGTGCTGTGTATAAAACAAATTCCCTATCTTCAGAGCTCTGTCTTCTTGCAGGAGACCGTGAATAATAAAGACAAGAAACCTATCCCACCCCCATCTGTAGAGGGGCCGAGAGGGGGGACAAGCAGGAGCAGGTCAGGCAGCAGGGGAGGGAGGAGGCCTTTGGGGCAGCTGTGTCCATCAAGGGGGTCAGAGTAGATGGTGTGATGGGACCAAAGCCCTTGGAGTGGGGGGTTTGGAGGTGAGAATTCCAAGGAGGGAACTCCCTGTTGGGGGCTGCCTGGGTGGGTATAGAGTGTTCAAGTATAGAGGAGGTGAAGGTCAGCTAAACAAGATAGAGAGGGAGGGAAGGAAGAGTTGGGTGTCAAAGAGGTACTGGACAATCACCCCTATGGGGTCTGTGGGTCATTGTGGAATGTGGAGACATTGGAGATTTGAGAAGAAAAGGGACACAGTTAGCTTTCAAGTGCAAATGGTCCCAGATGCGGGTGAGGAGAGACAGATGAGGACTGTCTCTCCAACATTCTCCAGATGAGGGCTGGTGGTGACTCGGGTCAAGCTTGCACAGGAGAAGTGAGAAGTCACTTGTTGAAGTCCAGCAGAGCTCACCCTGCAGAAGAACCATGTCAGCCTGTCCACCTGGTCTCTAAGACCCAGCGTTCTGAAGGGGTGTCAGTGGGTGAACCTTCCTTTTCAGGAGCAGTGATTTGGGTTCCTGGAGTGATGGAATCATAGGTCTCTAACAAAAATAATTAGCTCTTATTCTTCTGCACAGTTAATTAAGTGGAGGAGAAAAATATTAAAGAGTGTGTGGGAAACCCTGGTGTGACAGTGGGGCCACACATTTCTCACCAGAGCACAGAATGCGCTACAGTCACTTTTCAGTCCTGTCCTGAAACTGGTTTTGAGTTGTGGTTCTCAGCATGTGTTCCTGGACATTAATGTCACATCCTTGGGTTCCTTTGCCACACACCCTCTGAGCTTTCTCATCTCTTGTCTGTGTCCACAGTGGACTTCCGGGTGATTGGGCCCACAGACCCCATCGTGGCGGCTCTGGGCAGGGACATCATGCTGCCCTGTCGAGTGTCACCCCCCATGAACGTGAGGAACATGGAGATGAGGTGGTTCCGCTCCAAGTTCTCAGAGGCTGCGTTCGTCTATGCAAACATGCAGGAGCAGAGTGAGGAGCAACTGCCCCAGTACAGGGGGCGGACCTCCCTAGAGATGGACATCCTGACACCAGGCAAAGCGGCCTTGCGCATCCGCAGCATCCAGGTCTCCGACAACGGGAAGTATACCTGCTTCTTCAGGAAGGACAGCTTCTACGAAGAGGCTGCTTTGGAGCTGAAGGTGGCAGGTTGGTGACTTGTTCTGTCTGTTAGGATTAGGTTGGGAGAAACCTCAGCGACCAAGTAAATCAGCCCTTCATTTTACAGACTAGGAAAGAAAGTCTTAGTCTCCCTCATTTACTCCATACAAATCCACAGCCTCCTGCTGTGGCTATCTACTACGTGCCAGGGCCTGTTGTGGATGCCTGGGGTTCATCACTGAAGTTACAAGAGATCCTTGACTTGTGGAGTTTATTTTCTAGAGTCAATAAATAAAAAAAATGGACAAGTAGCTAGTAGAGGATTTTAGAAGGTGGTAAGTGTTCAGGATACCAGGTCAAGTAGAGCAGGGAGGGGACCAGGATATGGGGATAGTAGGGAAGGGAGGCTTGTGTGTAATATAGGGACCTCAGCTTGGGTCTTTGGATGATCTGAGAAAAAGATCAAAGGATTAAGAATGCAGTTCAGGGATTTGATCTTTGAGCGAAAAGAGTTCCAAGTCCAGGGATCATGCATCATGCATCTGCCATGGCAGGAGTGTTTGGGAGCACATGGATGCCATGGTGGTTGGCAGATGAGTGAAGGAGAGGCTGGGAGCAGGGGACAACCCTGGGATAATGAGATGCTTCTGGCATGGCTGCACAGAGAGGGTGATTTAGCCTGCTTTGGTTGTCAGGAGGCTTGGAGCTACACATCTGGGCAGGCACAGGAGGTCACCAGCCAAGGTTCCCAGAGCCCTTAAGGCCAATGGACGGAGTGCCAGAAGGCAGGGACACCAGTGTGGTGATTGTGGTTATTAGCAGTGGACAAATACTCACTGGAGCTGGAGTGTTGGGCCTTGACAGGCACAGGGTGTATAAGTTGCGAAGTAAACAGAAGGATTATTTTGGGGGGAGGTAGATAAATGTCAGATCATGGAAGACACTGTGTACGGTGTTAAGGGTTTTGGGTGCAAACTTGAGGGAATTTTAAACTGAACAGTGTTGGGAATGTTCGCTTTGGCAGCTGAGAGGAGGATGGATGACAGGTGAGCAGGCTGGAGGCTTGGAGCACAGTCACGGTGGAGGGAGGACTGATGATGAGGATGGCTCCACTTCAGTAGCACCAGTGTGTACACATGAGGGTCAAACATCAACGAAATTTAGAAATGACACTCACAGAGAGTTTGTAGGGGGAAGAGGATGCAGAAACTCCCAGGGTTTTGTTTTGACTTTCTGCTGTTTGGTGTTAAGGATAAAGGTGATTATGTGTAAATCACTTATTGTTGTAATAATTCTCTGCCACAGAGAGCCACAAAAATCTTAGTGACATAGAGATATAACCTTGTAGTTAATTCAGGCATTAAACGAGTTCTCTAATCTGGGTTCTACATAGAAGTCTTCATTAGATTTTTTCATACATGTTTAGTCATGCTGAGAAAATACAACAAAATAGAAAGCGTAAGTCTCCAAACTCAGAAATTTTCATGACAAATATAGTAGAGAAAGAAAACCTTTAATTATTGAAGAAACATTAAATCAGAATTTGATGTGCATCACAATCTAATCTACTAACACATTATAAAGACAAAGACAGCTCAACCTTTCATAAAGCCCAGCAGATAAAACAAACTGCATATATGTCTTCAATATGAACAATAATCAATATGAACTCTCATATGGAAGAACTTGGAAACACATTTTACCCCAAATATTTCACTTGAAACTTTACCTGGTGATTGTGGTGATTGTAACTAATTAGCTTTATCTGGAGGAAAAATAAATTCCCACCTCTTTATGATAAAAAGTGACTTTATCACTTGGAACTAGATGTCCATTGAAGGTAGGTGCATCACCCCACAAGAAGGGAGGATGTGGGGTGCAGTCTCCTTTGATGTGAGCATTTCCATGAGGTGGTTCCTGGTTCTTTGAGAAATATACTACTGGCTCAAGAAGCTGGCAAAAAGCCAATCTATTTTTCATTAAGGATGAATGAACTTACACACATTTCTAAAAGAAGAGAAAGTACCTTCAATTATAAATTTTGTAAAATAAATGCTCTAAGTAAAAGCAGGGGAGTGAATCTCTTCCCTTATTTTTAAACAAAGAGAATTAAGTCTCTTACTCTAGTTTTGATTTGTCCTTAGAATCAGGCAGCACGTCGTGATGTGGAGCTTGGTTGGGTGTGATGTGGGAAAGGTTGTCCAGCACACCCTTCCTGGGCAGAGAGTGCCCAGGCACAGGCTCCATGCTGCTGCCTGCGACCCACTGGCTGATCTCAGGGCCAAGGCAAGTCATGACCCTGTTCACGGGCAGAGTGAGAAAACACCAAAATGTTTGGGGTGGAGGGAAAGATGAAGAATTGGGGATATTTTCATGTCTATCACAGATGGACTGGAATCATTCATTCATTCTGGAACTTTAACTGCATGTGAAGAATTACCGTGTCATCATGGTAATAATAACACCCAAACATGTGGATTTAGGGAGGGCAGTTCAGGAGCTGGGGTTGTCATTAATATAATGTTAGAATGATTTAAAGAAGAGGAAGCTACTATGGAACAGATGCCTTGGGAGAGTGTGAGGTTGAGAAGGGTGGAGAATCAGGATGGCACCTAGGACTAACTTCTTTTGTTTCCTTTGGACATTGACTTTCAACCTGCCCTCTGTGCCCTTCGGCCCTATACTTCCATTTGACTCTGGGACTGGGTCATGCCCTGCTCCCTGCAGGCAGCAGCCTTCCTCAGACTCCCCAGAATGCACCTGGACAGACTCCCTGGGGGTGTGCACAGGTGAACCCTGTCCCACCTGGGTCTCATCTTCTCTCTGCAGGTGTGGGCTCTGCCCCCCAAGTGCACATCACGGGGCTAGAGGGGGATGGGGTACGTGTGGTGTGCACGGCTTCTGGCTGGTTCCCAGAGCCCCAGGTGCAGTGGAGATACCCCAGTGGGGAGAAGTTCCATGAGTTCTCTGAGGTCTACAACCAGGACACTGAGAGTTTGTTCAATGTGGAGACCTCATTGGTGGTGAGAGACAGCTCTGCGGGAAATGTGACCTGCTCCATCATCAACTCAATCCTGGGCCAGGAGAAGACGATGGCCATTGTCCTCCCAGGTCAGTGTTGCTCCCCCTATTCACTCTCTGCAGGGTCAGAGGGAGGGGCTGGGCATGTACAGGGGTGCTGGACTGGGCTGTCCTGGGCAGTGTCCTGATGGTGTGTCTGTGGGGTGTCTGTCTGCAGAGCCCTTCTACCCCCGGGCCTCTCCCTGGAAGCCAGCTTTCCTAGTGAGCCTGACTCTGCTGCTGCTGCTGCTCCTGGGGGCTGCCTGGTACACCTGGAGAGAACATTCCACATGGATGCAGGAGCTGCAGGAAGAGAGGCGTCTGTGCCAGGATAAGCAGGAGGACAGACAGACGAAGGAGAAGGCCCTGAAGGACAGAGGTAAGGCAGGACAGGGACCAGGCTGGTGAGGATGATAGTCAGTACTGAGAAGGGCAAGCTGACCACAGAACCAGGGCCCAGGATCCGTCTGTAGGGAGAATAGAACAGGTGACTAAGTTTCAGAGAGGACAGTGGAGCTTGGAGGCTCAGTTGGGTCAGGAGATGGAACTTCTATGACACAGAGAGGTTTTATTTTGTGTGTCCTGTAGGCACATTTTTTCTTCTTGGAAGCAAGAGTTTATGCATAATTTTCATTCTCTTTCAGATGAGCTCCAAGCAGCTCTAGGTAAGCTCTGTTCTCCCTCCTGAACTCTGTCCCCATTCATGGGAGACATTCTGGGTTTGAGCTCACCTGTTCTCTTGTGTTCTTTTCAGAAAAAAGGAAGAAAGCTTACTTGTCTGGTGAGTGACTTTCCAGATGCACTGCCAATCCTGTCCCCCCTGTGTCCAGGTGTCCCCCCTTTGTCCGTCTAAGTACAGACATGTGGTACCCTTTCCTGTGGTGGAGCTGGTGGGAGGCAAGACCATGCTCTCAAGTTCTCCCAGTTCTTGGCTGTATCTCACCCGTTCTGGGGATCCTGGTGTGGTGGTGACCCCTGGAGTCTCATGAATCCTGGGTCTCATTCCAACCTTCCCTTCCCACCTTGGTGCTGGCTCTCCGGCCTTCAGTGCATCATTTTCTTGGTCAGCATCTGGAAGCAACAGACAGCTGCTTTGAGGTTTCATTAAACATGAATAATAAATGAGGACATTAAATTTAAGAGTGTGGTCTTTTTCCCGCTGCCTCCAAAACAGCCTTAATATAGTCTTTTTTTCTCCCACCGCTGAAGTTACTGATGGATGAATGCTATGGTAGATGGGTTGAGCATGCATGGGGTGCATGGGGTGCATGGTGGGTGGACTGTCATCACTTGGAACAGTGATGTTTTATCTGAGGCAGATTGACAATTTTTACCCCAGAGTTTGTTCATAGCCTTACATCAATTTTTAAAGATTTATTTATTTATGCATACAAGAACTGGGGTACAGGCCAGTGGTGTAGGGGGTGAGAGAATTCAGAGACAGATTGGGGAACAGACTGGCAGATCTATTGAAATACACTGCTGAGGGGAGCAGCGTGTGAGGCAGGAGAGGTCTGCTGCACTATTAGGGTCACCTCCCTGGCTGGTGATTGAACTCGTGCTGCAGTGGCTGTGAATGCTTAATAGTGCAATGTTTAAACATTTGTGCCATGAGGGAGGCCCCTCATTTTTTTTTTTTTTTTTTGCCAAAAAAGGACTGGAATTATTTTTTTGTTTTACAATATGGAATAATTTATATTTTTTTCTTAAAATATTTTTACACATAGTATAAATATTGTGGCAAAAACTGAACAATGATAGAATAAGAACTTTTGAGGTTTTGAGGCCCAGAGTCGCTGAGTGACTTGCCCAAAGCCCCACAGCAGCAGCAGGCAGGGGGAGCCAGTCTGTCCTGTAGGTTCCTGACCTGAGCCAGGAATTTCCCACCACCCACTGCTGTCTGCACAGAGCGGGAGGTCAGGACCTCTCACCTCTTCCTTCCACCCCCTAGAGAGTCTCACCTGCAGAACTAGGGGAGACCAGGGCCTGTGGATTTATGTAAACAGGTGGTTGTGCTGAGGTCTCACCTGTCTGTTCTCTTTCAGCCTGGAGGAAGGCCCAGCTGTATGCAGGTGAGTGGCCCTGAGGGTCCTGGGACTCCCCTCTCAGCCACCCCTCTGTCCCTTCTCTGACAGGGATCCCCAACCAGGAAGGGGTTGGGGTTCATAATCTCCTTTCTGTAGCCTCAATCTGAGAACTGCATTTCCCCCACCCCCCCACCTGCTTGTGAGCACAGATCTGCCTCCACCTGCCCTGTCCTCCCTGTCATGTCACCTGGTCCTCCCTGTGGATGAGGACAGTGGGGAAGTCCGTGTGAGCAGAGGCTGAGCAGGTTAATTTTACAGTTGTGTAGATCAGGGACTGCTGATGTCCAGAGTCCAGAAATTCTGCTTGTCTGCTTAGAACTCAGGCATTGCGAAGTGGTCCTTGGTTTGGGATTGTTCTTCCCCATTTTGCATCTAGCTGGATTTCTTCCTCTACACCACCTTGGTTCCTGAGGAATTAGTTACTTTAAGGCAGGTGTCCCAAATCTGGGCCTCAGACCCTCTGGGAAGTTTATGGCTCTTGTGTGGGGCTTACAAAAGATCTGAAATTAATGCCAAGTCCTGTGTATATGCTTGTATAACAGGGGGAAAAATGCAATACTTAATTGTTCACAACCATAATCTCCCATTTTAGAAGAGTTTTTGTTAGGTCTGATGTTTGGCTCTGGTTGGGTTTATTGTGTGATGATTTGATAGGAAACACCTAGCAGATTTAAAAATGGTTACAAGAGAAAGGATGGGGAGAAAATAAAGGGGGTCAATGGGGAGGGCTCTGGAGGAAGAAGAAAGCTGTTCATTGGTCAGTGATCTTTATTTCTTCTTCCCAAAGGAAGTATGGTGGTTGGACATTATGTGGGCTTGGCTCAGGGAACAGAGGAGTCCCCATTATTTTCATTTAGTCATTTCAGGTCCTCACTCTGGAGAGGCTAGCCTGATCTTGTTCTTAAGATCCTGGGCTTGTTGTCTATAGAGGAGATACATGCCTATCTGACTGTCTGGGGCATTGTCAGTCCCCCCACCTCCCTCCAAGGTGAAATCCATGGACTTGAGCCCTTGGTCACTTGGATGCATATGGTCTATTCTATGGCTTCCGTCTCTTGGCCCAGGCCCTCCTCCCCTGATTCCTGTCTATCTGTGTAGCTCTCTAGTTGTCCACCTTACAGCAGAGCATTGGAGATTTTCTGGGTCTCTGTGCAGATAATGGGGGACAGGGGAGGCTCATATTTTCTCAGACCCTTTCTCTGCCAGGACCTCACTCTTTGTTGGATGTGGCACACACCATGCACGGGCATATTGGTCTTCTCTCAACTGCCACAAATGACCAAAAACTTAGCAGCTTAAACTAACACAGATTTACTGTCTTCTAGTTCTTTAGGTCAGATTCCATCAATGTGCAGGTAGGGCTGTGTTCCCTTCTGGAGGCTCTTGCCTTTTCCATTTTCTGGAGGACTTGTGCATCCCTTCATTGATGGGCCTCTTCTTTGGTCTCAACCCAGCAAACACAACATGTCTCTGACTCTGCTTCTGTTGGTGCATCTAGTTCTCTGAGTACAATGCCTAGAAAGGCCTATGCTTTCAAGGATTCACATGGTTAATTTAGGTCTACCTATGTATTCCTTGAATCTCTATCTCAAAGTTCATTATCTAGATCACAGCTGTAAAGTTCACTTTGTTGTGTGTGTGACATTGACATGTCTGGGGGTTAGGACATGGGCATCTTTGGGGGGCTTGCCCCAGCAGAGAGGTTGTCCTCTCTGCTTTCATGCTTTCTCAATGATACTTGGGGGACAGATGACTAGAGTCCATCTTTTTTGGTCTTCCCCTATCTCTATGATGTTTTTGTTACCACCTCCACATGAAAAAGGCAAGAAAAGTCACATGTATCCTCTCATTGCATATATTTGTTTCTTCCTTTGAACATCCTTCCCTTCCTCAAAAACCTCTCTTTTGTGTCCTCTGATGCAGGGTTCCTCTGATGCTCTATCACTTTCCTTCACTTATGACTTTCCTTCACTCATGATTGATAGTCATTCTCCTACCTGTGGTTTAGTGACAACCTTAAACTCAATTTAATGAGTTCTTTATAATTAATAGCAAACTTTGAAAACTTTATCACTTTTTCAAGAAAAAAAATGAGGCTAGGGACTTGAAAAAGCTTACTTTAAAAGTGAAGTCTGGGTAATAACCACTATGTTGAGATTGATACTCAGTCTCTTAATTCCTAGGTATTAAAATTCATGGCTTAGTCTTCATGGGAAGGTTGCTCTGTGGTTGTGTGGTTTGTGTGCATGTAGTGTCTGTTAGAGAGAAAGAAATAACAGCTAATGTTCCGAAGCAATTTTTTTCCTGTAAACCTTTCATCACGACATTTCAGAAGACTAGGCGCTGGCCGGATGTGTAGGTCTCCACATCCCTCATATGAAATGTGTGATTTCTTGCAGATTGGCGGAAGGAGAATTTCCAGCCCTGTGAGTAAATTTGTGTTCTTTCTGGGTGCTGCTCCACCTGCTGCCCCTACAGCTTCTGGCTTCCAATCAGTCCTCTGTGTTGATACAGATGCAGGCACCACCAGTGTTGGGGGTGGGATGTGGCAGTGATAGTTACATAATTGTGGCTGGTGGTGGTGGCCGATATTGGTCCAGGCTGGTCTTCATATGGCCACATGACATATCTAACCCCCAAGTCAAACTTGTGGTTCTTTCTCCTGCTTAGAGGACTGGGCTTAAGTCAGAACTGTTTCATCTCATGGAGTTTATCCCTTTCCCCATGCAGCTAAGGGTCTGTGGTAAGGTGTGTGCCCTTGTTATATGTCAGTGTGTCCTTGCAGACTTGGTTCCTCTCTCTGCAGGGTCCATCACTCTAGATCCAGATTCTGCTCATCTCAGCATTGTCCTCTCTCCTGACAAGAAGAATCTGTCCTTGAAGAACTCCTACGAGGATGCAGGAGACACCTGCAGCATCGTGGGCCTTGAAGGCATCACATTGGGGCACTGTTACTGGGAGGTGGAGGTTAAGAGTGGAGACAAAAGTGTGTGGACTTTGGGGGTTTGTAGGAATGATGTGAAGAGGACAGGCTGGTATAAAGAGACCCCAGAAAAGGGTTTTTGGGCTGTGGGGCATTTTGAAAGTGGGTTTTGTGCCTGTACATCTGATAATACTCCACTCTCTCTTAGGCAAAATCCTAAGAAATTGGGAATTTTCCTGGACTATGATCAGAAGGACGTCTCCTTCTATAACATGACTGATGGCTCCCACATCTTCTCCTTCTCTCTGGCTTCCTTCTCTGGGACCCTCCTTCCATACTTCATGTGTGTCTCAGTAGATGTGTCCATGACCCTCTGCCCCCTGGAGGCTGGGCCCTCTGTGCTCATGAACAATCCTTCTCTGGGGGAGCCTGTGGGTCCCTCTGGGGATGGGATCCCCTCAGGCTCTAGTATAGATGGGGCTTACCCAGGGCCTGAAGCCCCTCTCCTTCCCTGAAGCTCCAAGGCTGTGTACCCGTCAGACCCCATCACTGCCCTCCCCCTCATGGAGACTCTTCTTTTAGCTCAACACTCCCTGGGCAAGCGTCTGAGTGATCCTGGGTGATGGAGTGTCAACCTCTTGCTTTGAGGACAGACACACGGGGTGTGGCTGTGAGAGAAGTGAGTCCATGCCTTGTGCTCAGAGCAGAAGAGAAAATTGACTATTGTTTATACTAGTTTCTGGTAGGCTGACTTTTACCATGGGAAGATAGCTTTAAAGTATTTTGGTAATGCGATACATTTCATGTGGTTTCCATGTAACTTGGATAAGAAAAGAGATGAGTAATGAGTTACGCTGAAAAATAAAATAGAGTTTACTTTATCTGATTTGAATTTGTGCAGAGCAATATAGGCTGAAAGTGGGGTCCCATCTCTATTTGGGGGGAATCTATATTCTGAGTCCAAAAAAGTTGGTCATCCAAAATTTCTAGGGAGATAGCTGGCTGATGGATTTTTATGAGAAGAATCTCATTTCTCCTTTTTATTTCCTATTCTGAGATCTGTGGCATACACCCACTTTTCTGATCCTCAGGAAATGTCTGTTACCTGTAAATTGTGCTGTGTTAATTTAGGGGATTTGTCTATCTCTGGGATCATGGCCCTGGGGCGTGGATAGAACTGAGCCAGACACACAGGCTTGGTGACAGGCTGAACTTCCAAGACTCAGCAACAACTTTATTTTTCCAGGACTTTTAATAATCCTTAGGAGAATACCAAGCCATTTCAGACATGACATAAATCTATCACTTATCCATTAACTCTTTTAACAAACATTTGTGATCACTAATTGTGGTGTTAAATCATGCAGGTGGTTTGCAATAAGGATTAAGTTTATACATTGTTGAATCAAGGCATACATAATAAAGATAAAGAATGAGGCTATGAATTATAAAGCTTTACAAGGGGGCTTTTCAGGTAGTGCCTCATGGCGGGGGTGATGATAAAGATTTACTAAGGGAGCTTTTAGCACCTCAGCCCACTTCTGGGGGGAGAGTATTCCATAAGTAAGATACATAGGTCTTGAGAGAGACAAAGAGTGCACTCAGAGTTCATCCTGGGAGGTCTGGCTGGAAAGTCACATAGCCTCGATGCCCATTTTCGATCCTAATAATGTGAGTGTGCTCAGCGTTCAGGCCAGCTTGACCTCGCCATATTCCACAGGTGTACCCGGCTGTGACTCTTGTTTCTCCACAGGGATTCAGAAGAAAGACCTGAATTCTTCTTCTGTGTCAATATCAGGTAGAAATTAGGGAGCTGCTGCCTGAATTGAGAGGTGGCTAAGCAGAGCCCTTTCAGACACAGAGTGAACTGCCGAGACCATTTGTCTCGAGCATGGTTCAGTTAGCAGTATATTGCCTTTTACTGCTTCCATGTTCAAAGGTAAAGGCTCATGGAAAATCACAGCAAACAGAAGGGCAGGACTATCAAGGACTCAGACCTTCAGGAATGAACGTGCGTTTGCTCCTTCAAATGGAGAACTTTGACCTGATATGGCTTTGGCGGAGGGGGAGGAGACTTGGGACAGGAAGTGGAGGAAAGTGGTTATGGTCAGCAACCAGCTGTTTCAGAGGGTAACAGCTTTGCATGTTTTCTCACTTTGGCTCTATGTGTGTGTGTTGTGTTATATGTATTTGTTATATGTATTCATTACCTATCTTCCTCTCTTTTCTCACCCTTATACTTTTATAAATTTTTGTTTCTATTGTAGCCTTTATTTAACATCATAATCAAAGGGATTGTTACTGAATCTGAGCAGTAAATAATAATGTCGGATGTGATGACTGGGTCTGTATGTTTTAAGTTTGGAGACAGGGTGGGATCTTTACTTATAAGGGTAGCTTACTTGATGGGTGAAAATTTAGAATGGTGTTGTCCTATGGACATTCAAATGTGTATAAATTGTGCTTGCCAACTGAGCAGCCAAAGCCTTAGACTCTGCCCATTACCAAATTACTACCTCTGGCTCCACAGCCATCCTGTATTTGCTCTGCTTTGTGACCCTGGAGCTGGACCCCAGGTTCATATCCCTTTTGCCACAGTAAAAAGTGATGAGCCCTGGAGGGGGCACTCAAATCACAGCCGAGATACACTTCTCCCCTGGATGTGCTGCTTTTCTTCTGCATCCTACAATATGACTCCAGAGGCCTGCAGGTGGCCCAGCTTCTCTCCCTTGGCAGCAGGTACTTTTCCAGAGGGGCCCCCCTAAGGAATCTCCCCAGTATCCCAGGGGGAGTTCTCCCCCCAACATCCTAGGCCTGTGCATATCTCCAACTTCATCTTTTGGGGCCACATTTCTATCTTTTCCCATAAGCTCTGACTCCCAGGCTTGTTGAAGCTTGAAGCCCTCTTCCAAAGTGCTTCCTTTTTATTTTTTTTAAGGTTTATTTTTATTTATTGAGGCTTACAAGAACTCAGTTGTAGCCCAGAGGTGCAGGCCTCCAACTTGCTTTCTTCATTGGGTTCTGCTTCATCCCCAGAGGCTGTGTCTGCTTCCCATATATGGTATCTGTATTTTCTCTTACTTTTTTAATATCTAACCCCCTTTTGCTAGCTAATGATTTTTTCTGTCAGTTTTTCCCTTTTGAAGAGACTGAAGTGGGTTCTGTCTCCTGACTGGACTTAGCCTGATGTAAACATAGAACCTCAAGGCAGCTTCGAGGGGTGTATGTGTGTGTGTCGGGGCGGGGGGGGAGGCTTACACCACAGAGCACACCGTGTGGGAAAGTGTAGTGGAGACATTTAGAAATTCTTGTAATAGATTACTCTTCAAAATAAAGTCATGCAAATATGTTCTTCAGACTCCTTGTGTGAATTTTAAGTATTCTGTATATTAGTATGTTTTCCATCATATATATATTCTCCTTTCCATTTAGCTTGTAACTGTGACTTGTAGTTATGACACTGTATTAGTATGAGCTACAGACATGTTTCTTTGAAATAGAGAGAAAAGTCAGGTATGTTTGTGATATGAATAATCCACCCAAACTTGAGTAATCCTTTCAAACGGTTCAGCCAGCTACCTACTAATTCATAAGACATAGACTTTATTACTGTTCCTTTTCTTTTCAATAAACTTTTACTTTCTCTAAAAAAAAACAAACAAAAACATAAGACATGATTAAGATCTCACTCTGATAGTATTTTGTCAGAATTATCTGACTTAAAAAAATGGATCTGTGTGTACATTTTGTAATCAGTTTATATTGGAAGTTATATTGGTCAAAATGCTTTTTGAGCTTTTTGTGCTTGTTTTAGGAAACCATTTAGTTACATGGAAAGCAGACTTTTATCCTGGCTACTTTTACTGCATTCACACTTTGTGTGGTCGTGGTGTGGACTTTGTAAGCCACAATCTCCATTTGTGAGTTTGCTCGGGTAGCGGTCACTTCACTGCCTTGAGAGGCTCTTGGCCACTTTCCTGAGGCTCAGGTTCTGTGAATCCCCTAGATTCATGAGTGGTGTAAATTAAGCCACAGGCCATGCACCCCACCTCTGCTCCCCACCACCCCCAGGCTGTGGTAGGTCCTTGTGCATTAACACCCCCTCCCTGCTGACTGCTGGAGTTGTGTTTTTCAAAATTTGTGTTTTAGTAGCTGCTCAACTATTGTCCATTAACTATTCGTATGTTGATAACAAAAACTATTTAAAACCTGGAAATAGGCAAAGCCATATGCTATGTCAGCATCAAGTTTGGCATTAACCATTTCATAGAAAGATCACATACAATTGGTAATGCACCTAGATTTGACTCTGGGTTTTTTTTCATGAATGAAAGGCTTGTTTTCTGTGAAGTTACTTGTCATGTTCCAGAGAGAAAATAACCTCAAAGATTCCAATTTTATTGCTCCATAGGATATTAACCACTTTTCTCCCTTCTAATTTAGAAGACTTATTTCAAACTACCTCTCTTGTTGGACAATAAATTACCTATTCTTCAAAATTGTCTTTGAGTCAGCTTTATAATTATAATAATCCATTATGGTTGATTTTGTAGTAAATTCTTGATTTACATATTTATCTGAGGTAAGTTTGTCTTTATGAAAATAGTATGTGTCTTACTTTAAAAACATAATACATTTTCTTTTATGTTTTATATTAATATTTTAAAGATTTAATTATTTATGCATACCAGAACTGGGGTACATGCCAGAGGTGCAGGGGTGAGAGGACTTACCAGAGACAGGGTGAGAGCAGAACAGTCAGATCAACTGAAATACATTGTTGAAAGGAGCAGTGGGGGAGACAAGTGAGGTCTGAGGTGCCATGTGGGTTAGCTCCCTGGCCAGGGATCAAACTTGTGGTGCAGTGACTGCAGATAGCTTCATAATGCTATGACTCACCCTTTGTGCTACCAGGAAAGCCCTCTTTTATATTAGGCTTATGATAATTTTGAAGATAAACATATTAAAAAATCTCCTGCTATTAATGTTAAAATTGGTAACTGAAATACCAGTTATAATACAGCTAAGTCCACTGCAGAACTGAAAAGTCTGAAGAGAGGAAGAGACTTTAGGTATCCCAGATAAGACGGGGACAGATTCTGGATTCTAAATTGAAAGCTTCTCTATAACACTCATGGGTCCTTCTCATTTTTAGCTCGTTCATCCTTGCAGCTGAGCACTTCCCAGAGTCCATGTGACCCAGAGTCCTAGGCTCATCTTGTCTCCCTCATCCTCTTTGAACTTTTCCCCAATCCCATCTCCTTCCTCTTCTTACTCTCTCTCTGGTCTCAGGGAAGAGTCATTTGAGTGAGGGTGAATTCTCCAGAAGGAGGGGAGTCCCATGTGGGCAGGTCAAGTGGGTTTTGGGACAGTCAGTGTATCCTCAGACGTCCTCTTCTCAATATGACTTTGATTCCTCTCTTGCGGACCCCAATTCTTTCTCAGCTCTGTGGAGACCGTGTCATCACTGTGATCTCAGGCAGAGCAAACATGGCTCCCTCAGCACTCTCAAGAAAAGTTAGCACTTGCCTCCTGCATTTAGTTTCCAAATGAGGTCTATTCTCCTTAGAGAATAGAAATGGCAAGTACAAAGAGCTGAGAAGAGGAAATAAAGTACGGCATGATTCCTCTGAAAAAGTATTGTTATTAAGAGATGATGAAAATGATAGGATGATAGACGGGGGCAGATCCTGGATTCTAATTTTTAGAGGTTGGTAAGTTTAGATTTATATTTGTTTGAGGGATGGGGGTAGCAGGAGAGATAAGAGCGAGGCCCAGGATAAGGCTAGTATCTCTGGCAGGCAGGAGATGATGTTATTTAGAGAAGGATGCTCAAAGGGTTGTCTAGAAAGGGTGGAATCACTTGTGAGTCTGTTAGTAATGTAAAGTCTAAGATGCAGTGACTCAATCTATGAAATGGGGCTTTAGCTAACCTTCCAGGTGATGCATCCTCAAATTTAAGAATTACTCAAATAGAGCAGAAATAGAGAAAATTTGGATCTGTAAGAAATCTCTCCTCACCTTGTTTGACTCCTGGTCCTCTGCTCTGTCATGATCCTGGCATGAGCCGGGTTTGATGGGCAACCAAGCCTGAGAGGGCTCTGTGTTCTGACACTTGGAGCAAGCCAGGTTTGAAGGCCGACCACAGAGTGAGTAATAGTGAGAGAGAGCCTTCAGGGTGCCAGGACTCCTGAACTCAGTGCACAGCCCATAGAAGTGCTTGATGGGTTCCTAAGGCCACAGTAGCCTATGCCACTTAGAAATGCATCCTAGTTCTACTTAGCCTCTACACTGTTCAGTTGGCATTAGTTGGGCAAACCAACACAACACATGTCTTCCATCTATGGGCAGGATTTTAATTTTGAGTAATGTTCTAGAATTAAAAACAGATAAGTGAGGCTCAAGCTCCCGATGGGAAAAAAAAGGTTCAAGCTCTCATTAGTACTATTTAAGGTTTAAAGATCATTTAGGATTTGTAAACAGACCAATTGAATTTGAGCATGACCAGGACCTGGAATACGAATGACCCAGTCAGCCTTGAAATGATTTAAGCCAGGGCAGTAGCTGATTGCAGGCCATTCATCATATGGCTTCAGAGAGACTGATCTAGACCCTTTCCTAGGAAGAACTTTGATGCAGACCTCTAAGACTTTGCAAAAATTTGCAGAATTTCACAGAACTTTACAGAACTTTGCAGACCTCACCAGACCTCTAAGACCTCTGAGAACTTCTTACCTGATCTCTGTTTCAAACTGCAGACTCACTGCTGCTCCTATCTCTGTCCTGCCTCAAACATCGCTGCTAACTGTCTCGTGTCTTTGAAGGAACAGTACACTGGTGTTGGGTCCCCTGGCATCATCTCTAAGAGGGATGTCTGCCGTTGGTTTATTCCCAGTATCTCTAATTGCTGTAATACTGATGTCTCTGGTACTGTTGTCTGCTGACTGGTGTTGACTACCGCTGCTGACCTGTGTTCAGCTACCTCTGAGAGCTGTTTGCCATTTCCAGTCCCTCTGCACCGCCTACTGATACTGTTGCCTCTGCTGCTGTCTGGTGCTTCCCAGCCAAATTTCCATATAGGTGTTCCTGGCTGCTGAAAGGCCACCTCAGCAGCACCCCCTGTGATCACCAGTCACCACTGTAAGACAGATCCTGGTGTCAGCCAGTTATCTCAACTAAGAAATACCTTAAAATAATGTACTTTAGTTGACTTCTATTTCAGCTGACTTCTTTAGACACTGCTTTGGCAGGGAAGTAAGGGGGCATAATGACTCACTTCTGCCAGATGAGAAAAATGCCCATGCTCCTCTCTTGACTGTTGCTGACTCTTGTTGTTCCTTTTTACTGTTAGGTTGGTAGACGTTCCAACACCCCACCTGTTCTCCAGTGATATTGTAGTGCAAATTGTGCATTAATAAAGCAGGGTAGCAATGACAGGATGACTTTCTACTGCCTTTTCTCTGACACAATCTTAGCAGGAAAGGATGGGAATGTACTGTTGAGTATAATGAACTACTACCTGATGTGAGGTTATGTAGAAGTTCAGATTTCCCATGTGGTCTCCACTGACACTATGGGTAGGAAGACTTTTAGCAGTCAGTGGAGAAGAAAGTCTTGACTTCCTCTATGTATCGGCCTTTCTCTAATACTACCCTGGTAGAAGTATTGGGGAACTGCAGTTCAATGTTAAGAGGATAGAAGTATAAGCTCTCCTGGGGCCTTTGCTTATGTGATGGGTATGGAGTCACAATTGTTTTCTGTGGTATTTGACTGGATTAGAACTGTTATTGTCTAAAAAATTTTCTGTCTTGCTAAGGTGCCCTTTTCACGCTTTGGCTGCAGCTCTTTTTGGGCTATGCTTGTTGGTGTTTCTGGCTTCCCAGACTTTTCAGCTCAAAGTTTGAGATCTATGGGGAAAGAAAAAATGCAGGAAACTCATTACTGTGTTGTTATTTGGGTTCCAGATATCCTAGCTGATTTACCTTCTTCATTTTTTAAAAAAAGGAGTTCACATTTATTTATTTAATTTTTACAAAGAAGAACTGGGGTGTATGCCAGAGGTACAGGGGTTAAGAGGATTCACTAAAGACAGAGTGGGGAGAATAGGCAGATTGACTGAAATGCACTGCTAAGGGGAGTAGTGGGTGAGATAGGAAAGGTCTATCGAGCTGTCTGGGTCAGCAACCTGGCTAGGGATTGAAGTCAGGCCATACTGGTGATAGTGCTGAAACTTAACCCCTACCAAAGAGATTTTCCTTTTTGAATTTTTTTCTACTGTATTTAATGCTCTGGATTTTCTTCATGTCTATATTTTTAAACATTATTTTAGTGTTTGCTTAGTTTCTTAATAAAGATATATTTACATTCCTCTATGGATAGTACACTTAATATGCACAGTTACAAAAGTTTCTGTTTGGTTAGACATAGAAATGTAATACTTCTCTGAGATAAATAGCTCTACATTTTTTAATCAGAGTTTTATTTCAGAAAAACTGTATTTTCCTGATAATGATAGATCATCAACATACATTTTGAAAAACTCACACTTGGGGGTTTAAGATTGAGATACCTAATAAAATTTCTCATTTTTTTTGCCAGATTATAAACAAAGAAGCAGTGAATTTGTGATTACATACAATGTAAGGAATCTATCATTTAAATCTATACCATAGAAAGTTGACAACTTAATAAGAAATTGATGTGTTGGAGTGAAATTATTCAATTTCAGTTTGTTATATTTATAAAATCTGGTGCTACTTTTTCTTTAGTGCGGCTTTTTTATTTTTGGTCTGTATCCTTTTGTCCTCTTTACCTATTTCCACTTTATCTTTTTTTTTTTTTTTAATAGAATCTCTTTTTCTATCCATGTTCTCCTCTCAGTCCTCATCTCCTGGCATGTCCTTGTCTTTTGTCTTGTTCTCATTTCCCTTCATGTCTTTTTTCTCTGTCTCATCTTCATCTCTTTCCATGACCATTTCCTTTGTCTTGTGTTCCTCTTCCTGGTTGTCCTTGTCTTCTATCTTGTCTTCCTCTCTTTTCTTATCCACATCCTCTTTCTTATTCTCATTTCTCTTCATGTCCTTTTTCTCTGTCTTACCTTCTTCCTCTTCCATGTCCATTTTCTCTGTCCTTTTCTCCTCTCCCTGCTTTTCCTTGTCTTCTGTCTTGTTCTCCTCTTCCTTCATATCATTGTCCTTTATCTTAGTCCCCTCATCTTTCATATCCTTGTCCTTCATCTTATTCTCATCTCCCTTCATGTCTTTGTACTCTGTCTTTTTCTCATTCCCCTTATTGACATTTCCCCCCTTTTTGTTCTTTTTCTCCTCCTTGTAGTTCTCCTTCATATTCTTGTCCTTAACATCCTTATGGTCTTTATTCTTTTTCTGATCTCCCCCAACTTTTATATTCTCCCTTTGTTCCATTTTTCCACCTTTGTAATTTTCATTATCTCTTAGATTTGACTGGTACTTATTGATTTCCTTTTCCCTGTCCATTTGTTTCTCTGTATCTTTCCTTTTGCTTTTTTTCCCTTTTCTCTCTTCTTTACTTTGAATTTCCTCAGAAAGTTCTTCAGCTGCCATCCAATTTTCCTGTTTTTGTCCCTTTCTATGTTCACTTACTTCTCCCTTACGTGGGTATTTTGTGACTTTTTGGTTATTTTGTGATGGGAGTGTTTGACTTCTCAAATGAGTATCCTGTTTTGGGGTAGTTTTCCTTGCTTCTCTAGAGCGTTCTGTCTTTGTTCTTGAGCCTTCTCTCAAATTACCTGAAAATATAACATTTAATAAAATTACATAATCCATATATAAAGTTATTCTTCTCTTTAGTCATCTTTTGTTATATTTTTACTTTGCACTATGAAACAATGATTTTTTTTTAACCAATAATATAAACTTGTGACACTGTAAACACACAAGGGATTACATAAGTGGTCCTTGAATTACAGAATATTTTCAAGAACTGAACTGAGAAAACAGAAAAAAGCAATACAAAGGAATTAGTAATTGCTTAATAATATACAAATAGACTGTATGATTAAAATTAATAGTGGTGTAGACTGAAAAGGTAAACTTTTTAGAGAAAATCATATGATATTTGTGATTTCTTAAAGAATCTCTCTCTTTGATTGAGAATTGCTAACCCAGGAATTTGATGAAGAAGCTGGAACTTTTTTTAGCTATTGCACAGATTTTCATGTAGTCTTCATTTAAAATTATTTAGGGATGAGAGCATTAGTTTAGGTTGAAAAACAGCTTGTTCTCTGTTCTTATCATACTTGTGCTAATCATAGGAATATTTATTATTATATAATACACGGTAATATTTATGTCATATAATAATTATGTAATTAATATTTATAAATAGGAAAAATACAGAATGGTTACTTGTTTTATTGAAATCTAGATAACTTCCTTTCTATACTTTATTATTAATGTATCTTTTAATTGATCTTGAGTGTTTGCTTCTACCATGTTTCAATGTCTCTTTATTTTATGTAGAACAATAGAATCAGAAGTCACTGAAATGTGATAGCAAGTATAAAATTTAAACAATTAGTAAGAATGAGGATCTCCCCAATTGGGAGTGGGTCAAGAGTTTAATGAAAATAGGTCAAAAGTTTAATGAGAACTCATTTCATTATGCTTCATAGTGGCATTCATTGATAGGAGTCCCAGATACTTGGCTTTAGACACTCAGATTTATCAACGGTCCTGTCAACTTGTGAATGACATAGTCTACAATTGGCTTTTTCCTTTGATTAGAATCTGGATAAGTTTTTGGCTGAGATGGTACATTATCTGTACCTGGCACTTCATGCTTATGTTCCTCTTTTATGTATTTTATTAGTAAATAAATGTTAATATTTTGGGAGCTGAAAGACATAGACATTTGAAAGTGGTGAAAATAAGCATTAGGTAATCACAATTTATGACACTGGAGAGGTGATGTTGAAGATAAAGATATGGGGAGGATCATGAGGAAGAACATCCTCTAATAGACTTTTCAGTCTGGAATAGGATACTGTGAAACAGGCTTGTTTTGTGTTTTGTGAAGATTTGTTAGACTGAGTTCAGGATCTCACTGGAAAAGGAGTTAAAATACTTGAGTCATATTACTTATTATATGATCTTCACCAAAATCCTTAATCTTTCTATATTTAAAAATTTTCATATATTCAATGAAGTTAATAATGGTGAATAATAATTTTCACCTCATAGTTATGTGATGACAAAATAAAATAAAGAAAACCAATGTTTTTTTCAAAGTTGCTAAAACAATATATGACAAATATATTTGAAGTTAAAACTTTGTAGCAAAAGAGGAAATTTTACTATAAAATGTAATTATAACAATGTAATCAATAGTGTCACTAGTCTGTATGATAATGTGATATTTTCTAGAAGGGCACAACCACTAATTTGAAAGTATTCAGGAAGAGATATTTAAATTGATTCAGTGGTTGGTTTTGTTAAGCTGTTGTGATGAAAGTGCAATGTGTCAGGGGTTTTGAAGATTTTGTTCTGTAAATTGTAAAAGAGACTGATAATGGAATTTTATTATATTGGAGAGGAACTGAAGACCCATGAAAGATAAATTATGATGATTAAATTAAAAGGGGTCAGAGACTGAAGGCATCAGCAAGGTCACACTGCTGGTTCTATGAGTCAAAACCAGTGACAGAGCTGGGAGTTTGGTAAATCAGAAATGTGATGCTTACAGTTGTTGAAGATACCCAATGCTAGACATATCAAATGATGTCCAAAATGGATATTAACATTGGTAATGTGTAGGTAAAGATTTGAGAGCTGGGAAAATAGGCTCAGTAATTCATGTGCATCTTGAAGTCACATAGGGTGGTAATTCTCTTGGGGGAGAAGAAAGCAGTTGACCCTTTAATCCTCAAAGAATGAGGTGATAAGACCATTGATAGAAATGTCAGAGAAGAGGACTAGAGGGTTGCATTGCTAGGTTCATAGAAACAGACATTGTGTGTATGACTGGAAATTTTTTTAACAATGGCACTGAAATTTTAGTAGTCAAGTTTGTGAAGTGCCTGGAAAACTGGTGAATCAATCATTTAGGAGCAGGTTAGAACTTTATCCTGTGTTACAAACTAGAAACTTGTCAGTCAATAGACAAGTTCCTTTACATATATCCTCTAGTTCTAATGATTTGCTAAGTATTTACTAACTAGTCACTAAGTCTTTTGAAAACAAGTTCTTCTCACTGTTTACAGTGTGGCAGCCATTTAGTTTCTTTGTTTGGAGTAGGTCTGGTAGTTTTATATCATTCTTCACAAAATATATGAATAGAGATGTCACAAAAGGAGAAAAACAAGAGGGAAAAATAAGAAGAGTCTCCAACTTATCTAGTAAACAAATTAATTGATACTATTTTTCACTATCAATTTGGCAAAGGTTTAAAAAATAATGTTACCTGGTATTTACCAAGATTTAGAAAAAAGTTACTCTCAACTACTACAGTTGAGAGTAGGTGTGTACATTGATTCAATATTTTTACTTATTTGTATGCTATGACTTACACGGATTATGTATGTTTTCCTAAAAAATAACTTTTTTAAAAAAGGTTCTACAGTGATCTCTAATAAAACTATAGCTACATTTTAGACATCACTTATAAGTAAATGTTGATTTTGTTCATTTTTTGATAAATTTTCACAAGTAGTTCCTTTAAGAATCCATCAGAGTTGCTACAAAAGGAATAAATTTTCAGTTAATCAGCCTTTCAGTGTGTGGCACTTCTGGAGATGGCTTGCCCCAGCATCCAGGGTGATGAGACTCCTGGGACATCTAATCAATATAATCAACACCTTAGCTCTATAAAGAATGATATAAAACTTTCAGGTCTACCCCTAAGTAGTCTATCTCTAAGTCTAAATTGAGTGCAGACCTAAATTCTGATTATATAATTAATTGAACAGTGATCTCAGCCACATAAAGTTTAACAGCCATTCATATTCATAATCATCTATACTTTGATTTGTCATCCAAAAAATAGACAGTTCTATCAAAGCATGAAGAGTTTGAATATAAAATATATTTTCTAATAATTCCCTTTATTTCCCCCACAAGACACTGAAATGTCAAAGGGACTACTTGGCTTACAATTGCATTAGGACATTCTTCAAAAATTGCCCTTACTAGGGCCCTCCCTGGTGGCGCAGTGGGTTAAGCAATGCACTATGAAGCAAACAATAGCCACTGCAGCGTGAATTCAATCCCTGCAGCAGGCCTCTCCTGTCTTGCCCGCTGCTCCCCTCAGCAGTGTGTTTCAGCCCATCTGCCTGTGCTGTTCTCCACTCTGTCTGGTGGATTCTCTTATCCCCCTGCACCTCTGGCCTGTACCCCAGTGCTTGTATGCATAAATAAAAAAAAAATCTTTAAAAAATTACCCTTATTCCAATTTCTTCTTGATTGTTAACAATTTTTTTATCAATATTTCAGTCTTTCAACATCAAAATTAGGATGATGTGGACTCCAATAGAAGAAACAACAGACCTCCAGTAGGGAAAAAAGTTAACCATTGCAAATATGTAGGAGTTTGATACATAATGCCTGAAACGTCTGAAATAAAATTGTGGATTAAGCACATGTACCTACAGCAAGTTTTTTCTGCAGTTTCAGAACAACAGTAAAAATAATATATATTTTTTAAATGTACAATTTTACAAGTAAAAAAAGAGAACAGGAGAGAAGATAACAACCCTTGGGAAGAATGACCATTAAGCCAACTAAAGAAGGCTGAATCCTAAATGTGGAAAGCCAAGAAATAATTTGATTTCACTGCATAATCACCATCACTCACTTGGAAAGGGTTTCAACATTTGGGTCCTCCCTGATGGTACAAGGGGTTAAGGCACAGCACCATGAAGCAATCCACAGCCACTATAGCATGAGTTTGATTCCCATCAGGGAGATGACCCATATGGCACAGCAGACCTCTCCTGTCTTGCCCACTGCTCCCCTCAGCAGATCTATTTCAGTAGACCTCCCTGTTCTGCTCTCCACTCTGTCTCTAGTGATTCCTCTTACCCTCCACACTCTGCTTCTGGTGACTCCTCTCCCCCCCCACACCTCTGGCTTATACCCTAGTTTCTGTATGCATAAATAATAAATCTTTAAAAAGAAAAAAGTCAGCTTAAAAAAATTTCAAGATTTGACAGAAGCATCAGTATTATTTTATTGGATGAATAGTTGCTAGTGGAATTGCCAGATAAATTATAGGCTTTAGCTCTACCAGTTAATGTGAAAGTGATTTCCAAAATGGTTTCACTGGTAACTGTTATGCTGGGCAATATTGTCTTAAATTTTTAAAATAATTTTCTTTTGTGCTACTATATCATTATGGCTGATATCATAAAACATTCTAATGGCTTAGCCAGTGAATTTTAGCATCTCTCTCTCCTTTTCTAGGCTTTGCAGGTCATTGTTTCCAGACTACACACAAATTAAGAGCTCTGTCTTTGAATAGTGTTCCCCTCTTCCTCTGTGATTTTCTGTTTGCCTAGGTAAATATCTAGAGGACTTGTCCTTCAGTTCTCTGTTAACAAGGATATTGGAAGAAGTGAATAGCCTATGGGGAATGGCACACTGAAATGGAAATTTTCAGCATAATTCAGTCTTTGTCTAGTATGAGAAGCATCACTGGAGAAAAGCCCCTTAGACGGGATGGTATTAGGAATTTCTCATTCTTTCCCATACTGGAAGAAAACTGGAGAACATTCCATTGCTATGACTTTGTTAATGTTTCTTTGTCCTTCTTAAAGTTGGAATTGTGACACGGTAGGATTTTTCCTGTATGTGATATTCAGTGGCAATACATCTGACATTCTTTTGGTTAAATGGCCTAAGCTTACTCCAGGGTTCCCAAATGTTTTATTTTACTGAAGGGAAACTAATTTCTCATAGGTATGGCTATAATCCAGTGTTATGATTGGAACTTTTGAAATTGGCTTTCTTATAGTTTAGTCTAGAAGACAATCGACAATGTAAACTATTGCTAAAAAAGTGATATTCAATAGCTATGAGGATGTAAGCTATTTATCTTTAATTATTACAACCTCTATGGTCATAAATTTACTACTTTCTAAGACTTGTTTCTATTCATTGCACTTTGCTGTTTTTATTTCCCCATCTCATCTCTTTATTTTTAAAGATCCCTGTCCATTCAATTTGTAACAGTCCTGATTATATTCTATTAGTTTTGATATATTGAAAGAAATATACATATCTTCCACCTAAAACTGTAGATCCTGTGTGTAAGATTTAGAAGACTTTATTAAGACTTATTTATTAAGACTTATCAAGGCATTTTTAAAAAAATTCTCCTTCCCTAATATTTCTCAGATTCATCAAATTTTTATCCCTGGTAAAAATATTGTATATTACTGGCAAGCCAGTTGAATTGTCAGTTTATTCTTCCCATAAATCATTGAGTTTAGTTTCAAGATTTTTTTTCAAGTGCAATAAATTATATGATGTACAACAATGAACATAACTGTTAACAGTAAAGTTCTTGACTTTTGATCTACTGAAAAATAACAACCATAAAATTTAATAACAGTCCTGTGCATGCAGCAACAGACTGTAGCAGCAAAATTATAAATAAGACAATGTACTTACTTTGAAGTGGTGAGGCTTTTACTAAAATAAAAAGTTATTATTTTTTAGCTATAAAGTATAGAAATTATTTCCTTGTAAATATCTCTTAGTCTTATAAAATAACCCTCAAAAAGCACATCTTCATCTATTAATTTGATGCTGTGATTACTAGCAAGGTAGTTCTTTATTTGATGCCTAAGATCAGTCTCAGAAGTGGAGAGAACTTTAATTTTTATTTTTGAGACTAAGCCAACCACAATTTACTTATCCAACTATTGTGGCTACCTTCTCCATAAAGTTCTTGCCAACTAAGGAATTTCTGCATTGCACTCTTAATTAAAGGGGAACTTATTCCTTTGTGTATTTTAAAATTCAAATATTTGAATAGTTCATAAATTATGTAGTTTTTATATACACATATTATAAATGAGTTTATTCCTTTTATAAAATTCACTCTTTGTCCCCAGTTTCCCATGGTCTTGAGTTTGCTAGACTCAAAACTCTTCTTTTTACTTGATTTTTTTTTAAATTTTCCATTCTTTCTTTCATGCTCTTTTCAACTACCCTCCATTTATTTAAGCATGTATGATTAATATTAATATTTGCACTATTTAAATTAAAAATTAATTTAAATTAAAAATATGTTCATCAGTTGAGTTTTGTGGTTCAAAAGTTCATTAGAACCTTTTGAAAAATTCAGGTAATATTATATTATAATATATATGCTTCAGATGTTCATCATTGAAAATCAGTCTGTGTATACACTACATTAAGTTCATTGCTAAAAGTCCACATCTATCTTCACCTAATCTTTGGAGCTGCTTTTTTTTTTAATTAAAATTAAATACCTGATCTATGGAAACTATTAGGTATAGTTTCCAGACTATTATTTAAACTAAAAGATATAATAGTTGAAAAACAAAACTACTCACTGATTGGTTCAGAATATCCTAATTGAGAGGGAAAAAACAATTATCAGTTCTAATTATATTGCAATATATTTTTGAAATAACCAATTCTTCTATACTTAGGTATTTGGGTTCTTTTCTATATTTCAATGATACTTAGTTATAAATATATTTCTAGAAATTATTTTTGTATTATATTTTAATGTTCAAATTGACAGTATGAGCTAAAACACAAATATTTTTGAAGACTTGTTTATTTAAATCTAAATTTAAATAAATTTAGAAACACACATTAAAATTTTAATATGTATTGTATGAAAATCAGGTATAATTATCTTTTATTTCTGAAATCCTAGCAGAAATATAGCTAACTGGCTCATTCTTGCATTTGCCTTTTCTTCATTTTTCAAATTCTTTCAATGATTATGTACTGTGTATATAGCTATTTGTTTAGTTTCTTTTCCCTTCCCCCCTTTAATTCTGTGATTAATTTCTTTGCTTGCCTCTATCATATCTCACAGAATATTGCATTTTTCTGTTCTAGTGTGAAAACTTTAATTTATTAAAATAGACATATTGGTTCTCTTGACATAACAATGTATTTCTCAGTTTATTCTTCCTCTAAATTAGTGGGATTCAATTACAGTTGTCCATAGTTGTGTGGTTTTACTTCTGTGCTTTCTATATGGTTCCATTGGTCTGTGTGTCTGTCTTTGTTCCAGTACCATGCTGTTTTAATTACTATTGCTCTGTAGTAGAGTTTGAAGTCTGGGAGTGTGATACCTCCATTCTCCTTTTTTTCTTTTTTTAGTAGAACTTTGGCTAATCGGATTTTTTTGTGTCTCCATAAGAATTTCATCAATATTTGGTGTAATTACTTAAAAAATTTCATTGACATTTTTATTGGTGTTGTGTTGAATCTGTAGATTGCTTTTGGTAGGATGGACATTTTGATAATGTTGATTCTTCCAATCCTTGAACAGGGGATATCTTTCCATTTCTTTGTGTCCTCCTCTATTTCTTTTAACAGTGATTTATAGTTTTCTCTGTATAAGTCTTTTGTTTCTTTTGTTAGGTTGATTCCCAAGTATTTGATTTTCTTGGTTTCAATTGTAAGGGTATATTTTTCTTGATTTCTTCTTCTTCAGACTGGTTGTGTATGGGAAGGCTAATGACTTTTGTGCATTTATTTTGTATCCTGCTACTTTACTAAACTGGTTGGTTGTTTTAATTAGCTTTTCTGTAGAGCCTTTAGGTTTTCCAAGTATATTATCATATTATCTGCAAATAATGATAGTTTTATTTCCTCTTTCCCTATTTGGATTCCTTGTATGTCTTTTTCCTGCCTATTGCTCTGGCTAAGACTTCTAAAATACTATATTGAATAGCAGTGGCGAGAATGGGCATCCTTGTCTTGTTCCTGATCTTAAGGGGAGTGCTTTCAGTTTTTCACCACTGAGGATTATATTTGCAGTAGGTTTGTCATATTATATAGCTTTTACCATGTTGAGGAATGATCCTTCTATTCCAAGGGTTTCGAGAGACTTCATCATGAATGGGTGTTGGACTTTGTCAAATGTCTTTTCTGCATCAATTCATATGATCATATGGTTTTTGTTCTTCTTTTTGTTGATGTATTTTTTAAAGATTTATTTATTTATGCATACAAGCATTGGGGAACAGGCCAGAGGTGTGGGGGGTGAGAGGATTCACCACAGAGAGCGGGGAGCAGAACAGGCAGATCAACAGAAGTACACTGCTGAGGGGAGCAGCGGGCACAGCAGGAGAGGTCTGCTGCACAATGTGGGTCCCCTCCCTGGCGGGCAGCAGGGATTGTACTCATGCTGTAGTGGCTGAGGTTTGCTTCATAGTATGTCGCTTAACCCACTGCGCCACCAGGGAGGCCCATTGTTGATATTTTGGATGACGTTGTTGATTTTCAGGTATTGAACCATTCTTGAGCTTCTGAAATAAATCCCACTTGATCATGGTGAATTATCCTTTTTATGCATCGTTGTATTCTGTTGGCTAGAATTTTGAGGATTTTTGCATCTGTGTTCATTAGGGAGATTGGTCTGTAGTTCTCTTTTTTGTACTATCTTTGTTTGGTTTTGGTATTAGTGTAATATTGGCTTCATAGAACGTATTAGGTAGTGTTCCTTTTTTCTCAATTTCTTGAAAGAGTTTGTATAGGATGGGTACTAGTTAATTTCTGAATGGTAGAATTCGTGAATCCATCTCGTCCTGGACTTTTGTTTTTTAGGAGTGCTTTGATTACTTCTTCAATTTCTCTACTTGAGATTGATCTGTTTAATTGTTCTAGTTCTTCTTTGTTTAGCTTTGGATGGTTATATCTTTCTAAAAACTGGTCCATCTCTTCTAAATTGTTTAACTTGTTAGCTTATAGCTGCTCATAGTATTGTCTGACTATTCTTTTAATCTCTTTTGAGTCTGTTGTAATTTCTCCTCTTTCATTTGTGATCCTGTTAATTTGTGTTTTCTCTTTGTTAGCCTGGCTAGAGGTTTATCTATTTTCTTTACTTTTTCAAAGAACCAGTTTTTGGTTTCATTAATCTTTTGGATTGTTTTCTTGATTTCTAATTCATTTATTTCTGCTTTAATTTTTATGATTTCTTTTCATCTACTTGTTTTTGAATCCTTTTGTTGCTCTTTTTCTAGATCGTTAAGATGTGAGATTAGATATTTTCTTGTTTGTTGATGTGGACCTGGATTGCTATGAACTTCCCTCTTAGTACAGCTTTTGCTGCATCGCATACATTTTGGAATGATGTGTCCTTGTCATTCAGCTCAAAGTATTTTTTTAATTTCCTGTGATTTCCTTTATAATCCATCGTTCTTCCATTAGTGTTGGTTTCAATCTCCATGTTGTAGGTGGGTTTCTTGTTTCCTTTTTGTGATTTATTTCTAATTTGATACATTTGTGATCTGTGAATATAGTTGGAATGATTTTGACCTTACTGAATCTGTTGCTGTTGGTCTTGTGGCCTAATATATGATCAATTCTGGAGTATGTTACGTGTACACTTGAGAAGAAAATGTAATTTGATTTTTTTGTGTGTAGGGTCCTATAGATGTCCATTAAGCTCATGAGTTCTAGGTCTTTATTGAGGGCTCTAGTCTCTTTGTTTATTTTTTGTCTTGTTGATTTGTGTATTGGTGAGACTGGGGTGTTCAAGTCCCCTACTATATAGGTGCTTTCTTTAATGTTTTCTTTTAGAGCTGATAGTAATTGTCTGATATATTTTGCTGCCCCTTCATTTGGAGCATATATGTTGGTGAGTGTTCTATCTTCTTGAAATACTATGGCCTTGACCATTATATAGTGCTCTTGTTTGTTTTTTTTTAACCTTTTTTTTTTTTTTGGAAGTCTGTCTTGTCTGATATACTATTGCTGTTCCTGCTTTCTATTTTGGTCCATTGGCTTCTAGGACTGTTTTCCAGCCTTTTACTTTCAATCTATGCTTATCTTTTGTGTTTAAATATGTTTCCTGAAGACAGCAGAAGGTTGGATTTGTCTTTTAATCCAGCCTGCTACTCTGTGTCTTTTTATTGCTGAGTTTTGTCCATTTACATTTAAAGTTAAAATAGTTATGCTGGCATCTGTGTTTTCCATTTTGTATCCAGCAAAGCTTTCCTTCATATATGAAGAAAAAATATGGACTTTCCCAGACAAACAAACACCAGAAATTCAGCTTGACCAAACCTCCCCTCCAAAAAATCCTGCAACAAGCTCTAAAGCCAAAACCATTAGAAGAATGAAAAAAGAGGAACAGTGATCCATTGATGGCCATTTAAGTTGAATCTATGCTTTAACTATTGTGAATAATGCCACTATCAACACAGTGGTGCACATATCTTTTTGAATTAATATTTTTATGTCCTTCAGATATACAGCTAGAAATGATATTGCTGAATCTTATGGTACTTTTTAGTACCAACATCATTTTCTATAGAAGCTGCATCAATTTATATTCCTGCCAATGGTGTGTGAGACTTCCTTTTTCTCCATACTCTAGCCAACACTTTGTGTCCAGTTTTTTTGATACAGGCCATTTTCATGTCTTGGGTGATAGCTCATTGTAGTTTTGATTTGTATTTCTCCCATAGTAGGTGTTTATTTTAGCTTTATTTATGTGCTTGTGGGGCCATCTTGTATGTCTTTATTATAGAAACATCTTTTCTGGTCTTTACACATTTTTTTAAATTAGATTTTGTTCAGTTGTATGAGTCTTTATATTTTGGACATTTATCTCTTTAGGAGATAGAGATAAACATCTTTCAATCAGTAGGTTGCAATTTTTTGTTGTTGTTATGGAGTCTTTAGCTATAAAAGTCTTTCAATTTGTGCAGTTCCATTTATTTATTTTTGCTTTTATTTCTTTGCCAATGAAGTTGACTTTAAAACATCACCAAGGTCTATGTTGCCTGTTTTCCTCCATATATTTAACATTTCAGGGCTTATATTTAATTCTTTAATCCATTTAGATTATTTTTTGACTACGGTATTAAATAATGACCTATTTTTTTGTTTGTCTGTTGTTCTTTATGTCTGTCTAGGTTTCCCAATATCATTAGTTGGAGTCTTTCCTTCCCCATTGAATGGCTATGGCCCCTTTGTTACATATATGTAGATTTATTTCTGTGCTCTAAGTTTTATTCCTTTGATTTATAGAGTAGTTTGAAGCTCAAGAGCATAATTTTCTTTTTTTTTTTAAATCAGATTTGCTTTGTCTATTTGGCTTTATTGTGATTCCATACATATTTTATAATTGTTCTATTTTTCTTGAAAATATCATTGGGATTTTGATAGGTATTGCATTGAACTTGTGTGTTACTTTAGGTAATATAACCATTTTAACAACCAATATCTGTTATTTCGGTCTGTGAACTAGGTTATCATTCTATTTCTTTGTCTCTTTCTCTATTTCTTTTAATGTCTTAAAGTTTTTAATATGTAGTTCCTTGACTTTTTTCATTAAGTTTATTCATTGTAGGTATTTTATCCTTTTTAAAAATAACTTATGCATACAAGAACAGGGATATAGGCCAGAGGTTTGGGGGTGAGAGGATTCACCAGAGATAGTGTGGGGAGTAGAACAGGCAGATTGACCAAAATACACTGTTGAGGGGAGCAGGGGGGCAAAACAGGAGAGGTCTGCTGCACCATGTGGGTCACCTCCCTGGTTAGGGATTGAACTCATGACACATTAGTTGGTGATAACCTGATAGCACTGAGACATTAATTCCTGTGCTACCTAGGAGGCCCAGTGTTTTGTCCTTTTGGATACAAATGGAAATGAGGTTGTTTTCTTAATTTCTCTTTCCTCTAATTCATTGCTTGTATGTAATGGTGCAGACAATATTTTATGTCCTTTTTGTATCCTGCCACTTTACTGTATTCATCTATTTCTAGCATTTATGTGTGTGTAGATTTTAGGATTTTTATGTATATTATTATGTCATCTTCAAATAGTGGTAATCTTATTTCTTTTCCACATTGGAGCCTTTTGTGTCTCTTTCCTTGCCTAATTGCTTCAGCTAGTATTTCCAAAACTATGTTGAACAGTAGTAGTGGGAGTGGATATGTTTCTTTTATTACTGATTCATTGGGGAAAAGATTTCACTTTTTCAAAACTGAGTATGTTAGCTGCGGGTTTGTCATTTTTAGCCTTTGTTTTGTTAAAATGTGTCCCTCTAGTCTCTATCTATTGAATGTGTTACTTATCATAAATGTTGTTAGGTGTTGTCAGATGACTTTTAGTGTCTATTAATAGGATTGTGTGATTTTTCTTTTCCATTTTTTATGTGATACTTAAATTAATTGTTTTGTGTATGTTGAAATATCCTTGAATCTATGGAATGTAGATCACTTGGTTGTGATGAATGATCCTCTGAATGTGTTATTGGATTTGATAAGCCAAGGTTATGTTGAAGATTTTTACATCTACATTTAGCAGAGGCTTTAGTCTGTTTTTCTTTTATTTTGTTCTGTGCTTTTCTGGTTTTAGGATTCAGAGTAATATTGCTCTTGTAAAATGTGTTTGGGAGTGTCCTCCCATCTTTGATATTTTGGAAGCATTTGAAAAGGATAAATAGTAGATCTTCTTTCAAAATTTGAAAGTTTCGTGGAATTCACTAGTGAATCCATCTGGTCCTAGTTTTTGTTTTTAAGGAGACTTTTAGTTAATGTTTTGATTTCTGCATTTGTGAGTATTCTTTTTTTAAATAACATTAATTCATGCATATAAAAGCAGGGGTGCAGGCCAGAGGTGCTGGGGTTGTGTGTGGGAGGGTTCACCAGAGACAGAGTGTGGAGCAGAACAGGCAGATCTGCTAAAATACACTGCTGAGTGGAGCAGTGTGTGAGAGAGGAGAGGTCTGCTGTGCCATGTGGGTCACCTCCCTGTTGACTGCAATGTTGAATACACGGATTTTTAAATATAACATAGTATTCCCGGAAGTTGAGTTATAAAGCAATGTCACACAGGTAAAAAACAAGATGACCAGGATATATAAAATTAAAGAAGTCAAGACAACAATTGAGAGATGAACAAGGATATTTCTATGTAGTCCTGGAGTTATTGCTAAAAATAAATTTTCTGGATCTGGTGGCAGCTGGTGTACACCCCTAAAGTACACTGAAATGAAACAGATCTAAGGATTCCACTCTTCTATTTGGAGTTACTTTCTAGACACTGGTAAACTGACTTGTATGCTTTCACTGTTCAATCAATGGCACACAGAAATTGTAAATAATTAGGAAAATGTATGCCATTGCAGTATTTTAAATTTTTTGTTTTTGTTCTTCACCTTTCTTTTTTTTCATCTGTAGATATACTGCAATCTTTTATTTACTGTATGATAACTATTCTTTTAGTTTTCTGTTACTAGCTTCCAAAATTTGATTAATGGGAGAATAACTAAGACTATAAAATAAGATTAAGATTTTTCAAAGTTGAATATTTTGATACAGTTAAATATCATAAACCACTCAAGTTGAGAAACAGAAATTAAACTTACTGTTTATGTCTTTGCTAGTTCCTAAAAGAAAGAAAGAGTGTGATTTAATGGATTCGAGAATAAGGCTCAAATTACTGTTGTTCCATTATCTCATTTTCTGAGACCCTAGTTTCCATAGCTAACACTATAGATAAGCAGAAGAAAGTTATAGGTTTCAGCATTTTACTATGTTTATTTCTTTTTGTTTATCAATGTTCTTAACATTTCCTACTAAAAGGTATGGTTATGAACATGGAAGACTGGAAGGTGGGAGGTGGGTCCCAGTGCTCCTAACATTGCTCCCTCTCTTTTACCCACATGCAGCAGTTAACACAGTCTCTCACTCCCTTTTTCTTAGCATTGCCTCTCTTGGCTTCTGGGAGGCTGCTCCCTACAGAGACAATGTTATCCTTGCTCACTGGTTTCTTTCCTGGTCTCCTTTGCTGTTTGTCATTGACTTCTCTGTTTCTAAATGTTGACAGGCCACAGGGCCAGCCTTCTACTCCTTTATACTAACTTGTTACATGTTCTTATGTTGGTCTTAAAGTTTTAAAAAACACTTGTATGTTGACAAATTCAACTTTAAATCTTTGATCTAGATATAGTCCTTGAATTAAAGAATAAGGAATGAACTTACCTGAAGATTGTGTAAATTTTCCTAAAATAAAATAAAAGGAAGTAAGTGTGGTAGGGATTAACTTTGGGAGAATAAAGAATAAAGGAAAAAAATAAAGCTTTTCCTAATGTCTGTGCCTGGACTTTAACACACAAAATCCAAATATTCAATACAAATGGCCAACTGATTTAATCCTATCAGTCTGGAGTTCCTATAGCCCCAATTCTGTAGAGAAGGAAATAGAGCATAGTGAGATTAAATAGCTCAATCTCTAACAATCTCTCTCATTCTTTCCCAGCTTCAGATAATTGATAACTGGTAGTGCTGTGAGGTGCGGGAGGTAGATGTGCCCTGGGGACCACCTTGCTCGCACATGTCACAGCACTACAACTTGACTATTTGGCACTGGTGTCCCAGACATTCACCTAACTTTTTTTCTTTAAACTTAATATTCTTGACTGCTTTTCAAATACTATTTTATTCTCATTTTCATTATTTCATTTTTTTCAACACTTCTCTGAGACAGAGGATGGCTTTAATTTGCTCACAGTTCCAGAATTTATGAATGGCAGTTCTGGAATAGGAATAAAATTTGTTTGACATGTTTTTATTTTTAAACCAATTTACCCTTTTTCTAGACATATAGAAAAAGGTGACGTACATTTAATAAATATTTCTTAACACAAGTGTTGGGGATAGAAAATTAATAACAATGTGCTTAACTTTGAAAGATTTAACTGTTTAAGAAAGGAATTGAGGCCCCTCCCTGGTGGTGCAGTGGATTAAGCAATGCACTATGAAGCAAACCACAGCCACTGCAGCAAGAGTTCGATCCCTGCTACTGCTGGGAGGTGATCTACATGGTGCAGCAGACCTCTCCTGCCTCACCTGCTGCTCCCCTCAGCAGTGTCTTTCAGTTGATCTGCCTGTGCTGTTCCCCACTCTGTCTGGTGGATTCTCTCACCACCCTCCCCCCACCACCTCTGGTCTGTACCCCAGTGCTTATATGCATAAATAAATAAATCTTTAAAAAATAAAAAGAAATGAATTGATCATATAATCTAGAATTGCACAGATGTAAAACTAATAGAGGTAAGATCAAGGTATGAAGAGCTCTTGTAGTGCAGATTGTCTCTGTTTCTTTTTTTAAGATTTATTTATTTATGCATACAAGAGCTGGGGTACAGGTCAGAGGTATGGGGGGGCGGTGAGAGGATTCACCACAGACAGAGCCGGGAGCAGAACAGGTAGATCAACAGAAGTACACTGCTGAGGGGAGCAGCGGGCACGGCAGGAGAGGTCTGCTGCACCATGTGGGTCCCCTCCCCGGCCAGCAGCAGGGATCGAACTCATGCTGCAGTGACTGAGATTTGCTTCATAGTGCGTTACATAACCCACTGTGCCACCAGGAGGCCCTGTCTCTGTTTCTTTATATGAGACTATACAATATAATAGAAAGAATCTTTTGGGAGTGAAGTAATATATATCAAATGTAAAATTATAAATTTAGTAGTAGAGAAGGGGACACAAGAAATTATGTTTGTGGTCCTAGGGAGATGGAGACAGCAAGGAATCATCACAAGAGTAATGGATGGGTGTAGTACATACATAAGGGACACTTTGGCAGCTCTTAGAAGTAATGTGCTAGTAATAGATAAAAAGGGTTACAGGTACTCTTTAAAATCATATTGTTAAATAAATCAGTAAGAAATAGAACAGGGTCTAAAGCACAAAATGACATTGTAAATTAAAAAATACTTACACGCAAAACTAGTTATTTTAATAGGAAAGATGCACATTACATGTTAAAGTATGTTTCCAAGGTGGAAAGAAGTGGCTTGAAAACTCAGAACAAAAGGAATCTAAAGTACACACTCTCACTTTTTTAATGTTATTTTTCCCTCCATTATTTCCTCCACATTCTTTCCATATTGGAAACATACTTTAACAGAATGTTGTGCATTTTGCCTGAAAGATCACAATAACCATTACCAGGAGACAGCTGGTTATTTCTCCCCTTTTTCACTTTGACCCACCCTCTCCCACCCCATCATGGGACTTTTTACTTTCTAAACATTCAGGCTGAAATGCATAAATCTTTGAGTTTTATCAATAGAAGTGAAAATAGTAAGTGTACGAAAGTGTTCAGGGTATATTGAGGGGGGATAGAACTGAGATTAAAAATACTTACCAGGGGAGGGAGAAGTAACACCTAAAAGTAACACAATGAGAGAATATAGAAAATAATAACAATCCAGATTAATAACGCAACTATAAGTTTTTTTTCCATAGAGGAACAGCATAAATAACTTCTTAAAGTAGAGCAAAAACTCCTATCACAGATATTGTACAAATGTGAGAGGTTTCAGTATTTTCTCTTTTACTATAAGACAGCTACAGTTTTTTGGCTTCTATGAAGCCTCACTTAGAAATGCTCTCAGTGTGTTGGGGTAGGATAGTCTATTCCAGTTCTTTATTTTAAATCTTTGAGCTCTAATCTTCATTCTAAGGAATCAAAAATATCAATTATGTCAATTCTACTTAACCATTCTTATCATTTTGCTTTTGTTATTGTCTCATCAACATCCTCATTCTAATTGAATAGTTTTGGTAATACATATTTTGAAGGCACATATTTTTATAGCAATTTTAATTGTTTATAATTTACTTTCTCTAATTTTCTAGATGTTTTACTCTTTATAATAATATTTTTCTATCCATCAGAGTCATGTATATTTTATAAAATGGAAACATTGATTCCAGTGAGCGGGGACTATGACTATTCTTTTGTATAAATGACTATGTTAGTTTTAAATACGGGACTCAAGACCAAGTCAATTTACAATAAATTAAGTGAAAAAGGAATTGCTTGAAATAATTTGTTGTTTTCAATATAAAAATGCATATGCTTTAATCTTGGCAGTAAATATTGCTTCTGTTAATAATATTTTTACTTATTTTTAGATATTAGATCCTAGAACCACCAAATCCCTATGAAAAACTTCATGGTAGTACAGCCCTTGTTAAAGTAGACTTTAGAAATACCAAGAAAGAAGTCACCTTAAATCTTCCCTTTGCATTTTATTTAAGAGAGTTGAAGTACCTCTCAAGTTGACCTTTGAAGACACCTATTTTGATGTGCTATTTCTGTTAAATCACTGGAATTTTTACATTATGAAATATTATTGAAGTGAGAGAATTCTATGTAATGCAAATTTTAAATTTTTGGTCATATAGTGCCATACCCCAGACCCTCAAAGAGACTAAAATATGTCAGAAATAAGAAATAGAAAAGGAACTTACTTTTAAATTCCAAAACTCTTTCTGGAAAAGAAAAAAAAAAACACAAGCACATGTGCACATACACACACTGTATTAGTATTAGTAAACTCATCCTGTTTTAATATACTAAGAGATTTTTCCTTTCTCTATTGTATAGTTGTAACTTTTTGTATATCTTAGGTGTTGATAGATGTGTGGTTTTAATCCTATGCATTCAATTCTGTTGTATGTCTACTTTTTTTTAAATACCATAATGTGTTTATTATTATAGCTTTGTAGTATAGTTTGAAATCTGGAAATGTGATACCTCCTTTCCTATTTGTTTTCATCAAAACTGCTTGTGCTATTTTAGATTATTTTGTGATTCTATATAAATTTCAGTAATGTTTGCTTTATTCCTTTTTCAAAATTAAGGTAACATTGTTTAACAACACTGTATATGATTCAGAGTTAAAGGTTCACATGTCTTTGTTGTTATTATTAAAAAAACAATAATATAAAAACAAAATATCAACAGGCAACTATTAATCAGAGTCATTCTGTGTGTGGGGGAGGTAGAGGGATAAAAACAGGGGAGGGAAGAGCACAAGGGACTATAGTGATGGTGTACGGGTAAATTGGCGATGGGAATTCTATGGGATTACACTGAGAAGAGAAAACAAACAATATACAAAATGAACAATGATGTAAAAATATATAAATAAACTGTATTAAAGAAAGTCTCACATGTCTTCAAATGTTACCACTTTAGTATGCTGCCACATTTTACCCATCACCTGAGTACCCACATTCCTCCACCAAGGTCCACTGGGCCCCGCTATTTCCCTTTTTCTTCCCTTTCCCCTTATTATTCCAGAATTTACAGACATATTTATAGGGTTTGTTTCTTTGTTTCTTTGTATTCCACATACAAGTGACACTACCATGGTAAGTTGCAAAATATACAAAAATCAGTTGCATCCTGATATGCAGTTTTGTTTATCCCTTCAGTAAAACAGCTTCTGGCTTCATTGATCTTCTGTGTCATCCTTTTGTTTTATAATTCATTTGTTTTTACTAAATTTTTATTATTTTCCAAAATCTTTGGGCTTGAGTAACCCACCTTAAGAAACCAGCCTTGAAAAGCTGATTTGAAATGTATGAGAAAACACTTGGTTTTTGGTTGTGTTTTGAGGGGATATTTTATTGTAGTTGGTTATTACACTGTGTTAAATAAAACACCATCTCTTGATGGGGAATACATGGGGATTACAATTAATGGCAAGTATATGTAAATTTTAAAATATTTTAATAAAAAAAATTAAAAAAAATAAAACACCATCTCTGTTAATTTTTAATTATTACTTATTAATCTGTAAGATCATTTGTATAGCCATTGTTTTGTTCCTACAATCATTTATTCTCAATTATTTAAAAATTGTATTTAGCTGTTTTTATTGAGGTACCATTGTTTTACAACTTTGTGCTTTAGAAGAACAGCCTCTCCCTTTTCAGATGTTGCTACCACACCAACTTGCACCACTAAGCTCCCACAGCCTTACATCATAATCCATTAGCACCCTTTTCATTTCTTCTTCCCCTTCCTATCTCCTCCCTACCTGATAGCCTCAGTTCTATAGTCATATTTCTAAGGTTTCTCATTGACTTGGATTCATCTTTTAACAATCTATAGGGTACTTCATGTAAAATGCATTTGTTCTTTTCATAGTTTCCTTTTTGAAAAAAAAAAATTCTCTTTATCTCTTCCTTGATACTGACTCTACCCACTTCCCTACTTTTCTATACATTTCTTCTTAAGAAAACATATTGTTATTTATTTATTTTTTATTTATTTATTTTTTAAAGATTTATTTATTTATGCATACAAGCACTGGGGTACAGGCCAGAGGTGTGGGGGGTGAGAGGATTCACCACAGACAG